>JH720403.1:0-57398 GCA_000231825.2 Tetrahymena elliotti 4EA
AATCTTCATATTAATTTTTAACAAAAAATTCATCAAATTAGAATTTTAAAATAAAATTGTATTAGAATTAAAAATAACTATACGTCATATTAAGAATAAATTTCGTTATTTTTGCATTTATTTGAACTATTACTGAAAATAAATTAAAAAAAAACAAAAATTTTTATTTTTAAAGTTTTTTATCTTAATTATTGAGGTAAGTATTTTTCATAAAATTTAATGAATTTTTTAGTTCGCAAAATACTTTTGATTAAATAAAAAAAATTAATAGAGAGATAGAGATGTTTTAATTTCTCTATTAAGTATTTTCTGATTGCATTACAAGTAATAGGACGATGAAATCACTAATAATTATCTTATTGCTATTATTAATTTTCCTCAAAAATTTTTAAGAACAACTAACTAAAGCAAAAATAATAAATTGATTTTATATTTCTATTAATAAAAAGGAATATAGTTCATTATATTCTTTAAATAAATTATATCTATTTTTATTATTCAATTGAAATGTAAAAAGTAGTGATAATAATGTACAACAATTTTTATTTATTGTTGATTTAAAATGATTAAACAGTTAATCAAACATACATAAATGATAAATATTTTTTTAAAAAGTATATGCAATGCAAGCATAATTTTTAACAAAAATTGTATTATTAAGTAAACTTGATTTTTGATAGCTTTTCATTTGAATAATTTAAAGATTTTTAATAAAGAAACTAGTTATTGATAACTAAAAATATACTTTTGAAATAATAGGTTTTGAACAAAGCTAAAAAGTAGAGAGAAAAGTAAATAAACATATATAAAAGAGTCAGAGGAATTACAAAATAAAATAATTATGAAGGATATAAAAAAGAAATTAGCTTAGCATTCAAAGAACAAGCGTGCTTCTAAAAAAAATCATATTAATGAGTTGATCTAAGATAAATTCACAGTTTACTTATCTAATTTTTATTTATTCATCTAAGTAGAAGATAATTCGAGGTCGTTCCCAAAGCAATATTACTAAGCTCTTGTTTTTATATATTTCTTCTAGTTGTTTGGCATTTGCACATCAGTTCCTCCATAAAATTAGATATATTCTGACACTTTTTCCTATGCTGTTGAATTTTCATAGTAAAATTATTTTTTCTACTAAACTAAACTAGACCTAAAAACAAAGTAGAACAATTATTCAATTAAAAATAGGTATTTTAGAGTTTCAGCAGCACTTTCTTATTGGCAAAATGATTATCAGATGGTAGTATGGATGATTTTATTGCTCTTATAGGATATCTACTTTATCTACTGTTCAATTGTGTTAAGTAATTCAATTATACTCATATATTTTAGGTTTGCATAAGTTAATTTTGTAATAGGTATTAAAAGCACTAAAGATAGCACTAACAATTTTAAAAAGCAGTCAACTAAAATAAAGTATGCTTTGATATAATTAGATTTACTTAAATGGGTCATGCTTATTATAAAAATGGATTTCATCTTTGGATGGTTTAATTGTTACTCTGAATGGACGAATAGTAAAACTGGAAAAATAATATCTTAAAGATGTAATAAATAATAAGCTTTTTAAATTAAATTCAATAACTTCATTTACATTAATAAAAGCTACCTACCTACCTACCTACTTACATATATACATTCAAAATTGAATTGTTGATAATTTAAGTGAAATAAATTAATTACTTTATTTAGCTAATTAACCATTCAATTATCTATCCAAAAACTTAATTCAAAGTCATTCATTTTTTTGAGAATTAAAAATAAAAAAGTAAAAGATTTCATTTAAATCTTTAACAATTAATAAATATAAATCATTTAAAAAAGAAATTCAACAAGTAATATAAAATTTTAAGCTATTAATAAGATAAATAAGATTTTCTTTAATTTGGTGTTTATTAAATACTATTATATAAAATTAAATATAATTATATTATTTTATAATGGATTCATCCCTCAACTACAAAAAAAAACTTCTAAGATTTGATTTATAAGTTATCAAAAAAAAAATTTTAGAGTTAGCTTTTACTTTTAGCAGCCTTGATTTTAGATTAACTAAAATAGAATTGAATAACACATAATTTAACTTTCTGATAAATATTTTTTAAATTTATTTTTGAATTAAAATTAGGTTTAATGCTACCTAGACTTCCAAATGATGTAAATCAAATAGGATTTTTGATAGTATCTGCAATTTTAATGCTTACAACAATCATAATCATAGGAATCAGCATATTTATCTATAATTCTGCTGAGTTGATTAATAAAAATAATTTAAAGACTCCTTTTTCGTATATGAAAATAATAGAATATGTAGGAATAATAATTCTGGTTGCTATAAGCTATTCTGAATAACAAATTATTATGATTATTTCCACTATTATATTTATGCTTTTGATTATGGTTAACTTAATTAAAAATTTTCCTTATCCTTCTAGAGAAATATCATTATTTTACTTGAATGCTGTAAGTATATTTATAGTCAATCTCTCACTTTATGTATTCTACACATTTAATTCAAAGACTAACCAGTCAAACTATTTTTTTACATCAATAATTTTATGCACTTTATCAGTTGTTTTTAACTCAACAATATGGAATTATATTGTGTCAAGCATAAACAGGTAGAATATAGTTTTTCAAAAGAATAAGAACCTTAGTAAATAACTACTCTTTTTCACTACCATTTTAGAATTGATTAAGCAGTCTTCTAAGAATGAAGATGCATATGTTAAATTGTAAGGTCTAATGAATCAGCATTAACTAGAATGTAAAGACGTACACTGTCCTTGCATTTCAAAATTATTTGAATAGAAATACAAATCAGATAACTAAAAATAGCTAGAACTACTATTAGAAAAGCAAGCCCTGACCTCTATTGCTATTTAAGAAGATCAGAGGTTAATTAAGTCTAAAGTGAGAGGTATTTATCTCTACGAATTATCTTAAGAGAGAGATAATTACATCAAATGGATTTTAGAATTTATTGATTATCACTTTACTCTTTGCATTAAAATATAAAAACAGAGCCATGAACTAGAAGAATTTTGTTTGAAATTTTGGTATTTCTAATGTAAATAAAAAAATAACTAAATAAAATGTTTATACTTGGTCAAACATCATACTCAACTGTTTTAAGAAAAATCAACATTCTTTAAAATAGTAGAAATAGCTATGACTCAGTTTATAGAAAACAGAATAAAAGAAAAGGACAAGTCACTTAGATACTCTTATAGGTATTAATAAAATTATTTGATCAAAATAATCACTTTAAACATTTCTATTTTTAATTTCATCTACAAAATAATGTTAAAATGCAAATTTTTGAAAATATAAAATTAATAAACAAATAATTAAATAGAATGAAAGACACTTAAGAGGCTATGATGTATGAAAGATTTGAAAATTTTGTATTTTGTGAAGAAAAGAAAGTTATGATTAAAGAAGAAATAGTTTAATTAATATAAAAGAAGATCTCGTATAACGAAAAGTTAATAGAGGGTTACAATACAATAAGTGACTTGTATGATGACATAAAGCATCTAATGCTTGGTTTAAATAGAATAGAAAGAATTCTATTAAAGGAGCTCTCACAATCAAAAGAAAATATTCACTTTATGAGGATGCTGTCATTAATAAAATTCAGGCTAACAAATGACCCTATCTACACAGAAAAGCTAGAAACTTAGTTTCATGAGCTCTAAAGAAGAGATGAGTTCTAAGATAAAAATATTGTTCATTCTCTAACTGTTTTAAAAGGAAATGTAGTCAGTATAATAGCTTCTTTTGGAGGAAAAGAAAAGGGTGTCATCCTTAACTATTCGGAAAGAACTCCTTAATTTTTTGGTTATAAGTCGAATGAATTTTACCAAATAAACTCAGTAAAATAACTAATGCCTTATTGTGTTTCTAAAGAGCATGACTACTTTATACAAAGATTAATAGAACAAGGTAATATGAAATTATATTTTTTTTAAATAACTTCTTTTAAAATAATTATATTAACCTTTCAATATTGAGGATAACGAATCTAAATATATTCAAATCCTTCTTAACTTCTTTTCATAAACACAATACTTATTGTTTTGGGCCTATTTTAATTAAAAATTTTAAGTTTTATTGATAGCTTTTCGGTTTTATCAAAAAAATTACAACTTTAGTTATTTCCTTTAAAAGTAAATGGATGCTTTTTCAAATTTAGTTTTTTAGAATTTCTTTTAATATCTCTGAACTAATTAATGATTTGGTTTAAAATTAATTTTATTTGAGGAATCGAATCTTATTATTTTGTATATTTTTGATGAAATACTAAATTCAAAAATTAATAATGACTAACTAGGTACTCATAATATATTAAGATCATACAGAACTACTTTAGCTAAGAAGAAAGATGGATTTTTATTTCCTATCAAAATCTATGTGAATTACTATTTTGGAATGTAGAATGAGCTATGTTTTAGCAGCTTGGTTCTTAAAGTTTAAACTAATTCTCATTATATTTTGATTGATAAGTAAGGTTACATTTAAGGTGTTTCTGAAAATTTCTATAAACCAATACTTTCTGAATTGTATGATTATGAAAACGAGGATCTTGATATTATTAAGTCAAATATAAGGTTGTTTTGTCCCACAGTATTTTAAATGATAGAAAATTTCTCATAAAAATAAGATCTGGCGAATATCAGATGCGAGTTCTTCTTTCCAAGAAGTAACTTTTTTTTGATAAATTTTGACATTATTTAAAATGATTTTGTTTTAATTTAGAATACTAGGAGATTCTCAAAAATTTCTAGCAGGAGTATCATATATTTTAGAGTTAAATGGATAAAACTGAATACGTCAATAAAAATTAGAAAGACAATAAACCGAAATTCGAATAATTTCTTAATGATTTCATAAAGAAGAATAAGAGTATTTACGAAAGCACTATCTCATATGAATTGTCGGTGAATTTAGAATAGGAACATATTAGACTAATTGATGGAAGAAGCTTAATCTTATATGTAGTAGAAATTACTACCTTCATGGTCATTGATAAAGATTTGAATTCAACTTTAGGTGCAACTTAGTAAACAAAAACAACTGTTTTTTAAAAGATTTATGAAGGAATTACAGAAGTTACAAATAATTAATTTCAAAAACCTAAAGATCTACTTAATTCATCTTAAAATCCTTTAAATAATTAGAGCCCCTAGAATAATTTGAATATTATGGCATCATAATTCACTGTGAAGAATGGCCATCAAAATTAAGATAGTTAAGAAATTTAAGATACTTTTGATGATTTCAAATAAGAAACAGAACAAGAAATAGATATTTTCCATTCAAATAGGTAACTTCCACATCATCAAATTATATCTTCTAGGACAAATATTATGATGGGAGAGGAAGGCAAGCTGTAGGTAGCCCCATAAAGACCAAGCCATGGACGTTTAAGCACTTAATTCTATACTAATAAAAATATTTTAAAATTACTTGAAAATATTCATATACAAAGAGAGTAAATTTTACAATAACTGATTAGAGAAGAAAAACAACATAAAATAGAAGAAGAAAAAAAAGAATAATAGGATAGTTAATCTTAAAAATCACCTATTTAAATATGCAGAGAAAGAAAAAAAAGCTTTAAAAGATAAAATAGTGAAAAGCTTATTGTTGAAATACTTTTAAACGGACCTGAATAGTTCTAAGAATACAAACTTTCAAATGTAGATTAATTTGAGGATAAGACATAAAAAGACACCAGAGCAGTTATGCTTGTCCATGACTAAGAAAAAGAAGATTTGTCAACTTTCTTATAACAGAGCTAAACTTAGGAGACTAATTTAAAAAAATAAACAGAAGCAAAGAACCTAGGTTAAATATAAATTGTAAATCCATCACTTTAATAAAGTGTAAAAAGCAATGTAATGCTCTAAAACTCTTCCAGAAAATACAGTCTCTGTATAAATCCTGCTGCCCAACTAAACTAAGTTTTTAGCAATTAATAATCTCCTTCAAATTCTAAGTTTACATCTGAAAACTGCTTGCAAACAAATGTAGTTGAACCTACTTAAGAAAACGATTTAAATCGCTCTTAGCAAAATATAAATGAGAGTCAAATGCTATTCAAATCAAACTAAGGAGTTAACAATAATTTCTTAGAATAAATACCTGAAGGAGAAATTCTAGTGAACAATGATGAATTTACTGATGACACTAAAAACTGTAATCAATATATATCCGAAGACGAAAATTACTAAGCTGGTGATAAAAGTAAAATATTCATTCTTTCTTTTTTCTTAAAAAAAATAATTTTACAAAGCAATTTGTTTAAAAAGATTTTTAATAAAAAGATTAATCATAAAAAGGATACACCAAAGCTCATTAGCTGTAGTTGTAATAGATGAATTAATAAGCAAGTGTTAATAGTAGTGAAATGAGATCTACTATAAATACTTAGATCAAACAAATTCACTAAAACGCATGCAGCAATCAATCTCCTTTGTTTCTAAAACTCCTATTTAGCATTTTTGTTGTACAGTGGTTTCTGTTTATCATAATGATTGTCATTTAAATTTTGATTATTTTCAAATATTTTGATACTATAAAAGAGAATTTAGATAGAATTTTGTTATTTCCTCAATCAATAATTCCACTTTCAAAAAGTATACTTGCTTTAGATTTCTAGATTTATGTCAATGAAAATCGAATTGACGCAACTAGTGTATTTCACGCTAATATTCCAGGTGAAAAAGACTACTTCTTTAAAGTGGTCGAAGACTCATCTAACCTTTTCCAACAAAACATGATTGAAACATTCCAAAGAAAAATTCTATTTGGGTATTAAAAAGAAATTTTGGACACTGAAAGCAGTATGCTCCTGACAGAAAATGAGATTACGAATAATTATCAATTAACAATCTCTCACATTTTTACTTTACTAAGCCAAACTCTTTACGAATTCTCATAAAAGAATAATTACAACATAGTTGATTCTTAGAATTGGGATTTTGATTCTATTTAAGTTAATTTTTCAACCATTTTTAATTCTTTAAATGAAATCAACTCTGAAATATACAATTCTCTGTTTTCTTCCTTTTCATCTTTTAAGTGTAAATTATTCTTACAGATTTCTCAAACATTTAAATTAATTTTAATCAATTTACAAAAGCATTTAATTCAATCAATTTGGGAATCTCTCTTGTTGTTATTATATCCAGCTACATATTTGTTTTACCCAGCTTTTAATAGGTTAACAAGAGACTTCAAGATATCTTAAAACTTATCTGCAGAATAACTGAGAAAGAAGCCTTTGATGATATACAAATGTTGAGTATATTTTAAGAACAGTTAGACTCTCACAATGAAGAGTATTTAGTGTGTTCGGTATCAGTCAATCTTGAAACAAGTTTATCAAAATAAAAATCTCTGGTTTCTATGAACAACTAAAAAAAACAAAGAAAAATTGGGTAATATCTTTGTGATAGAATAAAAGAGTAAAGCATCTCCTAAACATCTGTCTGCCTACTACTTCTATTGCTTTTCCTAATTTGTTCTATTTTCTTTATTGCCGTATTCATTAAATTACCTTATTTAAATCTTTCTTTAATGTCAAAAATAAATAAAAAAAATAGGAATTTATTCTTTTGAAGATTTTCATAGAAAATACTGAGCCTCCAAGTTAGACTTTTTATGATTTTTATGTTTCAACAACAAGCTTATCTTCTTCTGCTGCTGCTCATAATCTGCTGTTTAAATACTAAATTTACTCAAAACTGCTTGGATCTCCTTACTTTTAGTAAGATGTTTACTAAAACACAACTAAACTTTACAATGAGCAATTCACTTCAGCTTAAAATTTTTTCAGCAGTGAGTTCTTAAAATTTAAAGATAACTTGAATTAAATGTCTGAGTCATTCTAAAATCAGATCCAATTCTTGTAGACGAATACTCCTTGCTCCAATAATACATACCAAATATTATCTGAGTTAGAATAATAAATTTGCTTTAATGCTCTATCCGGGAATGTAAATAAAGGTTTATCAGCTTCTCTTTAAACAGTTTTTGCCTATATGTATTAAATGAAAGTAGATAGCACTTTTGATCGTAGCTATGGTATTAAATTTATAAACACAACTACCTATAAAGAAAACATTTAAGTTGCTATATTAAACATCAACATTTTATAAAGCTTAATAATTCAATTCTAAGAGAATATTTAATCCATGATTGATAAATACATTAATTTAATTATAATTGTTTTTATTATTGGTTCAGTCATCTACTCTATCTTTTTCTTTAATATTCTTATCAAATTCCTACAAAAACTCTTTTAGAACTACAAACTAGTCAGAAAAGGAATTATGCTCATACCATTCAAAAGAATCTGTGAAGATAATAACACACTCTCACTCATCAAAAAATACATTTGAATTCATTAAAAATTACAAAATAAAAAATAATTTTAATTTATTTTGAAATTAGACTATATTAATTTTTTTTAATAATTGGTCTATATAATTTATATTTGTTCATAGAATCTTTATTACTCTCCTTATTCCTTCATTTAATACACTTTTCAACATCCTTATTACATTTAATTTATTTTGATTTAGCTCTAAAATTGTTTATTTTAAATTTAAAATTTTAAAAACAAAAATATCTGCTTACCTTAAAACCAATGCTGATAATTCTCTTGTCTTAGAGTCAAAAAAAAAAATCATCAAACATTCAAAAAATATCAAATTAACCTTACCTCAGTGTATCAGTAGGCTAGCTTTATCAAAGGAATAGGGTATTATTTTTTATGAATTTTGGTTTTTTTTATTTGGGACGAAAAAATATTATTTTTTTAGAAATAATGTTAAACTAGTTTTTCATAATTTAAATTGATCAAGAATATTCCTTGTTCATAGAATATTTATTTTTCAATTTAATCACACTAAAATTAATAAATTTTTTAAAAGTTTATTTAAATTTTTATTAAATAAAAAGTATAAAAGATGAGTTGTGTTATTGAATTCATAATTAATTAAGCTAAAAGAACTAACTTATCAAACAACATAAATTATATTTTTTGATAAAAAGATTTGAATAGTTTTCATTATTTATTTTTATTGATGTAACGAACTAAAACACTAAAGGGAAGAGTTTTGATGTTAAGCCATAAAAGTTCAAGCATGTTACCAAAGATATCTTTAGTGCTTGCTCTACTAATATCAACAATTCTGCAATTAGGGAATTCTTTTTTAATAACTGAGTAGTAAGTACCAATTTCATCAACAAGGCTACAAATTAAAAAAAATTATTAATTAATTGAATTGAATTGCTAAAACTTAATTACCCATATTCAACAGCTTTTTTTCCATTATAAATTTCACCTTCAAGCAAATCATTTTAATATTACTCAGTTTACATTTTTATTTTAGGTTTTCTAAGATTTTCGAAAGTCTAAATAACTTAATTTTAAAGGTGACTATTGAATTATCTGAAAAATTCTTCATTGTCTTCCTTTGGTTTGCTCAAAGAGTCAGCTCTGTGACTAAATGCAACACTTTTTTTTCATAAAATAGCAATTAATAAAAAGAAATATTAATTTAATTATGAGAGGAAGGTAAAATATCTGTGCAAAATTTTTAAAAAACTGTTAATCATTAATTTACTCAGAGGTATGGAAATCATTTATAGTGAAGTCAAATGTTTAAGTGACTAATTTTTCAATATTAGTATGTGTGTAGTTAACTCCTAAATTTCCAACAAGGGATGTGTTATCAACAAAGGACTTCTTTCCTTTTTTATTTAAAATAAAATTAAATTTAAATCAAGAGCTAGTTATTCATTCAATTATAAAAAATATTTTATGGTTGATTAAGAGAGAAATATCAATATAATAGACTGATTTATGTATGTATTGCATTTTTCTTTATTTCTTCATAGTTATCAATTTAATTCAAGTTTTTGATTATTTGATAGATATTTTAATTAATATCTTTTGATTTTTGATGGATTCAAACAAATTTTTAATTTTAAGCTAACCTGCACATAAGACCAAATAACCACCACTAAAGACTTGTTCTTCACCAAAAGTGTAAACAGGGATATTTGTGTTTTTTTAAAAGATTTGGATTTGCTTGATTATATTGTATGCCTGAGCGTATGATGATGCTTTATAATATAAATAATATGAATTTAAGTAAGTATATTAATGGGTTGTATACGAACAAAATATCTAATAATAGCTAATAATTTACATTCACCAGAAATGACTAAAGCTACAGCTGCATTTTTATGCTTAGCAGCTTTCTTAAGAACTCTCTAGATATTAAAGGTTCTGTTTTATTTTTAATAAAAAGAATATTTTTTCCGTTTTGCATGATAAATCCATGGTTTATATAAATATATGAACATCTTTCTAATCGATTCATAAATTTAAATTAATCTAATTTGTAAGTTAAATAATCACGTTTGAGCATTAATACGATGGATACGACATACTGCTACTGCCTATTTGGAAATTTCTCTGCTAACAGGATTATCCTCAAATAAAAAGTTTTTTAACTTGTTGAGATATTAACTCATTCTATTTAGCTATTATTTTTGAAACACTACTGATTAATTGATATTCTTAATAAAGAAAATCTTTTCTCTTTGATATTTATTTAATTATTAGAAATAATAAAAAAATAAATTAAGATATTTTACTTTATTAAAATATCTTTATAGCCATCAAGAAACTACAAATCAAATCAAACCAAAAAAAACTAAACCAAAGCAATATATTCGTATTTATTTAGAATATAATTAAAAGATAAAGCAATTAATTATTCATCAATTTGATTTATTTTGAAATGAAAATCTAATTGTTAAAAATATATGAAGAGTATATCTCTAAATTCATCAAAAACATCAAACAAAAGCATTGTTTTGCTAATATTAGTAATTTACTTATATTAAAAAGCAGTTATTTATCTATTAAAATGTGGTTTACTTTTGTTTAAAATCAAATATTATTGAAGTTAGAATTTTTTTCTAATAGGAGATATTATAAAATATTATTATTATTACAAGTATAGAGAAGCCTCAATATATTTGTTTATTCTAAACCAAAGCTATTATTTCCTACTTTTTAAATGAGAAAGCCACTATGAAATGAATCAACTAAAATTGTATTTTTAAATGAAAACAATTTTAGCTAAAAAATAATTTTTAAAAATTCAAGAAAATAAAATATTATTGTTATTATATTATTTTAAAAATCTTTAGTTTTCTTATGAATATTTAAGTGTTTGTTTATTAAATTTGATGTAATTAAATAAAAATATATTTATTTATTTATTTAATTCGTTTACTTTTCAAAATTTAACAAATCTTTTTTTAGATATTTAATCAATATATATTTAGCAGAGTTGACTAACTAATAGAATTTTAGAAAATGATAAACTTGTTATAGAAATATGGGAGAGTTTGCTAATTAAATCGTTTTATATATCATTCAAATTAGCTTAGTTAATAAAAGAATAATAATATATAATTCGTTTAATAGTTGAATTATCTTTAGAGTTTCCATTTTAGCTTGGAAAAAAAGAAGTAATAAGAAAAGATGAGTAGAATGATGCAAGAAAATATTGTAAAAAAGGAATAAGAAATGAAGAAAAATTATAAAAATGATGGATTACTTTATCCAGAAGCTCAAAAAGAATATTCTTAATTAAATGATTAAGTATTAAAAGAGACTCCAGATGAACTATGGAAATCTCTTGTCCTATTATAATTACCTTAAGCTTATT
Source organism: Tetrahymena elliotti 4EA (assembly GCA_000231825.2). Classification (NCBI taxonomy): domain Eukaryota; phylum Ciliophora; class Oligohymenophorea; order Hymenostomatida; family Tetrahymenidae; genus Tetrahymena; species Tetrahymena elliotti. The sequence continues at coordinate 11,769 of JH720403.1, forward strand.
ATCTTTTTTAATCTTGTACTTCAGAATATTTTTCCTTTAATTTCTCGAATAGTCTTTCACTTCTTATTGATTCAGCTTGCTTTAACATGGCTATTTTTGGAGGAATGTATTTTGCATATGCAATGCTTAAAAAAGAATCATATAATATTTCTTTGACCCCATTCACTATTGGGTGTTTAGCTGTTTCTATGCATTTAGCTTATGATTTGAATGCGTATTGCTTTTTACCTATCTATGCTTGCTAACTTATCTAAATTCTTGCTGATTATCAAGGCAGTGAATCTAAAAGATATCCTAGCTACATGCTTTCTACAAAGGCCAGATATTTTATGATAAATTTCTTTATAACCTTAACAGCTTTCTTTTTAATGTAAGGCTTCTAAAACTATTAAACAAAAATGAAAAAATTGAAAGTACAATATGAGAATTAGAGTAAAGAGCTTTCATAATAATAAAAACAAGAGATAAAGTAATCAAAATGAACAATATAAAAAATTAACTGCTTTTCTACCTAAAATTTAATTTATAAAACCAAAAATGTATATTGTAAATAAATATTTTAAATATTTTACAAATTATCAACAAAAAAAAAGAAAATTATTTTTATTTGACATGATGTAAATTCTAATTTAAAAGCATATAAAATTGTAATTTCATTTAGATTTCATTTATTGTATAATATTTTTGAAAGACAAGTGTTAATTAAATTCAACTCAAAAAAGATCTAATAAAACAGAAAAATATTAGTTATTTATCTACTTAAAATTTAAAATTTAGTTAATTCAATAATTATTTGAATAAAAAAAACAAAAAGAATAATATTAATTGAGATTTTAATTATTTAGAATTTAACAGATCCATCACAAGAATTATTTAACTAGAGGGCTTTAGATTAACTAAGGTTTGAATGTGCAGTTACTTAGTTCTTCTTATATATTTTTATATCTTAATTACTGGATTTCGATATTAGTCTTTTCTTGTTAGTAATTTAAAAGAGAAGTTAAATCTATTTTTTTGACTTGAGGTTCTTTTTAAACAATTTCTTCTATTAGTTTTTATCTTTTCTTCTAAGCTAAATAGTCACTAGTTTAACTAATTAGTCTTGGACTTTTAGATCTAATTTGATTTTAACCTGTGCTTTCTTAGGAATTTGTATGCTTTTTGGTAGATAATCTATTATTGTATAGGATTTAGTATTTTTGATGAATATAATAGACTTCTTCTTAACTTAAGGTTAGATTTCCAACTTCATCAAAAGTGGTTTCTATTTTTATACTTTAGAATCTATGAGTTTTATTAAAAGATTATGTGTCTTAGCTTAATGTATATTAAGAAAATCCACATCTTTCATAACTTTAACTTGAGAATATAGAATTTTAAGTTTAAAAATCTTCAATAACCTTAATATCTAAATTTTATTTAGGGTTGCTTACATGATTCTATAAGACATTTGAAATATTTTCTTTTTCTAACTTAGGTATTATACCTCTCTTATCAAATATATTCATTACAGCAAGTAAAAATAGTTGCAAGTTTCTTTTTAGAATGTATCCCTTTAAGTCTCCTTTTAAATAATTCCAAATTTAGGTACATATCTCTATATCTTTTGATAGATTTTAACATAATAAATTATTAATTTAAATTAGAATATTTAACTTACATTGTGTATTTGTGTCATAAGTGGAAATTGAAATAAATCTCAGAATTTTTAGGATTTGAACCATCTCAATAAATAGGAGTGTTTTAGGGCTATCTGAATACATTTCGCTTTCGTCTTAGCTCTGCTTAAATGAGCTTTCAAATTCTTTTAAAAAGCCTAGTATTAGATTATTTTAACTCTAAGCTTGAATTTTAGAGGCAAATAAATTCGGTTAGATTAAGCAAGTTGAATTAAAGTTATTGTTATTATTAGTGCTACAGTTAGTGGTGTAGGCTTATGAGGATTTGCTAATGCTTCTACTTTTTTAGTCTTCCTAATATTTTTGTCTACGTTATGCATCTTCATAAAGTAATATGTCTACTCTTTGGTTTCTCATAATATTGTGAGCTCTTTCAGAAATTTAAGGTTGAAAGAATAAATCTCCTTTTTTGCTCATATTTTAGTCTTGATAGGTATTCTCTCTGCTTTTATCTCTTAAATTATTAGAGTCTTTTCTCAGTTTATTCGGAGTGACCCTTTATTTATTAGGTGTTGCTCTTTGGGATTGATATGAACTACTTGAATATAATCTTTCAACAACATTATAATTTTCTTTGTTTACTTCTCTGGCTAGTATTTAACTCTTTTTATTAAGTGTTGGCTTACTCTTAATAGTAGATTTTATCTTTTGGTCTTGCTCCTCTTTCATTTATTTTTGTTAAGACTCATATTTTTTTTGGATAACTTCTTACTTCTTTAAGAATTCTTATACTTATTCTTTAGGGTAGAAAGATTGAGCTAGTTTGGTATTTGAATCAAATAAATTGTTTTTCGATTTAGATCTACTTTAACTAAGATTAGGCTAGAATGTGCACTCTTTCAATTCAGATTTGATATACTTTTCTCTTAAACGTTGCTTGCTATCTTGCAAAACTAAGTGCTCATATGCCAGTCTATCTATTCTAGCTGATAATATTTGATCAGAAGGAGGTTAAGGCGATAAATAAAACTAACTCGTATTATTGCCAGAAGCGGTATAGTTCTACTTAGATTTATAGTCATTTTACTCAATCCTGATCGAAGAAGTAAAGTTGTTTAAGTGAGGTTGCTTTAAACTCTAATTAGAATTTGAATAACAACTAGAATTTTAGTTTTATGATAAATGAGATGAAGGTCTTCTTAGTAACTCTAAATACTACTAGTCCAAACTTTATTTTGATGGTGAAAAAACTCCTCTTGAAGTCTTGCTTTTTGATTTTTAAGAAAACAAAGTTCTCTGAAGCAGTTCATAAGCTACTTTTGTTTCTTCTGTTGCAGAATTCTAAATACTCTTCATTATATTTTCTTAAGAACTAAAATTCTTTAGAGTACTACTACTTTATGTTTAAAATCTTAAGTTGCTTTCTTAGCTGCTAAAATTCTCCATTTCTTATTTTTCATTTCCTTATACTTTTTATTTTGGGTTAAAGATTTCTTCATTTCTTTCAAACTTTTTATTCTAAACTTATAATTTCAAAATATTCTATCTTTCCTAGCCTTCTTTTCTAAATAAGCCCTAATCAATTACTTTATTTAATCCACTCTCAATTTTCTCAGCATTTTCCATCTTTTAAATTAAATATTTTCTTAATGCTTGTTTTATTTTGTTATTAATAAATTAATTACATTCATAAATTAATTGAACCTTTAATCCTAAGGACTGAGTGCATTTTCTATGTAATTTTCATATGATTCTAAAATTAAATTAAAGTTAAATTAAAATCAAAAAATATTTCATTAAAAAAAATAATTTTGTTATAACTTAATTCAAAATGAATTGTTTATTTGAAAATTATTTAAATATAATTTATGTATTATGTGTTAAGAGTCCATTTCTATTTTTTTGTTTGCAGATAAAGGCTATTAAGTTGAATTTTTATGTTTGCTTGTTTACACCACATGCTTGATAAGAAATAAAATAATTTACTTAATGTTTAGGTGAATAATCTAGAGTAAGTGTCAGTTAATTGTAAATTGAGGTTCTGATTTTTAGGTTAAAGAATTTTTACATTAGTAGGACTTGAGCATATTTCTTCTACTATTGCTTCTTAGTTTTATTGTTGCATATTGCAATTAGAATTTTAGGAAAAGTAATTTTCCTATGGCTCGATTTACTAAGAGTATTGAGAGATAGATTGGTTAATTCTATTTTCTGCATATTAATTAAATGTAATGTCTAATTTTTGATTCTAGATGTTCATATTTTCATGGTTTTAAAGTTATGTTTGTGATTGGACTACTTAATTTAATTCTAACACTTAGGGTTCTGATAAAACTCTATCCTGTGAAAATATTGCTGAGAAGGCAGGATCTTAGCTATCTTCTATAATTATGGGATTATAACTACTTCCTATGTTAGCTTTTTCTAGACTTAGCTTAAAAAGATCTTTGGAACTAATTTATATTTAATCAACCATGGTTTGATTTATCTATCTAACTTTTTGATTAAACTTTAATATCTCTTTTGGGTAAGTATATATATTTATTTTTAGTATATTTTTTGATACATTAGCAATCTAAATGAGAAAGTTAATTAATTGATAAACAAGTTGATTATCCAAGTAGAATTTTAAATAGAAGAAATAATAAAAATTCAATAGATATATTAAGTTAGTTAAATAATAGTAAGTAGATTAATGTATGAATCAACGTAAAAACAAATGTTCAAGCAAAAAACAATAACAAAAAAATTTCAGTTAAAAATCAAATTAATTAATTAGCTTGAGAAAAGTTGTTGTTGAATTAGAGTAGACTGTTAGTTAAATTATAATATACAAATGTATTTATAAATATAACAATTTTATAAATAAATAATTTTGAATATGTACACAATAATAAATCTATTTTTTTTATAATTATAATTATTTTAATTATCACTATTACATTTTTATTTTGTATCAGTTTTGCGGTGTTTATTTACTGGTGATTACTATTTTATTAGTTTTGTATTTTAGTGATTTAGTTAATTACTATCTCTTATTATTATTTGTTGCATTTTTTAATTTTAAATAGATTTTTTTGAAAATATTTGTTTGTTAAAAAGTCGATGGAAAATTATATCTTTTTTTTCTTTGTTTATTATCTGCAAATGAAGAATTCAATTAAGTTAGTTGTTTGAATCTACAGCGCGTCTCTTTTTTTGTCTTCTCCTTACTTCAGTTATTCCTATGACTTTTCTGTACTTTCCTTATGTATTTCCATTTTCGAGTAAATATATATGTTGAATATCCTTTATTTATGTTTGAATGTTAAACAAAAATTTTAACTTTTAATTTATTTAACAATTAATTAATACCTGTCTGCATAAGTAGCAACACCCGTTCTTTTTGCAAACATCTCTTGCACAATCTGAACAAATACCTTTAGGAGTTAATATTTTCAAAAATATAAATAAATTTTTTTTAAAAATACTTAAAATATTCATGAGCTATTTATACTTAATTTTAACATTTTAATTGAGCAGAAATTATGAATGAATGAATGAATAAATTTATTATTGTAAAAGGAATACTCAATCCATTTTTAAGAAAGTGAATGCTTTATAAATTACAAAATTAAGAGAATTTTGATGATATATGTATGTAATATTGATTAAATTCTAATACTAATAAGAGAAAATAATTGATTGATGTATTAATATTAAATATTATGATTTATTAATATCAATCAAAATTATTCTAGTATCTATGTTATAAATTGACATTTTTCCTTTGAAATCAAATTAATTTATCAATTTTAAATCATTAAATTGTAGTTTCTTAAATTAAAATGAAGTGAAATAAATTTTTGAAATTTACCTCCATGACCACAAGGCATGAGCACAGAATTAGGCTAATTAACAAAGCAGACAAGGCAAGTTTGTTGTTCTTTTTCTGAATTAAAAGATTTAACAGAAGGACAGTAAGGTTAATTAGGATCATTTTTAACATTATTTCTTTATTGTGTGATTTTAAAGTTATTTAATTAAGCATGTTTAGTCTAGTTGAATGTCTTTTATTAGTATAACATGTCTTTCTTAGGTGAATTTATTAGATTCTCTAATCTCTCTTACGGTAAGCAGCCATGCATGTTGCTTTCATTTTAGTTGCTTATATGATTCATAAGCATATTTCTTGATGCTAGAGACTAATCCTTATGTCTATCTGTAACCTACCTATCTGTAGTACTATCTTTATCTTTATTATTTGCATTATCTTTTTAAAAAAGTGAAATAAATAAACTGATATTGTGATTGTAGATAAATCAATCTTACCTCTCAATATTCTCTAAGTATTTCCAACTCTGTTTGTATCTATACATTCATTTTATTAGTTTTCAGCATCCTTCTTAATTTAGTCTACTTATCTGAAGTAAGTATTAGAATTTTAAACCTTTATTTAATTTGCGTTTAATTATTTAATTTACAAAAAGTAAAAATGTACCATAAAGAGTGGGAAGTTGAAATTCCTTGATTTTAAATTACTCTAAAGATATTTCTTTTTAATCCTTTAATTATTTTATTATATTTCTTCTGTTTGTGAATTTGTTGATACAGGTTATCTTATTACAGTTTAAATAATAGGTTCCATATTTCTCCTTACCTCTTCTTAATTACTCTCAATTTGTTCTTCTCTCAGCTTTTCCCTGTTTTGCTCAAGAATATATTTCCTGTAAGAAAAATAAAATGAAAAACAAATAAAAATAAAATAATCAATCATACTTAATCTTTTCCCTAAATAAGATATCAAATAGTAATAAGCAAAAATTCATAATAATGTATAATAGCATAGCCTTTTAAATCTGTTCTTTTTTATTATTAAAATAAAATTTATTTTTCATTTTAATTAAATTTTCACTCAAAAATTAAATATTTTTGTTTATTTGTATCAATCCAATTTGACATTTAAAAATGCAAATCAATCTCAAAAATTCATTAAAAAGTAATTAAATTTATTAGCTCTTACAAAATTATTAAAATATTTAATTAAGTCAAATTTTTTTAAATCGCATTCAATAAAATTTTAACGAAAATATCATCTATTTTAATCTCAAGTTAACCATAAAATTAAACCAAATAAGATATTTTTTAGTTGTTTAAAAATTATTTAATTTTATTAAAATTAATAATTTATATTTTTAAATGAATTTATTTGTGTAATAATGCATAAAAGCTAGTAATAAAAATTACAATATCCTTCATCATTGAAATACTCCATGAGAGAAACAGTACCAAAGTAAAAACATAAGGCATATACAGTAAAGGAGATCATACCCCAAAAGAACCCAAAAGCTATTTTGATAAAATTATAAGATTTATTTTATTATTCTTTAATTAAGATGTGTTACCATCAGCTGAAGATGCCTATCCTCTTAAATAGTTGATGTAATACCAAATAGTTAAAATAAAAATCTAAATAAAATAGAAGATAAACCCAACTAAGAGTAACCAGCAAGGGATGAAAACAACAAGCCAATCCCACTTAATATAACTATCATATCTGATTGCAACCACAAAGCATTAAACAAAAATAAATATTCTGAAAAACAGCTAAATCTAATTTTTTTTAACAAATAATTAAATGCAAATTTAATTGAAAAGTAATTTTACATTAGTGATAAAGTTGCTCTAACTAGATCTCTTCATAATAGATCTCCACCAAAAAATATGTATAAATGGAGTATAAATTAAAACTAGAGTAGACGAATACTATAAATTTTAGACAATTACATATAGGGCCACAAAAAGAAAAAATAAGCTAGCCAATTCTATCAATAAAAATTTATCATGGATATTCAAAACTCTGATCCGACTTTTTTTTTAAATATTATTTTTAATATAATATCAAAACATCTAATTTTAATTCATTTGAAATTATTTAATATTTATTAATCCTCCAAACCAAAAATTATTCTCGAGTAAAACTCATTTCAAATAAAAATTCAAATTTGTGATCAATTAAGCTTCATTAACCAATTCCAAGAAACTTTCTTTAAAAAAAATTAATTTCCATTTTCTTTTTGGAAAAAAAGTAACCAATATTATTTATCTATCTAATCAATTCAAATAAATAAAATGTTTATTTTTTCAAGATGACTAATATGAATTTCTAATTGCTTGCTTGATTGATTAATTGATAGATTATTAGCTCGTAATTGATTGATCTGTTGGTGGGTTGAGAAAATGTGAAATTAATTTACTTAAATTATCTAATGGCGAGGATTCCCTTGTAAAAAAATATCATAAAAACTCCAAGTGAGACAAAGATAAAAAGATTATTAATAATTTTTTGATCGAAAAAGACAAGATAGCCCAAGACTGAAAAAATACTTAATTTTAGCTAAAGCATTAAAGTTTTTTAAAATATTTAATTGCTTAGATTGCTTTCAAATTCATTTTCCTCATCTCCATTTGAGTTTTAATTGTTTTCTTCATCAGGAATTTAAACATCTCTTTGTTAATTTTAATGATTTTATCTCCTTCTATTTAGTTGAATGTTTTCTTCATTCACCTACCGTTAAGATTGATCATTTAAATTATTGGTTTAATTCGTTTATGTTTATTGCTGTTATGACTGCAATTGTTACATTTGTTACTCCCTTTTTAATTTTTCTTCCAGTAGCCTTGCTCTAATGGCTTGTCTCTTTTATTCCATTTTTTCTATTTCTTCAACATTAATCTGTAAATTAAGCTATCTCTACCTCATCTTATACTTGTTAGTAGTCTATCTTTCTGTTGTGCTTGTCAGACCTATATGAGTGGAATTAATGGCATTATTTGTTGACTCTGGAGCTGCTGCCATTTCACATAACTTTTTATTTAACTCTTAACTAGCTGTTATATTTGTATTCTTAAGATTGATACTGTTTCCAATATTATTGAATTAAGACTAATCAAGCTAGTTCTAAAATGTTTACAAGTTTTAGTCAAAATCATTATTATTGTTAAGAGGTAAATGGGTATTATCATCAATTCTCTATAATCCAGATATATCTTTGTCTTATTCATCATTTAAGAAGGTTGCATCTCTTCTAGTATTAGGTTAGTAATCATGATGTATCAATCTAGATGTATTAGAATCTATTCCTATCATAGATTAGTTAGCTGAATTTATTTTGGAATGATCGTTCATATTAATATAGCTTCTTTCAAAATCATTATGGCTCTTAATTAATTGCTAATTTTTATTGATGCTTTAAATACTCTCTTATCCTAATTTAATCTAATCTGAATTTATCTCATTTTATATATTTTTCTCAAAAACAGAAGCTGCAACTGCTTAATGAATAATATTCATTTCTTCAAGATTATCAAAATCAATTAACTAATTTTCATCCTAAACTTCTTTTTACTCTTGTTTATCATTATCATTCTAATCTTTAAAGCTATTATCGTCATTCAATTAACCTTCTTTTTCCTCTATCTGTTGAATTGACTAACTTTTAATAATATTTATCTTAGGTTTATCTAACTGATTTATAGTAGGCAGTGCACTTTTATTAGTAATGTTATTATTGGTTTGATCTAAATTATCTCTACTTTGCAAATATGATGCATCTTCAATTTATTTATCATTCTTGTTATCCTGTGCACTAAATCTATTTATTTACGCCTCCTATTTCATGTATTTAGAGACAGTATTGAGCTAGAAATCCTCAACAATCTGCTTTTATTAAGATACCGAATCATCTATTGCAATAATTTCCTAATATTTTCAAAAGAATAAGGTTATTAAAACCTAAGAAAAGTTAGTATATCACCAATAACAAACAAAAATATCAAAAATTTATTCCCAGCATATATTTTTTCTAGCATGCAAGCTCTAATTCCAACTTAATACTTGTAATAAATATGAAAATTACACTTTTGTTATCAGTGATAGCGAGATCGTCTTTTCCTATTTAACTTTACTATGGAATTTAGTGCGAAGAGTCATTATTAGCCCCGACTATATTTTCCATTTTACTAGTAAAAGTATTAATAAATGAATATTTTCTTGCTTGGTATTCCTTTTTTTAATTAATTAATTAATTAAAAAATTCTTTTTATTAATTACTAGTTTGTTTTGGTCTTGCAACTTTACAAAATTTACTCAATTTTTTATAAAGTAAACACACAGACAAATAAATCACTCAATCAAATAAATCCATTAAGTATTCATTCATTTATTCATATTCATTGATTGATTCCTATATGTAAGATCCTTGTCATCTAACAAATTCAATTCTCATATTTTTTTTTTAGTTTTCCCAAATAATTTATTTACATTACTTTCAATTCAATTCAAATAATTTAAACAACCTAAAAAATAGTAGATTAGACTTCAAAACTAATTTATTGCCCATATTATTCTCTTTGATTTTATCAATACTTCTTCCAAAATAATTTTTTAATTTGGCATACTCAATTGTTTCAATCAATTAAAATGTATGCTTCAACTTAAATATTTAATTCTACAGATTAACAATTTTAATAATCACTATAATTCAAATTTAATAAAGAAATATTTTACTTTTTAATATTTGCTCTACTAATAATAGGATTGATTGATATTTAATTAGGTCAAAATCAAACAACTTATAAGATAATAATATATAGAAAGATAATAATGTGTTAAGTATAAAGTAATTATATTGTTTTTCTGTCTTAAATTCCAAAATATCTAATTGCTATAAGGATTTAAATTAAGAAGAAAACTTGATCTAAAATACCATCCATTTTACTTTTTTGTGTATTAGATCCGAAATAAAAAAACAAAAGAAATAATTTTAAATGTTCCATAAGATTTTTTATCAAGATAAATTGAAACAATTTTTAAAGTGAAATAAATTTTATTCTAGTAAATTTTTAATAATGAAAAGTTATCTTTCAGGCTGTTTTTTTAGATAAATTATCAACGGACAAATTTTAAAAAAATAATAAATTAATTAAAAATAATGTTTAACAGAATCTTGTTGTTTATTCGTTAGTTATTCAGTTTGTTTGCTAGTTACTTAATAAACTGTGATTTTCGTTTAATTAAGAAAATCTATCTAAAATGATCTCATCTCATCTAGAGAATATTATTTTTATAAATTTACACCCGCTCCAAATAAAATATTTTGTTTAACAAAATTAATTTTACTTTTAAATTTTATAAAATGATTTATGGTCAAATTGAATATACATAAATCAGAAAAATTATTTTATTCAGGAATCAGAAGAAATATTTTTAATTAAAATAATAACACGAATATGAATACTACTATTTTGGATTGATCAATATTTTCTATTTTTAATTTACTCATTTTTTTCTTTGTTTATTTGATAGAAGTTCCTGGCTCTGATTTTCATTCCTTCAGCATTTGTAAAGATAGTTCTATGAATTTTTATTTATTCAACTTAATACACCTTTTTTAAATAAATGTACTCTTATTCTAGGGCAAGCATTATTTTTAAATTAAAAAATATTTTATGACAAAAGTTTAATTTATTAACAGGATTTTTCCTAAAAAATAAATTGATTTATTATTTTATTTTACTTTATGAGAAATTTAATTATTTCTTGCCTTGTTTCTACCAAGCTAAACTTTATTTCTATTTTTGTTTCTAATATTAGATAAATTACCTAGCCAAGCTAAAAAAACTGTGAATAAATAGGTAAACTAATTAATTCATTTTTACAAATAAATAAATAAATTAATTAAAAAAGTTAGAAATTGAAGAATAATTTAAAAAAGAAAACTTAAACTAATGAGCAATTAATAGCAAAAAGACTACTTAGCCTATATAGAATTACTTAGGAATAAAGAATTCAGAAGAAAGTGGATAAGGCTTGATAAGTTTTAAAATGTAGTTAAAATGAAACTAAATCCAACTATACTTAAGAATAGTCACTATTTTTTGTTTGACCAATTAAAAAATTCTGTAAAGGCTAAATACCCTTATGAGAGCATATGTAATATGTAGACTCTAATAGATTATTTTGATTATAATAGATGTGGTGTGCGTGCTAACCTGGAATTCTTGCTAGCTTATGATCAAATTAATGAAGATCTGTAAACTTTAGAAAAAAAAATGTGGATTTCTTCTTTCTGGGAATAAGATGAATATAAGAATCTATAAAAAATTTATTTAACAAATTATGTTAACTTTAAAAAGGATTAAAGTATAGATTTATAAAAAGAAGTTCCATATCAGTTTTAATACCAAATTAATCCTTCTTTCTTTGCTAAAAGAATAGATCAATCCGAAGTGACTTTAATTGAATAAGATCCCAAAAAAAATAAGTTTGGATAAAAGGCTAAATAGAATGTATAAATTAAAAATGAGCATGTTTAGTAAAAAGATGATTAAGTTTATAGTTTATTCATCAAAGCGTTGAAAGATTTTAAGTTATGAAATAATCAGAAAACTCACTGTTTTAAAATTATATTAAATATTTTTAAAGAATCAATTAATTGTTGTTTGTTGTCTTTTTTTTAAGAAATCTATCTTCAACTCAATTTTTAAATTTATTTTTTTAAATTAAAAAATAATTTCATTTCTATTTAAAATAAAAAAATTAGAAATTTAGTTAATATCCAAATAAAAATATATTTTCATTCTAAATTATTAAAATATACAGATTAGAATTGGAAATTTTATTAGCGAAATAAAGATGAAAATAAAATTATAATTTTAATTTAAGCCTTTCAGATTTCAATTTTTAATAAGCTAGATTATAGAATTAATTAAATTAAATATTTATAATTACAGTAATCAAGTTTGAGAGACTAAAAAAGGTTTAGAAGATAAATAGAATAACAGATATAAATATTAAAGACTTTTTGAAAAATTAAGATTTAAATATGATTAGTAAATGTTGTTCTTTCAATATTTATTTCATTTGATATCACCTGTTGTATCTATATAAATAACACTAGCTACTTCTTAATATTTCTTATCACTTTGGGTATCTTTTACTCTAACAATTTACTTGATTTGCTAATTTATTAAAAATAGTGTTAGCTAGCCATTTTTCAATTTTAATTAATTTATTAGTAAAACAAACAAACAAACAAACAAACAGTTTAAATAATTCATTAATTACTTCTCTGCATAAAAAGCAAACACCTGTTTTAATTGAAATATCTATTGCACATGGCTTGCAAATTCCTTTTAAAAATTTATAAAATAGCTTTAAACATTTACAAAATTTCAAATTTACCTCCATGCCCACAGTTCATAAAAACCGAGTTAGGAGTATTTTCAAAGCAAATAACACAAGCTACTTCATTTTATTTATTTTTAGGCTTATCTACCTTACTGAGGTCGTTATGATTTGTATTCAAAGAAGATTAGTTATTTAAGGTTTCACATTTGTTGTCAACAGAATTTGAGTTATTATTATTATAATGATGATTTTTGATACTGCAGTCGCCATTAATAGCATTATTTTCTTTATTTTTAGATACTACATTTACTTTAAGCAATTAAAGAGGTGGTTTTGGCTGTGAATTTTAGGCTTCAGTTTTGTATGAAAGATGTGTTAAAGATTGAAATTAATTAATTTTTTAGTTTTGGAATAAAATTTTTTCTCTATCTTTTTATCCCTCTATCTAGCTGTCACTGTTTAGTTTGTTAATATAGATTTTCTTTTATTTTTATTCAAAAGGCTTATTTTTATTACAATTTTATGTTTCTTTTTATTTTTATTTTTCTTCTTCTTTTTATTTTTTTTTTTCTTGTTCTTTTTATTTTTTTTTGTCTTCAAGAAGTTACTTTTTATCTTGGAAAGTAAACTTAAAATATGTCTGTGACATTTTAATCTAAACAAATAAAAATTTTTAATATTTCTTCATAATAAATTGAATTTTACTAAGTATGATGGTGGTCGCTCAGAAAATTTCTTTAAAAATGAAGAGATTTTATCAAAAACATGAGAAGATTTTTACTCTTTATTTGAGTTTTCTTCATTTTAATTATTAATTTATTCACTTGCTTGCTAGTTATATTCATTTTAGTTTTCTTAGTTTGATTCTTGCTCTTTTATATTATTTAAGTTATTATACATTTCTTATGGAGAAGGGCAATTCGACATAAAATATCTATTAAATTAAAACAAAAATCAACAAACTTTTAAAAGCTAATAGTATTTACATTAAATTTTCAGAATTCTTCATTGAAAATATGATAATCAAAATACCAGTCACTATCGTTATAACAAATCCAATAATTACTAAAGCTATTTAAAATTAATTCTTAACTTTTGAAGACATATTTACCAATAATTTACTTGATAAATTTAATTAAAGTTGCAATACAATTCCAGTTAATATCAACCAACTACAGATATAAGATGACAAAAGCAAAATAGTCTCCCACTAAAGGCCTATATCTATTATAAGAAAATTTTAATTAAAAATTAAGAAAAATCCTATTTACTATGAATCACATTGTTTTTCTTGATAACATTTTTGAATAAGTAAATAAATGTTTATATACAAATTATAGTAGTAAAGACTAGAATTATTAAAGTAGGAATAAACACACAAATCCAGTTGAACTGAACAAACTAGTCTACCTTGAGCAAAATTAATAAAACCTACAAAAAGGCTAAGCATCTAAATCCGAATACTAACTAATTATTTTAATATTAATATCAGTTAACAATTATGAATAAAATTAACATATTTAATTAATTAGGCTATTAAAATTTAAAATCTTTTCAAATTATTATTCTTGTTTAAAAACTTAAAAATATCTTAAATTATTGCTAAAATAATTATTAAAATTGTCAAAATTTATAAAAATAAACTCTTTAAATAACTTTGTATTATTTCACAAATTAAAAGAATATAAAATTCTTATAAATTGTATTTTTGGGTTGTTTTTTTAATTAAAAATAAACAATAAACAATTTTGCTCATCTAAATTATCAAAAAATAATTTTCTAAACCTTTAGTTTAAATAAATATAATATTATTTATTTTTTGATGAATTTTTATTGGTTCGGTTACTTTTGGAGATATTTAAAGCTTTTTTTAAAAGATATTTATTAATTAATCAATCGTTTCAGATATATTGAAAAAGGATTAAATACTCCTACTCTTAATCAAAAATATATTTGCTTTGATAAAATTTAGATAAATTTGTTTTGGTCAATTTATTTTTGGAAATATAAATAAAAAGCTACAAATTTCAGAATTAGTTTTTCAAAAAATAAAAATTACATAAAGGATTTAATAGTCTTGCTCATCTTCATTTGAAATACTTTCTGAATGAATGTTTTTTTGTATCCACCCCATAATATGTATGAAGGGCCAGTAAAAAATAAGGACAACATGAGGAAATTTTTAAATAATCGTGTTGGCAAAAATGGCTAGAAAGAAAAAGCCCATAACAACGATTTCTGCTATCAAATAGTTAGTGCAAAGTTTTGAAGTTTTTCTTTTAATTTGATTAAAAAGAATAAAATAAAACATATTTATTTATTGATTATAGTGAAATAATTAATTAATACAAAAAGATTGCACTAAATAGGAAGACAGAAGCTAAGAGGATAAGGACATGCTCATTTACTACCTGAACCTCATAACTCAAACTTAGTATTATACATATAATAACAATAATAACAACAATACTCATTATTATTTTAAGTAGATTTTTTGATTTTTCCTATCTTCTCAATTACTCTAATGAATACAGCTGATAAATATTTGTGCTTTAATAAATATTTTGCTATTATTATTATTCTTACTACTACTATCTTTATATGCCATTTTGTACTTATTAAGACTACTAATTGCTTATCATTTACTAATTTATATTGGTTTATTACAAATTTTATGAAAAAATATTGTTATCGCTATTCAATTAGATCTATACTTCCCTTTATTATTAATCTAAATACTCTCTATTTTGCATCATAAACTAATTATTCCTGCTATTGCTACGTGAAGTATATTATTCTATCTGTCCTTCAGGATCATTTAAAATATTTTCTATATCTTGATTATTATTATTATTTTATCTATCAGTGTTCTAGGTCACGTTAAATCTTTGTGATAAAAAAAAATTAATTGATCTTTCTCTGCCGTCAGGGGTCATTAGCTATTGAGATTGAGGTGATAAAATAGATCTCTTTATGATAACAGAATATAAATTTTTAATATTAAAAACTCTCAGATAATATATTTAAATCTTACATTAATTTAGTAACCAGGATTTATAGAATTAGAAACATCCATTTGCTTAAAATTAAACTATGTTTTACTTAAAAAAAAGATTAGTAGAATTAAGCTATTTTCTAAAAGAATTACAGTTGATAAAATTAAGGTTATAAATAAATTCAAGCTAATTAACTTTTAATTATCAAAAATTATTAAATTCAATTTAGTTATTATTTATTCAAGTGTTTCTTTGTTTATTTGTTTGTTTGTTAGTTTATTTCTTTATATACTGATTGACAATGCTTTTTCAAATAAAATATTGCCAAAAAACTTTTATTTTTCAAGTAGAGCAGAAAAACATGTTTTTTATTTTAACTACAATTTTTCTAAATTATATTTTTTTGACTAAAAGAACAGCATCCAGATTTTATTTAGCATTTAGATAATTAAACAGTCTAAATTTCAAAATATCCTTCATCTAAATATACCTAATAAAATGGTTTCATTTCTTTAGAATTCATTTTATTTATGAAAATAAATATTATTTTGAGTAATTTACCTTCAAAAAAAATTTAATGAATTTTAGTTTTATTAAGTATTTGTTCTTTTAAATATCTTTTCAATTGCTCAAATTATCTCCCCTAAAAGTTGAATTTAAAGATGGAGTTTAGAAAGAAAATATATATAATTTATCAAAAAGATGGATGTACTTGCTATCTCTTTTTTAAAAGATAAGTAAAAAAATATTTAAGATTGATAATTTATAAATAAAATTTCTTGAAATTTCATATTAAGTTAAGTTGCTACAAAATGCCATAATTCTTTGTATCCTTATTAACTACCACTAATTAATGGAAGAATTCTATCTTATATCTCATAGATTTGCTTAAAATTATCAATGAGGTTGAATTCCAAAAATGGAGTTTATAAAAAAGTCTTAAATAAATAAAGATGGACTTAGTTAGCATTTTGCATAAGAGCATAATTAAATTTTTTTTGATTTCAAAATAGCATAATTATCTTTACTTATTTGCAATAAAATAATAAATCATTTTTATCTTAAAAACATTAAAACAATTAAGCAATTTTGTCTTCTCTTTCTAGTTTTATTTTACATTAAAGATTATTATCTCAAAAATCTCCAATAAAATTCAAGATATAAATAGAAACTATTTGATATTAATAGAAATGTTTGAAGATGCTTTGTTTAGATAAATCAAAGACATATTTAAAAAAAAATATTTTTTATCATGAAATTTTTAATTTGGTTAAATACAAAAAGTCAATAATATTTTTATTATAAAAATCTTTATCAGCAATGAAAAATGTGAATGTTTGTTTTAGTCCCTACCTTAAAATATTTAGTATGTTTAAGGTAAGTGATATATAATATGATTGATAAATCAATAATATATCTATCAAAGCATATATACTTATGTCTTATAAAAGCAAATTAATAAGAGAATCTGATCAACCAACAAATAGAGGAAAGAAAAATAGATATTGAAAAATTTCATCAAAATCATTATTCTTTTTGATGTCAAACAAACAAAAAAGCAACCAATCTATCAATCAAAATCAAGCTTTTTTCTTTATTAGCGAATTATAAATTAAATAAATAAATAAATTAATATTGAGTATAATTTTGATAGAAAAGATATAGCAGAAAACAAACAAATCAAATAAAATGGTATTTTGATTAAAATAGGATAAATGAAGATAAAAAAACAAACATATTATTTCCAATTAATAGGCTGAACATTCAAGTTTCAACACAGTTAATAATGTCGAAGTAGTTTGTGGCATGGCAATTCCTCCAATTAAAACTAAAGTTTAAGGACCAGCTGCCACCATTCCTCCATAATAGGAAGTTATTGACATAATTGATGAAGCAATCAGCTTTTTCAGACCCAATTTATTATTTAAAAATTATGAAATAAAAGGTAATTTTTAGCATATTACTTTATTTTATCAAAAAAAGCTATCTTGCTAATACTCATCTTTAAAATAAATATAATAAAGGCCCAGGTGATGTTTTCATCATTTACATGACTGTATTCATTACTTAATGTTTAAGAAAAATTGCTAATGAGTAAAAAAAATAAAACAAGATGCATTTAATAAATTAAAATCATTATTTTAATTGAAATAGAGAGAAAGAAGCTAATGCTTTAAGAATGCTTGTTGAAATGGCTAAATTACCTGTTCCCAAGCCTAATGAAGCTGGCTTTTTCATGAAAGGTATTGCTAAAGATCCCCTCAGCAATGCAGAAGGTGAAAAGTTTAGTGGATATTTAAAGCAAGCAAAAGAAGAACTCGTAAATAGATTAATTAAAAAGTAATAAGAGCTAGTTTTTTATTTTTAATTTTCAATTTAATAAATAATTTTATTCTAATTTATAAAATCTAAATAAATATCCTTTAATTTTTAATAATATCTTATAATATTAGGTTATACAAGGATGGAGTTAAATCTTGGGATCATAAGTTCTGGGTTGGTCTTTCTAAGAAAAACTTCATGAATCTCAAATTCTGAAAAATAACAAACAAAATTTAAATAAGCTTAAAATTATATTAAAATAAAAAATAAATCGATTTTTTATACAAATAACCTTTTTATGTCATTCTAGATTTCAAAACCATACTCATAAATAAATAAATACAAGCTCATTAGTTAAATTGTTTATTATGATTTCTGCTAAACTTAATATGCTATTATCCCAAAATAAGAAATCAAATGTAAATTATTTTGGAATACATTGAATAATATGATTCATTCATTCATTACTTCTTCAAATTCACTTTGATTACCAAAATAATTCTTTTTTTGTATCTTATTTGTTCCTTTTCCCTAATTCTTTAACCAACTAAACCAAAAAATTCAATTGAATTTAAAAAAAATAATCATCAAATTTAATTGTTTTTCATTTCTGAAGCATGATTAATTAAAAAACAAATAAATTAATTTTAAAGTCAACAAAAAAAAGATAAATTGAATAAAAAATTGATTTAATAGATATTTTTGAATGAAAGAAATATTTTAAATTAGCATCAAATCCTTACATTTCTAATTTTATTATAATAATAGTAGTCTTTTTTGAATTAATTTAAACAAAGTTTTTAAATCATTTGATAACTTAAATATACTGAATTTAATCATTGACTAAATATATTTTTTTAATTAATTAAATTATATTGTGTGTTAAATACGTATTGCACTATTTCTAAATAAATAAAATTAAATAATCATAAAATGTATTTGAGTTAACTTTTCATTGTTAAAGTTATGAAGAAAAATAAACTACTTTTTTTATTCTTATTCTTAAAAGTTTGTATGCTCCTAAAGAAAAATACTCCTTTGTTCTCATTTACTTCACTTTAAAAATCAAATTTTCAAATTAAGTTTTTTTTTAAGAAACTACCTTATAAAATTGAATACATTCACCACCT
Organism: Tetrahymena elliotti 4EA; assembly: GCA_000231825.2. Lineage (NCBI taxonomy): Eukaryota > Ciliophora > Oligohymenophorea > Hymenostomatida > Tetrahymenidae > Tetrahymena > Tetrahymena elliotti. The sequence goes on from JH720403.1 coordinate 31,006, forward strand.
CTTATAAATAATTTTTAAATTCAAATTTTCTAAATAAACTATTAAGATTTTGTATTTATAATATTTATTTTATCTCACTTAAATTGTTGTTTGTTATTTTTTATATATTTGTTAATATGATGGATACAAAAGCTGAATTTTCATATCTTTTGAGCAAAGGCAGTTGAAATTTCTCTTGTTATTTAGTAGATTTTGTTGTTTCATTGAATTTATTGTGAAATTGCAAGTAATTAGAGAAAGAAAGAATAAGCATGGAGATGTATGTGATATTCATTCATTATCTGTTTAATTATTTGTTTGTTTGTTAGCCTTTGCAAAAAAGAAAACAGAAAAATTAATTTATAATTTTTTTTGAATTAAGAAGAAAGAAAGGGAAATAAAAAAGAATAAAAAATATTAAAACTTACATAGATAATAATTAGTGAATGAATGAATCAATCATAGAATCAGTCAATTAATTATTAAAAAAACAAACAAGCAGATATCTGTGAATGATTGAATTGATAATAATTAAAAGAAATAATAATTAATATTGAAAGAGTGAAAAAAGAAGAAAGCTTAAATAATTAAAAAGGAAGGAATGGATTGGATTAATAGATTAGAAAATATTTAAAACAAGATTAAATTCTAGTTGCATGCAAAGAAAATAGATGACTTGGAGTCATTATACAGATTAATGGCTGAGTTTGATAGGGATAATTCAGGAAGACTCGAAAAGGACGAGTTTTAGAAGTTACTCAGCAAATTAGGAGTATTTTTAACCACCTAGGAGCTCCGTGCAGTTTATGACACATATGACACTAATAGAGATGAATAAATTTCATATGCTGAATTTGTTTAAATGATTAGAACAACTATTTCTGAAAAGCGTTTAGCTGTAGTCAAGCATGCTTTCCAATTCCTTGATAGAAGGTTTTATTTTAACTCATTTATTTACTTATCTTTTAGGCAATATAATATTAATCAAAACAATTTTTTCAATCTAAATTTGTGCGATCAACCATTATAAGTGAATGCAATTAGCAAACCATATAAAAATTATTTTTTTATAATATTTACAGAGGCAGTGGATAACTTGTTATTCAAGATTTGGTTCAATAATACAGAGCTGAAGCTCATCCCAGAGTTAGAACTCGTCATAAAACCGCTGAATAAGTTAAAGCTGAATTTGTTAATGCCATCAGCAAGAAGAGCTAAGATGGTAAAATATAATCTTCAATTTTACAATTAATTATAAATGATTGAATGTTGTCAGATAAATTCAAAAATATTTTTTTGAAATGAAAAAGTGGATAGATAGTTTATTTGTCAAATAAATAAAAAAATACAAAGAAAGAAAGAAATAAATAAATAAAGAAAGATAGAAACAAGATTATTTTTGAAACTTATTAATTAAAAATAAAATAAATTCTATTTTATTCAATTTAAATTTAAAATTAATATTTTGGTTAATTTAGGTTAGACTATCAGTGAAAATGAATTTTTGGAATACTATGCTGATGTTAATGCCACTTTACCTAAAGAAAAGGAAGAATATTTTATTGATATTATTTTAAGTACTTGGGGTATTACTTCTTCTGTTGATTACGTTTCACCGGAAAGACTCAACGATTTGGAATTAATCTTATATGAAAAAATCAGACAAAAAACTCTTCCTGGAGAAGATGAAGGAAGAACCGTTTATCGTGCTTTCAAGTACTTTGATATTACTGAAAAAGGAGTCATTGATATTTCTTAATTCAAGGCTGCTTTAGAAAAGTTTGGATGTGTTTTCGATGATAAGGAAATTCATGCACTTTTCAGTAAGTTTGACATCAACCGTTCAGGAAAAATGTAATTTATTTATCAGACTATTTCAATAAAAATATTAACATCAATTAAATTAATTATTAATTATTTTTATTTTAAATTAATAGCTGTTATGATGAGTTCTGTGGTAACTTTGCTAGATTGGGTAGTGGTAACAATCCTAATGTCAATCCTGTATTTAAATTAGCTAGAGAAGTACCTTCTCCTATTATCAATAAATTAAATGCTGATCTTAAAAAGAAAGGACCTTTTGCATTCAGATCTCTCTCCAAAGCTTGCTAAAAGGCTGATACTTTCTTGAATGGTTCTCTTTCTCATGACGAATTCAAGTGGGTTATTAAAGAGATAGGTTTTTCACTCACTAAAACCGAATTTGATAACTTATTTAAATTCTTTGACAAGAATTATGAAGGAAAAGTTATTTATTCTGTCTTCATTGACTTAGTTAGAGGTATTTTATATTTATTTCAAATACAATTTATTCATTTATCTATTGAATTATTAGGTGAATAATCTTAAATTATCAGCTAAGCTTTAAGTCAAGGTTATGATGCTTTAGCATCTGCAAATGGTGGTAAAGTTACTGTTGAATCCATAGTTTAAAGATATAATCCTCTTGCAATTTAAATTATTTATGCTACAAGAAAGATTGCATAAGATCTCCAAAGAGAATTCGTTGCAGAATGGGGTGGCAATTTACAACAATAAGTAATAAATAAATCTTAAATCGATATTCTTAATACTAATAACATTTTCTTTTCATAGGTTAATAAAAACTAATTCGTAGAGTTCTTTAGTGATGTTAGAGCATTCTGTGATAGTGAAAGCAAATTCCATCAATATTTTTCAAATGCTTTTGGACTGTGAATTTATTGATAGCTTTATAAATATTAAACTCCATATAAAACTACTTGATATTATTATTACTCATTCATTCTTTTATATTTTCATCAACTTTGTTAGTTACTCTTATGTTTGTTTATTTCAACATAAAACAAATCTTCTTCATAATTTTATCTAACCTATTTCTCTTTATATGTCTAACTAAGATTTATCATTTAAATACTAAACTCCTTATTCAGTTAATTTATATTATTATAATTATTGATTTTTTTATATTTTGGTTACCTTTATTAGTCACTCTTGTATTTCAATACAATACAAATCTCTTCATAATTAATTATTTCTAAGTGACTTCTCATACGTCTAAAATTTATCTTAAATTCCTTTTTTTTAAAAAAATTTAAATTTATTAAATTTTAAATCAATTATTAATTGAGGTTAGAATAGCTAGAGAATAAAAAAATTTTATAAAAAAAAGTAAACTCATCCATTCATTCGCCAAAATTTATACTTTTTTTATTAAATTTCATTTCCAATAAAATAGAGAAGATTACATACAATAAGCTTCTAAAAAATAGTTTAAATAGTTAGAATAATAAATGAATAAGTTTTTTTAATTTTTACTATTTTTGTTAAAATGTAGTACAAAAGGATAATGTGGCAATTATTTTGAAGACAATATATCTTTAAATAACTCTTTAAATTAGTATGTGAGAAAAATTATCACAAGCAGTTTAGTTTCTCTTTGTAAATAAATTATTCTAAAGGACTGTTTTAAATTATCAAAATGATAATTTTTAAATCAATAAAACTTTTATCAATTTTACTGAGCAAAATTTTGATACTAAATGAAAAAACCTTTACATAAAAATATAAAAGTTTTTTTTAAATTTACTTCAAAATGATTTTCTTTCTAAAATAAAAAAATAATGTTAGTTGATTAAAATTTTTCAAAAGACCTACAAATAATAAAATTATAAACTATCCAAATGCAGTTATTGTTGATTTGATCAATTTTTTCGATCTAGATTTCAAAATAAACGAATCTTTGAATGACAACTTTTATGAAAATAGGTATTTAGTTAAGAAGATATTGTATTAGATTAAAATTGCTTTATTAGGATTTTAGTTAATAAAAAATAATTGGATTTTCTTGGAATGTGTAAGTTAAATTTAAGTTTATATAAAAATTTCTTTTATATAAATCAAGGATAGTTTTTATCAAAAAAGAGAGATCAACCTGATTTTACCTATATAAAATTGGTAAATGAATTATCAGAAATAAAAATAAATAGTTCTAATTAGTAAAAGAATTCTTCCTTTTTTCAATTATTTTACAAAAAGATCATTCAAATGATTTAAAATAGCATTGTAAAATTGATTAGAATAACAATTTTGATCAAGGTAACCTAAAATATTTTACATTTTGATATGCTAGCTGCTATTTAGCTTATAATTTACAAAAATATTTCTTTTATAAATATTCTTTTTAATATAATTGCTGTAATGTTTTTTGGTTGACGTATTTAAGCTAATTTATTAGATAAATTTTATTATAAAATTGTGTAAAAAATAATTACTATCAAGAAATTAATATCCTTCTTTCTAATCTTGATATGTAATTTATATACAATAGTGCAAAGAAAAAATTACCATCAAGCAATTTTATGTCCATCCTTCTTTTTAACTTTAACATATTATTTTCAAAACTCATTAAAATTTATTTAGTGTTGTTGAAAAAGAAAACCAATATTCAAAGAAATATTTAAACCTTCTTTAATGATATGGAGAAAAGAATTATTTCATATAAATAAACATATTTACTCAGAAAATTTGTAATATTTGCATTTTCATAAAAGATAATGGATATTTTTTAGTCAATTTCAAATATGAATAATCTTGTTGATTTTTTGTTCATATTTTATAATAAATTTAAATAAATTCTACTCTATTTAATATGAAATTATATCCATAAGAAGAGAAGAAGAAGAAAATGGAGAAGAAATTTCAGTTGCTGTTTGTTAATAAAAAGGTGTTTGTAAAGATAATTAATAAAAAGAGTGTATAGTTTGAAATACAAGCTCTTTGTATTTGTTATTAAGGTTATTAAATCACTCTTACTTATTATGAAATTTTCTGTAAATTGTTTGTATTAGATTTTTTTAATTATTGAATTCTTGCTTGCTTGAGTATTAGGGAAGTATTAACTTTTTGTTTTTAGCCACAAATTTAAAAACAAAAAATTTTTACACTTTTCTGCTTCAACTTATCTATTAGTTGAAATCATTTGGTTTTTAGGAAGATTAGATATAATTTATTTTAATGTAATTAATTCTAAAAATAATAAGAAAAAATCACCAAATTAAAATTAAATTTTATGCATATCAAAAAGATAAAATGTCCATAACTAATTTAGAATAGAAAAAGTCATATGTTGATAGCGATCAATAGTAGCAAATGAGTCTCTAGCCCTTGATTTAAGGTGCTTAAAAGTTTAGCTTGATTTAGTCCGAAGGATTGACTTCCGATGATGATATTAAAATATTAGAAGAGCCTAAGAGTACAGTCTTTGTAGCTACAGCATAAACTTTAAAGAGTGGAATAGGTTCTGGAGTTTTATTTCTTCCAAGCACCTTCTAAGCTTGTGGTATCATCCTTAGTGCTGTATTTATGGTCATGTGTGCTGTTGTTAGCTACTTTTGCTGGTCACTCATAAGTTAAATAATAAGATTTTAAGAAAGTACAGACACTAAAGATCCCACTAATAAAAATCTGACTCTAGATGAAGCTGGTGGAAAAATATTTGGAAGAGGATTCAAAGTGTTTATACAAGTCTGCACTTATATATATGCCTATTCTACATGCTTTGGATATGCTATTTTTATTTACTAATCAACAGAAGATACCATTCCTAATCATATGGTTACAATGGCTATAATGTATGCAATTTATCTTCCATTCTCTATGTATAAAAAAATTGATAGACTTTACTTGCTGACTTACGTTGCCCTGGCTGCTAATATAATAACCTTACTAGTAATTGTTGGCAAATCAAGTTATATAATTAATGTAACTGATGTTAAATTCTCCAAGTTGACATAATTCGATTTCTCACAGCTACCTTTATAGTTTGGTGTTTTTTCTTTTGCATATGATATTAATGGTGTTTACACAGAAATCCATGCTTCTATGAAAGACAAAAGCTAATTTGACAGAGTTCTATAGTATTATTTGACCATTTTTACAATTATGGGAGTTCTTGTTGGCTTATTAGGATATGTAGCTTTTGGAGAAGATACAGATGCTGTTATTTTCAATAATATTGGTTCTATGGATGGGATTGGTACAGCTTTAGCATTTTTATATAGTTTAGCTGAGTTAGCTAGTATTTTACTTTACATTTTTTGTGTTGCAAAATTTTTTGATAAAATGATAAACAGATTCATTCTTAAAGATTCAACAAAATGTATGACTTTCTTTTAAGAGTTTTTAGTCAGATCTTTACTTTTTTTCTCATTTGCTTTTTTAGGTCTTTATGTAACTCAAATTAATGCAGTTTTTAACATTATGGGGTGTGTCTTTTGTACCATTCTGACTTACACTTGCCCTATTTTCCTCTATCACAAAGCAAGAAAAATTTAAGATAAAATATTAAATTCTAATGAAATCGAAGACACCGAAAAAGGAAATGATAGTGAAAAGCCAAATATAGTTTAGTTGAACAAAAGTAACTGGATATATGTTCTTTGTAGTTTTTGCTTAATCTTTGGTTTATTAGGAGGTATTTCTGGTCTTGTAAGCTCTATTATTTCACTACAAGAATCAGGATTTTGAGTTAGTTATTTTAAAAAATTAAAAATATTTAACTAAAAATGTAATAAAAAACCAATATTTATTTTTTGTTGATTTAGTCATTTAATTATTTCAAAATTTTTTTGTAATAAATAGTATAGTAAGTTAATAAAATTCTCTTCACAAAAATAAATTTTAATTTTGAAAATTTTCTATTGATTTTAATCAATTTTTATAAAATTAAACTTTTATCCTTTCCTTAAACAATGTTTTTGTATTTAATATTATTTTTTTATGAAGACTTATCATTTTATCTAATTAAAATTTTGATTTTTCTTAAATTTTTAAATTATATTCTATGTTGTTCAACCTTTACATTTTTATTAACGATAATATTATGCTTTTATTAAATTAATATTTATAGAAAAAATAAAGCTTAGGTTCATTGTGTCTTATTTTAGGGTCTAATTTTTCTAATAAAAAGCTATATTTGTAAATTATGGAATTGCTGAATTCAGATACTAAATCCATGATTAATCTTTTGTCACTATTTTTTATTATGGATAAATGTATCATTATGGCTCTAAATTTAATCTAATATAGTTAGAGTGATAGGCAAGTAGTTAATTTTTAAATTAAAATTTTATCAAATTATATAATACAGTAAGCAACATAAAGAATTTTTTTAAGGCTTTTAGTTAATTAAGTTAAATGGATTTAATATTAAAGATTAATTACTGATAAGCATATATTTCTTATTAATTTTAAATTTATCATTTTTATATTATACAATTAATTAATAAATATGCCTAAAATAAATAAAAATTAATTTAATGTTTTGGTAATCTAAAACTGAAAATTTTTACTTAATTAAAATTTAATTAATTATTTTTAGTTAGTTTTACAAGGAAATAATATTTTCAAATAAATCTTTATTAATTTTTATTTGTAAGATTAGTTAATACTTTTTAGAAATAAATTTGGGTTGAATTGGATTGAAAATAATTAACTAGTTTATTTAACCATTTTTAAAAAATTACAAAGAAACAAATATGTCACTTTTGAAACTGTATTTCATTCCATTAGATTGTTAATTAATATTTAGATAAGAAAATCTTTTTGTTGCTAGCTTTTCAGATACCACCTTTTAACATTAATACTAAATTTAAGGTATCTCCTTCTTTAATGTCATAATCTTAAAGAGTTTTCACATCTAACAAAGCATTTTTTTAAGTTGTAAGTTTTATTTGATGAAATGGGATATTTTCTATTTCTGAAATCTTAGCTTTTACATTTTGAATAGTATCTGTTTCTTCAACTTCAAGTGTAATAGTTTTTGCAGTTAATAACTTAATGAATATCTACATATTTCTTTCTTTCTTTCCTAATTTTTTATACTTTACTTAAGAAATCTTTGTTTCTTTTTTACTTTTACTTTTTTTTTTGAAAAATTTTGAAATTTTTATTTATTATGATTTCCAAAACCATCACCTTAAGCTTAAGGATTAGTTTATAGAGCTTATTCAGAATAGATTTGACCAAACTTTATTATTGATTGCTAGCGACCAGAATAGTTTAATAAAAAATCTATATTAAATATTAAAAATTTTGATTCTCAAAGAATCAGAAATAAATTTATAATTTTTTTTGATTAAAATTGAGAAATAAAAATAATATTTAAATTATAAAAAAAATACTACAGAGAAGTAATAATTTGAATTTCAATTCTTACAAAAAAAATTAGCAAGATATAATTGTCTTCTATCTTTCAATAATATAATCCTAATCATATTTATTATTACTATTTTCGATAACAATTCTACTATCAAGCTAAAAGAGCACAAATTTGACTATGTCTTTGCATGCTTAAATTTAAGGTTTGGAGATAGTTAATATAATTTATATTTAAAATAATCAAAATTTTAGCTTACTTTACCTACAATTTTAATCAAATACGTAAATTAAAAATAAAATTTAATGGTTAAAGCTGTCAATTGAGATTTGAGTTAAATTTCTTTTATTTATTGATTTTTTTTAGAAATTCTTTAAAATTACATGCAATCAGATTTTAATTTTTTTATTTTTACTTCTACTTATTTTTTTTGGAATTCAAATTATCAGTATGATCCTCTCGAATAGCAACATTAAATTGGATGTCTATCATATAAATTCAATTTGATGCCAGATCCTAACGTTATTAAAACTTGTTTTATTAAATAAGAAATAAGCTAATCTATCTTAAATTTAATTCTTTCTAAAGCTTTACAGAAGTATGTGTGTAACTTCAACTAGATACATAGATTCTAAATAAATTAATAAGTAAATTAAATTTTTTTTCTAAAAAAAGAAAAAAGCTTTGCTCTGAAAAATTACATTTTTTATTTGGAATAAGAAAAAAAATCTTCTATTTTTATACTTAATGTTTTTTATTGTAATTTACTAAAAATAATTTTATTTTTGAAAGGTTTTTATTGGTTTATTTTTCATACATTTTCTTTTCAATTCTTAATATTTTAAAGCTTTAAATGAATTTTTATCCAGATCCTCATCAAATTTATATCTTGCGTTAGATTGCTGATAACATACAAAACATCAAAATTTAAGGCATAAGCAAAAAATAAATAAAAATATACTCTAGAAGTGAAATATTGACAAAGTAAATTTAAAAACTGAGTAGAGAATCAGAGAGAAAAACTATTTTCAAAAATATTAATATAAATTATTCGAAAACTATGATGAAATAAATTATTATTAAAAAATTAAATTAAATATATTGTTGTTAACTTAATCCTTACAACTTCAATATATTTTTTGTAGGCTATCAATTAGAAAATGTATAAAATAGATTAAATATTAAGATTGGCTATTAAAAAATATAAGTTCATTCAAATTACTTTTTATTTGATCATGATGACTAATGGTGTTTAGAAATTTTTCAATTTATATTTTACAGAAAATAAATAATTTACCCATTCATTATCAATAAAAAATAAGTAAGAAAATAATAGTATTGAATTTGATTAATTAAAAAACAAAATAGCAACATATGGCTAGATTTTCAAACAATAGGAAAAGATGATTTATTAATATTTGAAAATTCAAAGAAAAAATATTTTAATAATTTGAGATAATTCAAATATTAAACAATATATTTATTTATTTAAATAAGTAATTAAATATGTTTTATGTTATTCAAAAATCAGGCAAATTTATTTATTTGTAAAATAAATAATAAATGGATTTAAAATATTTTAATAACTACTTGTTCCATAGTAAAAATAGCTCATAAATAAATTTTCATTCGTTAAGAAAAATAAATTAAAATAATATTTTGATTAATATCTACTATGTAAATTGAGTCTAGTATATCTCATCTAAAAAACATATTAGACATCTTAGAACAACAAAATTGTTGCTTATTTTAATAAATAAAAAATTAAGTCTAAAGTTTTTTTAGCAAAAATGACAACTAAAAAAAAATGAAGTTTATTTTAAAAATTGTATTTTTCAAGCATATCAATTTTTATGTCAAAAAAATAAATAATTGTGATTCATGTAATGGATATATCAGCCCTATATCTAATTAATTTGATATTAAAATTTTACTAGAAAAACTGTAGGATAAAAAATAAGATTGTTAACAAACTAAAATTGTCAAAGATTATTTAATTAGGTAAAAATAATATTTTAAATACTTAATACTATCATTTAATCCCAAAAGTAATAAAAATAATATTAAATTTTCAAAAAATCACATAAAATTAAATACTTTTTAAATTATGACATTAAAACACCATTTTTTAAACTCTGTAAAAGAATTATTTTAAACCCAAAAAGAACCACATCACATTTAAGCTAAATTATCTTATGCCCAAACAATCCCCCAGAAGTAATTAATTATGTATTTTTCGTTACTCCTCTTCAATTTACAAAAATCATTAATGGTATTGCACAAAATCTATTTTTTTATCATATTTTTGAAATCTAATTTAAATAAAATTAACTCTGATGATATTCATTTACTTTTACTTGATTAAAAAAATATGAAAAATAAATGTGTATTCGTTTAAATAATGAACATCAATTAGTTTTTGCTAAATTTCATAAGCAAAAAATAGCAAGAGGTAGCTTAAAACATGATTTTGTTTTAAAATGATTAGAAAATATCTTAAGGAGCTTTATTTTGTTAAAGCTTACATTTATTTGAAAAATTGATATGTTTATTTGATTTTTATGATTGAGTATTTTGAATAAATTGAAAGTAATAAAAATGAAAATGTAATTAGTAACTTATGGTTTTACTTAAATTTTATCGATTACTTATGATTAAGCTTTTTAAAATTTTTAATATTTATCTTAAAAAGGAAAAAATTTTTAGTCATATTTTTTTACATTTCTGATTTTAAAGAATACTAAAAATAAAAACTATGAATAGAAAGGTTATTTAAAATTTAGATAATATTGCATGCGTTATAATAGATCTTGAAAAAATGATGTTAAGATAATCTAATTTTAGGAAGAATTTTTACTCACTTACTTATTAATTTAAATAAATGATTAAATTTAAAAAAATAAAATCTTTGATGTATTAAGTATGGATGGTTGTGTGAAAATTAAAAGTATATTTAGTATTCTTATGGATGACGCAAGTATTTTCATTCAGGGAAGAAATAAAATATCGATACATATTTTAGAGCAACCTAATTGGAAAAATTTTTAGCTTGGTGCTAGAAATACTCTACGACTACCTATAGACCTATTTATTTAATTAATTTAAATCAAATAATAAGTATAACCTAAAAATATGAAAATAACAGTGTAAATTAAAAAGAAATTAAAATTGTTCTACTTACTATTTTCAGAAATAACAAAACTATAATTTTTTAATTCTTTTGAACTCTATTAAAATAAATTTGTCAACTAAATAATATATCTCTATTATAACTAGCCTTTCTGATATTGAATCAAATTATTATTTTACTCACTAATTCATTCATTTTTTTACCCTGATCTTTTTTTCCCAAGCAGCAAATAATAGCTTAGTGTTAGTTTATTAATTAATTCTAAATTTGGGAAACTGAACGCATAGTATTGAATGAATTGGTATATAAATAGTTAAGTTCTAGTAGTTGGTCTTCTCAACATTAAATACTTTTTTGTAAAGGGATATCCACAAATTATAATTCCTAATAAATTTCGTTCTACCAATAACTGCTACTAATGCTAGAATTGATTATTTCAAAAATAGGTAAAAATTTAATTAAGTCATAAATTTCTTACGCATTGCTTCATTAAAAAAATTCATACGCAATAATCCCTCCTAAGCCCACTCTTACTTAACTTTCCTTTACTACAAAACTTAAATGTCATCTCCTTAACTGGATTAGTAATAGTCTTAGCCTGCATTAGAATCTCCAAATCTTCAACAATAAGTCTCAAAAACCTAAATGCTTACAGAAAATGCAGGTTTTGAAGATAGATAACTAAAAGATAAAGTATATCCAACTGGTTTTACCCAATCAGAAGTTATCACTAACTGTGCTTCAGAAGCTGAGTTAAAACTTGAAGAAGCTCCAAAGGGTACTATCTTATCAGCAACTGCATAGATTCTTAAAAGTGGTGTCGGTACAGGTATCCTCTTCCTTCCCAGCACTTTTTAAGCTTGTGGTATCGGTTTGAGCATTCTTTTCATGGTTGTTTGTTCTTTAGTCAGCTATTATTGTTGGATTCTTATCACAAAAATTATTAGATTCTAAGAAAGTCTTGACACAAAAAACCCCAAAAATAGAAATTTAACTCTTGAAGAATGTGGAGGAATACTTTATGGTTAAAAATTTAAAGTGTTTATACAAGTTTGCACATACATTTATTCCTATTCAACTTGCTTTGGTTATGCTATCTTCATCTATCAAGTCCTTGAGCCATCAATACCCAACCACATGATCACTATGGGTATTATGCTAGCCCTCTACCTTCCATTATCTATGTACAAAAGAATTGATAAACTTTCTTTTTTCACATACATTGCATTAGCAGCAACCATAGTAACTTTATTCATCATTATGGGAAAATCAATATATGTCATAAATAATACCGATATTTATTACTCTTCCCTCACTCAATGGGATTTTGGTTAACTTCCTTTGTAATTTGGTGTATTTTCATTTGCTTATGATGTTAATGGTGTCTATACTGAAGTACATGCCACTATGAAAAATAAAAAATAATTTGACAAAGTTTTATTCTACTATTTACTCATCTTTACCAGTTTAGGTATCCTCGTTGGAGCTATTGGATATGTAGCTTTTGGTGCTGATACTCAAGCAATTATTTTTGATAACATTGGATCTATGAATGGTGCAGGTACTGCTTTAGCTTTCTTATACAGTTTAGCAGAATTAGCCAGTATTTTACTCTACATTTTCTGTGTAGTAAAATTTTTTGATAATGTAATTACTAAATATATTCTCAAAGATTCAAACAAATGCATGAGTTTCTGTTAGGAATTTACTACTAGAGCTGTCATTTTCTTCTCTTTCTCCTTTTTAGCTCTTTATGTTACTCAAATTGGTACAGTTTTCAATATTACTGGATGTGTCTTCTGTACAATTCTCACATATGCCTGCCCAATTTTCCTTTATCATAAGGCAAGAAAGGTTTAAGAAAAAATCTTAAAAACCTCCTCAGTCCCCGAAGATATAGAAAAGGCTGCCGAATAAGCAAAACCTAAAATAGAATTACTCAACACAAGCAAATGGGTTTATTTTTTTAGTGGAATTTGTCTTATATTTGGTTTACTAGGAGGAATTTCAGGTCTTATTAGCTCAATTATTTAATTAAAAGACTAGGGTTTATCCTGATTAATGCTAATATAAAAAATTGAAATAATTTAATCTTAAAAATTCTTACTGTTTATATACTCTACTAAAAATCATCTCATATTTATAAATTTAATCAATATAAATTATATATAAATTGTTATTTGCACTTCATTAAACTTCAATTCTAATAAAACTAATAATTTCTACTACTTTAACAAAGAATTAACCTCATTAGTTTAATTATATTATTTAAAAATAAAAAGAAATATCATTATCCCCTTAACTTTCAAAACCTAAATTTTATTAAACATTCATGGGAGAGGGACTTAATCCATTTGCAATCAGAGAAAATAAAAATCCAACTATTTAAAAATGTTAATTTTATATTATACAGCAGATTTAAGGCTTTAATAAATTTCTCTAAAATTAGAAAATAATCATCTCTTCTTTTAAATGTATGTTAATAGATATCATAAAAAAAAAATGTTAGATAATTTAGGATTTTTTTTTTTGGTGAAGGGGAGGGGTGTTCATAAGAAGGTTTCTTCCTAATATAAAAAATTGCTAAGCTTTTAAATATTTAGAGATATAAAGATTCTCGTACCTTTTTAATTAAGACGACCCTAATTTTTTGAGAATTTTATTTTGACATAATTCTTAGTGTTTGTTTGAAGTATCTTTTTAAAAGAATAAAATATTTTCAATTTCTTTTCTTCTAATTTGTAAAATATGAAAAAATCTATTTGTCAAATTTTAAAGATAACTTTAAAATATATTTTATGTAATTTGAAATGAGTAAAATATAAAGAAAATAAATGGTTGAATTTAATATATACAATTTTTTAATTTTTGTTGTAGATTTGTTTATTATTAATCTTTTTTTCTCTTTTTCTATTGTTTTATCAAAATAATATTGACATTAAAAATTCTCCTTGCATTTCTAAAAATTAATCAAAACTATCAGAGTTTTCATAATTTAAGAATCTCCTACTACTAGTTCCAGAGGTTGTTCCAGAAGAAGAAGTTGAATTTGTACTTTTAGTAATAATATCAACCTAATTTGATAGCTTTTTGGTAATGCCTGTAATATTTAGGATCAAAAGTGTGACTATAGCAATAAAAATTAATACAATTAAGCAGATGAGTATTTTATCTGTGTAAATATTTCTTAAAAATTATCTAATAAATCTTTATGTTCTTTTTAACTCTGATTCAGTATCTTTAGCTATTGCATTTACTTGGTCTAGTTTCCTAATTTATTCATCTAATTATGCATTTATGTTGTCTGCCATTTCATTAAATCTCTCAACATGTCCTTAAATTCCTAGAAGTACTTCTATATCATTTTCTTATGTTTCTTTTAATCTTTAAATGACTTCTTCAGTTTACATTTCTGAAGGATCTCTATCATCTAATTTTTTAATTCCTCTAAATAATCTCTCCCTATCAGTGCCTGCTATTTTCTTTTAGTCAAAAGATTTCTTTATATTATCATATCTTGCATTTAGCTATTTATAAGAATCTTAATATTTTTGAGCATGCTTTACAGATACTCCTAAAACATCTGTTTCGTATTATCTAAGATCACTTTCTACTTCTTTAACGAAATCATTTAATTTTTTTATGCTCTTGTTTCTTGAGACAGGATCTTTGGAATCCAGTCTCCCTACTTCCCTTTCAAATTTATCTAATTGAGAGACCAAGTTAGCTCTCTAATCTTCTATATCAGCCATAAAAATACTAAATTACTGGTATCTTTTTTATCAATAAATAATCTAATTAATGAATAAACAAAGGAATAATTAATTATATTAACTAAAATTCAAAAAATAAATATATCTAGAATTATTAAAATAGAAGAAAGTAATATTATATTAATTTATTTTGTTATTATTCATTTCAAATTACTATCAAATTTTTAAGATTAATATTTTGCTTAAATTTTGCATATTTTGTTATTTAAAAAAACATTTAATTGGTAAATATTGAAATTAATATGAAGATAAAATATTTAATGGCAACCAATATTTCCAATTAAAGTAATTTTTTATTTAGTCATAGTTCATTTGAAATTATTATCAGATTTATAAACTTAAGGGAAATATGCAATTAATATCAGAAATATATATAATAAATTATTCAATCTCATTAAGAGAATCATTTTTAATAGTTTGATGAAATAATAAGTTTCAACAACAACTAAAATTTTCAATTATAAATGATTAGTAATGACGAAAATCAATCTAATTAACATTTGTTCACCTATTAAAATAATTTAACTGATATTACTGTTTCATATTTGATTCAAAAAAATGTTATCCTTTTTTTAAGAAATTCTATTTTAATATAAAATAGTTATTTCCTGTTTGGTTGAATAAAGCTTAAATAATATAAAAAATTTTGTAGAAAAATATTTAAAAAAGAAGGAAGCTTTTACAATTTAAAAATATTTAAATTAGATTTCATAAAATTAATACTTAATAATATATTCATCAATTTTATTCATCTAGAGGTTAGCTAGCTTAAGCAAAAAATCTTAAAATAATTCAATTAATTAAAAAAGACCAAAAGATGAAACTACTAAACTATTCTTATAATCTGATTTAATTTCTATTATCTTATAAATATTATGGCAGAGTATCAAGTAATAAATATGAGTAAAGTTTGTTAAACTTAATATTAAAATAAAATGTTTGTCTTTCATTTTTGAATTTAAATTTGGTTTAAACCATCTAAGTTTATACTTAACCTTATTTAATATTTGATTCTAAACATTTTAAGTGAATTGAATTTTGAAAAAATGGTTTAGTAAAATTTGGAGGTGTTGGTAAGATAGATCTTTTTTTTTTTTATTGAATTGTTTTAGCTCTACTATTTTGAAGATTATTCAATATAAATTTATTATTTTTTGTTAGTCATTCTTTTATTTATTGCTTATCTTTGCAATATTATTAATTTATCTAAAAATAATTCATTTAAAATAAACAAACACATCAAGAAATTAATTTAATAGTAGTAGAAATGGCTTATAAACCAAAGGTATTGAAATAACTTAAAAGCCCTGGCTTTTTTATGAACACAAGAAAAGGTACTTTGTATCAACTTACAAATCACAATTCTGTACCTCTCAACTTGGATCACTTGATTGTTTCTCAAAGCGACTTTATGCATTGTGAAAAGCTATTTGATGCATTGAAAGAATAAAATAAGAGTTTCAAGAGTTATATTGGTTACTCATAAGAAGAAGAACCTAAGAAATTTATATATTTATCTCCCATAGATTACTATAAGCCCTAATCAACTATGGAAGCTACTTCAAAATCTGATACTATTAAACTCTATACTACTAGAGGTGGTTATTTCGAAGTTTCTGATGAACAATATTATAAAATATCTAAAATGATTAACCCTGATATTATTGTTTCCCTCACAGAAATCCCTACAGGAAAGGGTAAAAAATCTCATAAAAGATCAGTAGAAAAGACAATCGGTTTCTTAGACAAGGCTATTTCTATTTTCAGACCCAAATAAAGTGAAAATGGTTAAAATGAAGTACACAAAGATAAGGTAGATTGGAATTTTTAAAGAATGAATATATGCATAAATATTAATTTATTTTTAATTGAGAGCTAAAAATTGATTTCTTTATTAAACTGTCTACAAAATATCTTTTCTTTCCTAACTCTTTAGACATGTAAACAACCTCTCAGATTATCCATTTAAATTTTTGGATAAAAATCATACCCATATCAATTGAATAGATGCAATTAAACTATAACCTTAGAAATATCAAAAATAAAATAAAAAATTAATCTAATTTAAAATGAGTGCTATCCAAATAAAAATAAATTTTTTTGTTCGAATACATTTTTGAGAATAAAAAATTGCTGAATTAGCAAATAAAATAAGCTCTTACAAAGATTTTAAAAATATTTTTGTAGGTACAAATCATCAATACATTGTAAATTTACTCCACTCAATTGTTATTCTATACCATTTTTTGAGTAAATAAAGCTTAGTTAGTCAGTATATTTTTCATGATAAATAATACCTGCTGAATACTCCTCACAGATTTTTAAAACTTCTTTGCTTTTGAATAGAAATTTATTTTTTTTGTAATATATTTAGTCTACTTTGATATTTGGATCAATTGAAGGTGGTTAATATGATGAGTAAAGAAAGGAATGTGTTTAAAAGACTCTTGAAAGAGATATTGATGGAATTGTTCTTCATGGAACTGAAAGTGCTGAAACTCTTGAAGAAAAATCAAGATAAATGGCTTTGACTATGGAATATTTAGGTGAACATAAAGATAATTTATATACAGTATACTCATCAAAGGGAACAATTTAGGACATTCTTATGGGAGTTTCTCATGGAATAGACTACTTTGAAGTTGATTATCCTAATCAATTAGCCCATACTCACCTTGCTCTTAATTTGGATTTTGATTATAAAAATTATGCTGAAACTCAATCTCTTTCTTAAGAAGAAACTATTCAATTACTCAAAGAAAAGTAACCCAAAACTTTTAACATGGCAGAATATGAAAAGTTCAAAGATAATTTAATTGGATTCACTGAAGGATGTTAATGTTATTCATGCTAAAATCATACTTAAGCTTATGTTGCTCACCTTATAAAATGCAAGGAATTAACAGGAACTATCCTTATTACTATTCATAACATCCATCAATATAATATCTTTTTCAAATAATTGCAAGAAGCTGCTGAAAATAAAAAATTATCAAATTACATTTCCTGGTTTATCAAAACTAATCTTATTTGAGTATAGTATTACTTTTATTTATCAAACAATTATGTATATTGTATTATATCACAACCATTAATAATTCTGAAAACACAAATGATAAAACTTTTTAGTCAATTTTTTTCTAAAAAAATTTCCTAATTTCATCTTCAAGCAAAAGTGTAAAGCTACTCCAAATTAAAAACTGGTAAATTAAATTAAATTTCCTGTGTATAAAAAACTTATTAATATTTTAACCTTAATTTATTTTATATAATAGCTGTGCTGCATCTTAATAAATAAATTTATAATTCAGTAAGCTTTTTAATTTTTTATTAATTTACATAATTCTGCTAATAATCAAAGAAAAATACTAAATTCTGTTGTGTTAATAGCAAAAAACTTCTGATATTATAATCTTATATATTTATAATTTGTTTATAATCCTACTCCATTCTATGCTATTTATTATTTATAAACATAAATTAATGAATCGAGAGCAGAAAAATCTGATTAACTTAAAAAAATTAAGAATCTACTTCTATTAAATTAAAAGATACTCTATTTAGAATAAGAGGATACAGAAATTTTATGCAAAACAGATTATATTTAAGCTCAATTTTAGTTTTTTTTAGAAATAACATCTGCAAGTTATTCGTTTATTAATTTAGTTATCATAAGATAAAATCCAGGGTCTTGTTTGCTCTCTAAATTGTATGAAAGACAGATATTATGCTTACTCTTTTTACCTATTAAAAAACCATTAAATCCTAAAATTTTAAATATTAATATACATAATGATCTAGCCAATGTTTAAATATATTATTCATCTTATCTTCCCTAGTCGTCTTTAACACAAGTTGCTGTTGGGAAATCCTCCTTTATTTAAGTTTAAAAAATTCAAAATTCTATTGCTTATCTAAAGCATAATAAAATTTACATATTTTGTCTACATTGCCATATGAATATTTGTTAAATTAAGTTCTCTATCAGCCACAACTAAAATAATTTATTCCTATAATAATGTGAAATGCAAAAGAATATCCATATTCTCAACTTTTAAAAATCTGGTGGCTGTTTCAATCATTTTTTTTCTTGCTATTTTACTAATTGCTTTAAAGTTTTAACTGTTTAATCAAATCTTGATGATTTTTAAGAATTTTTGGTGAAAAATAAATCTTTATCAAAATTTAGAAATTTTCAAAGTATAGATATTCAATATTTTTGAAGCATAAACAGTATCATTGCAAAAATGAAATTGTACAAATACTTCAAAATATGAAAGAAACCATTTTAGAAATAAATGAAGGCTTTATTTAATTTAAAAAGAAAATATTTATCTCTATAAATTGCTAAAAATTATTCTATTGTTATTTTTTGTTCATTATTAGATATATCTAAAATAATTTATCAATTAAATAGAAATTCTGAAATATTCTTTTGCAAATAAAAGTTAATACTTGACTTCAGCAGTAGGCATTTAATAAGATAAATTTTTCAAACTAAAATTAAAGTTAATAGAAGTATAGTAAATATAATGAGTAGTCTACAATATTATTAATCAGATTTATAAGCAAACCTTTTAAAATAGAAATTTCAACTGCCTACATAATTCGATTAAAATTATTTAAAACCCGTCTAATTAAGCAATGGAGCTAAACTAACAAATCCATATAGTAATTTAAATTTTTTTCATTTTGGAACTATCTTTCAATCAACAATTAATTAAAATGATACAAAATTATAAAAAAAGAAAGAGTAACAGGGCTAGAAAATAACTGCGCTATGAAGGCAGCTTTTGCAGCAGGCGGTGGTTGGGTTATGGGTTTTGGTATGGCCATGTTTATGAATGCTGTTGAAATGAGAGATATTGAATAAATAGGAAGTGGAAGAGTTTCCACTAAAATGACAATAGCCGTATGAATAATTAATTTAACTTTTCTTTTTAATTTTTTTTTCATAGAAATATTATGATCTTTTTTATAGTTATATTCATAATATCAATACAAACTCTTTCTTTTGATTAACAAATACATATTCACAACTTAATTTTCAAAGGAAATCAATAGAAAAACTAAATGCATTTTTACAATTTAATTAAATAGAAAGATTTGAGAAAAATAAAAGGAACAGCTAGATCTCTTGCTATTTTTGGTACATTCTTCTCTGTTTTTGAATGCTAAGTTGAAAAAGTAAACAATTAATTTTCATTGAAAAATTTACTTTCTCCTTATTTCTTATTTAGAAGTTAGTTTAACTTAACTTAACTTACTATACATTTGAATTATTTTTTAAATACCTTTAAAAATCTATTCTAAAGCCAAATAAACTTTTATTTTTTTTAAATACTCAACTAGCTAAGAATAAGAGACGATCCCATTAATGGTTTTTATTCTGGTGCCTTTACTTCTATGATTATTTCCATGAACTGTAAAAATTTAAAAATTAATTTAATAAACATAATTAACTGCAACATTCAAATTGAACCCTAGTGGTATTCCAAATTACTTTTTCATTCAGTTGAAAAAATTCAAATTTAATACTTAATGGATTTTGTAAAAAATGGTTGGCTTCATATTTTTTATTCTAATAGTGCTCAAAGGTAAAAGTTTGTTGTGGGCAGGATTCACAGGAGGTATTATGGGTATGGGATTTTATTATATGCAATTCTTGATGATGCATTGAAAATAAGGCTAGACTAACAACAACATAAAAATTTTTTAGAAAAATAGTAAATATTTTAAAAATTAAATCAGCTAGCATCATTCGTATAAGTGGTAAGCTAAAAGTAAGTACATAAATACAATCAGCCATAAATAAAAAAAGAAGGGCTTTATAATTAATTAATAAATTTAAATATCTGTAAACTTTACTAAAATAACACATATTTCATATTGTTTTTCTATTTTAGCAAATTTCTATCCCTAAAAATATTTATTTATCTTCAATTAAAACTTAAAAAAATAATTTATCAATATTTATTAGTATTATATGCCATTCTTATTTTTATGAAAAAAGCTAACATTCTTTACATGACCTAACAATTTTCTAATTTTTATTTCATCAACATTACACTAAAAAAACGTGTTTTGACCCTTTATGATATCATATAGATTTTAAATTAATTAAGATTACATATAATATCTCATTTATTTACCATTCTTTAAATTTTAAATATTGCTAGTAGGATACTTCTAACTCAATTTTAAGTCACACCAAAATTCAATCCAAAATAAATGCAAATAACTTTTAATCAATAATTAACATATCTAATAAAATTTAAAATCATTTGTTAGTATTTCAAATATATTTTATTACTTTAGATACACACACACATACACTCTATTTTTGAGTAAACAAAAAAATATCTTTTCAAATAACTTAAAAGAACAAAAATTCAAGATTAAATGTAATTTACTTAAAGAAGATATGTCTTCATTAAAATTCTGAAAATTTTTAATCAAAATATTTTAAAATAAAAAAAAATAATTGAAAATCAGAATTAAATTCACTCAGATATCTTTATCAAAATATAGTCGTTTGTCAAATTTAAACATTTACTTGAATAATAAGTAATTTATGTTTTATTACAAAAATAATATGTTTTTAGCTAAATAAAGAATAAATAAAATAGTTATAAATAATCATCTTTAATTTAAAGAAATCATTTCATCGTTCAAATATTTATAATTACTACTTGTTTTATGTTATTAAAATTATATGCTAGAATTGCAAAATGATATTTCTATTAGAAGCAAGCACTTGCTTGAATTAATTGAAAATTTTTCTATAACTTGCAAAAGTATTGAAATTATATTCTATTTTTTTTGTTGGATTTAGAAATCTTTTTTATAATTCAATTGAATTTTGTTATAATTTCTATCTTACAAGAAAACAATATTTTTAATTAATATTTTTCAAGTTATCTTAAATACCCTAGGGGTCGTTTTTCATTATAATTATTTATATTTATATTGTCAATTATTAAGAAATTTTCTAAAGATTTTCTATCTTAAATATGAAGATATTTCCTATTTTAATAACTTCAGGTTTTTTTATTTTTTATCAATGATATCATGAAAAACTTTTACAAAACAACCTCATTCTGCTTCTTCAATTTTTTTTGTAAATAACAAAATACTTATTTTATTTTAACATAAAATAAAAGAGATAAATCAATAATCAATCAAACTAAGTTGAAATAGTTTTTAATTTTATTATAATTATAATTTAAAATATTGCAAATAGCAAGTAAAAAATAATTTCTTTTTAAAATTTTCAAAATAGATGTTTTACATAGATTATAAAAATGGTATTTTGTTACAAATGATACTAAGAATTGCAAATTTAATTATATTTTTTCAAGCCATGGGATTAGGTAAGCTGAAGTAAACTGATTTAAGTTGGGTATATTCAAGCAAACCTTCCTCACCATTGTCTTTACCAAAACCGGACTCTTTGTATCCTCCAAATGGCATTTAGTGAGCACTTAAAGCTCCTTGATTGATATAGAAGGAACCAGCCTTAACTTCTCTAACGAATTTTTCGACATTTCCTGCATTTTGAGTGACAGCATATGCAGCTAATCCATAGTTAGTGTCATTAGCTCTCTTAATGACTTCATCTAAAGTCTTCCAGGGTTTTAAAACAACTAAAACAGGTCCAAATATTTCTTCTCTTGCAAGTTTAGAATGATCATCAACATTGACAAAAATAGTAGGTTTAATGAAGTATCCCTTGTTTCCCCATCTTTCTCCACCCATAAAGCATTCAAGCTTTTCTACATCCTTAGCATGGTTAATGTAACTCATAACTCTATCGAATTGCAACTTGCTTACTTAAGGACCGTGATTAGAATTTTATACTTCAAATGAGTCTCCAATTACAACATTCTATCCATATTCTTTAAGCTTTTAAAGAAGCTTTTCATAAATATCTTCATGGACGAATAAACGAGTACCAGCATCACAAGATTAGCCCATATTGAACATACAGCCATACCAAGCTACTTCAGCAGCCTTTTCAAGATCAGCATCTGGGAAAATCACAACAGGACTCTTACCTCCTAATTCCAAAACAATCTTTTTGAGATTAGTTTAGGAACTTGCTTCCAAAATTTTTCTTCCAACTAAAGATGAACCTGTGAAAGAGATTTTGCTAATTCTTTTACTATGGGTAATAGCTACACCAGCAATGTGTCCGTAACCAGGAACGACATTGAAAACACCAGGTGGGAATCCAGCTTCATTAACAAGTTCGCAAAGTCTTAAAACTGTTAATGGGGTAACTTCTGAGGGTTTAAGGACAATACAATTTCCAGCAGCCAAAGCAGGGGCGTATTTCCATTCAGCCATCATTAAGGGGAAATTCCAAGGGGAAATAAGTCCTACAACACCATAAGGTTCTCTTCTAGTGTAGAAAATCTATTAGTCAAGAGAACTAAAAGTTTTACCTGTAATTTTATCAGCCCATCCTGCATAGTATCTTAAGTGACCAATAACATCATTAATGTCAAAAGTTGAACCTTCTAAAGGCTTTCCGTTATCTAATGACTCTAAGGCAATGAATTCTTCTTTGTTGGCCTCTAATAAACTTGCAAGCTTCAACAAATATTCAGTACGATCTCTTTAAGGGAGCTTAGACCAAATTGGGAAAGCAGCTTCAGCGGCATCAATGGCTAATTCTACATCTTATTCAGTAGCTTCAGCGATTTCACAAATGACTTCTTCAGTGGCAGGATTAACAACAGGAATGGTTTTCTTCTAGACACCATCAACAAACTTTCCATTAATGAAGAGTTTAGTCTAGAACTTAGTAGGCTTTTGATATACTTTGCTCATTAAATCTAGGAAGTAAAATAAGGCTTTTTAATAAATTTATTATTTTTTCTATGTTTGGTGAAAAGAGACGTTTTAATTGATATAAATATCTATTGTTTTATAATAAATATTTGATGATTTTCAACAATATAAAAGGAAGGTAAAGAGATATTTCATTCAAAGTATTTTTAAACTCAAAAAGTATTTACACATATATAAAGAATACTTAATCCCCTTTTTAGATTGTTTAATAATAATAATAATAATAAAAAATACATTTCCCACGTACAATTACTTACTCATTCTTAATTAATATCAGAGCATTTTTGACGAAACATTTGTTTATTTACTTATTTCTAATGTAAACATTTGATTCTGATTTCTTTTACACAAATGAAAAAAATAAATAAATTATTTACTTTGAATTAAATTATTTTTTCCAACTTTTACATTTAAAAATGCTGGAATAATAAATTATTCCTTTTATTTTTATAATTGAAAAAATGGTGATAGTCCAATTAAATAATATCTAATTTTGTTTATAATTAGTAATACCCACCTTCAATACTTTAGTCCTATTTATAGTCAGAAAAAAGAATGATCTATTTCATCATAAACAACAAAAAACAAAAAATATTCTTTTATAATTTTTATAATGAGAAATTGGAACAGTAGTTAACTTTGATGGAAACTTTTGATAAACAATTGTAGTTGATCAGAGTATTGCTTTTTAATATTCCTTTAATATTTTTTTCAACTAATTAAATCACATACTTACCCCTTAGATTTTTAAATTTAAATCTACTTCCTCAATTATTAATTTTTATCAAAAAATCACGTTTATTTATTTTTCAAATTTCTTTTTGTCGTTTTTTTTGTTAATTCAAGTTTTTACCCAGCTATTTTTTGATAGAATTAGTATATAACATAAAACTTTTTTGCTTTATTAGCTCCTCTCAGCTTGTGATTCTACTCACAAGATTTATTTTAAAAGCTACTATCGCAATTTAAACATCTATAATCAATTTTAAAAAAACAAAAAATTTTTTATAAAACCAACATAGCAAATAACAACAAAAAAGTTAAGTTTCCAAATAATTATAAATGCAAGCATCAGGAAGTCAATTAGGATTTATTGTTGATAATATTGATTGCATTAAAGCAACTGCATAAGACATTGAAAGAATCAAAACAGCCCTTTGGGAACATGGTACAATTTGTATTAAGAATTAAAATCTTGACGCAGGATAGTAAGTAGACTTTGCTTCTAAGTTCGGTTCAATAATTGTCCGTCCTCCTTATTATGCTCCAGATTTTAGAGAGCCTGGCCACCCTGCTATCATCAGAGTAGGTAATGTTGGTGTTGGAGGGGTTCCTCTTCAAAAACCTCAAGATGCAGAACTTTGGCATAAAGATGGTTCATTTGAATAACCTGGAAAGAATTTCATACTGAGCTTCTTGCATCCTAAGATAATTACATAAGTTGGAGGTTAGACTGGTTTTGTTGATTGTGAAGACACCTACAAAAAATTGCCTGCAGAAGTTAAAGAACAGTTAGAAGGTGCAACAGTTCTTGAAACAAGTAAGACTAACTCCTTCTTTAGCAACGTCATGAAAGAAGAAGAGCACTTTGAAGATTCTCACCATAAAATATTCTAAATTCATCCTATTTCTAAGAGACCTATTCACTTCTTAACCCACAGAAATTATCAAGTTACCCTTAAAAATGGTGAAAAAGTAGATTCTACTCCTTTCGTAGATGAATTTGAAAAGTATTACAACATCTACTCCCACAAGTGGAGTCCTGGTGATTTAGTCATTTGGGATAACTACAGAGTCATACATAAATCAATGGGAGGTTATGGTAACTCTTAAAGACTTTTTTTCAGAGTTTAATGCAGAGTAGAACCCCCATATTGATTGATTCTTTAAGTCCATTTAATTACCTTTACTCCAAAAATTTATTTGAAAATACATAATAAAATATAGAAATTTACAATCTATTAACATAAAAGCATAATTAAAAGTAGGAATTATAAACTGCATATTTATTTTCATGTACGCTAATTAAAGTTTACTTTCACACTTTTTTAAATACAGTTTTCTCACTTTTTTATTTTTAGTAAAAAAAATTAGGAGTAAAGTCCATGACAATATTTTCATCATTATCCTAAAAAAATAATCACAAATGCCCTACTTTGCTTTCTGATTATCAGCATAATTTAATTTTTATACAAAAGCATTAATAAATTTCTTAAGAATAAATTTTATTTTTTGATCCATATAAAATTTAGAAAAGAACATAAAAAAATTCTTAACAAATATTTGAATTATTTGTTTTTAAAAATACAATTTTATCAAAATAATTCAAAGCCATTTAATCTCCATTTGTTCAATTTTAAGAAATTGCAAACATTCAACCAAAAAACTTTATTATAAAAATAATTTTTAATTTTAAATAACATTTATTTTAGCAAATTATATATATATATATATATATATAGTACCCTAGGGTACTGCCTTGCGGCTACATACGTATGTTTATAGTTATAGTCTTTTT
>JH720403.1:57498-87878 GCA_000231825.2 Tetrahymena elliotti 4EA
ATTCATAAAAAATAAAAATATTTTTAAAATAAATTTCTTGCATTTTTTAACTTTAGATATATTTATGAAAAAAGAACTTATGAGAATGAATAAAATTAAAATTTTACAAAGTAAAAGTATATGATGGGATGTCGATTTATTTTTTATATTCATTAGAGATATCTAATCTTAGTCTAATTCAATTCACGCAAAAATCTCTTAATGAAATAAACTAATTTCTAAATTTTAAGTAAATCTTGATTATTAAAATATTTTATTCAATTTTATTTGAATAATCATTTGTTTTAGTAAATAAATGATGAAAAATAATTTGCGCTTTATAGAAATACAAAAACTATTTTTATAATATTGAAAAAAATTACAGAGTATTATGTTAATAAGAGCAATATTAAAAATGTTTAATTTTGTATAAGTGGAAAATTAGGAGGAAAGCACATCAAATTTTTTCTTCAGAAACTAATTGAAAAATGAGTAAACTAAAAGATTGAGTTGATTAATATAAGGGTTTTGATATTTATTTCTTTAATAGAGAGTAGCTTTCTGAGTATCTTTTTATAGTTAGTTGATGTTTTTAATTTGAGTTTAATAAAGTATATGAATTCTGATTAATTAATATATTATTGGTGAATATAAATGAGTGGGGTATTAATTTTGTATTATTAAAGAAAAATACTTTGAATCAAAAGGTTTTTCAAGAAATCAAATTTAGAAAAAAACAAAATAAATTTTTTTCAAAACTAAGGTAATTTTACAACTATTTTTAAAGTAAATATTTTAATTATTTGAATTTATTAAATAGCTTCTTTTTTTGGTTAAAATATTGGATCAGTCAATAATTTTATTGGAATAACAAAATTACCTTAAATTCGCTCTCTCTATGTCTACGAATCATTTAGCATAGAAAAAATAGCTAGTGGAAACTATTTAGATTAAAAATTATATCTTAATTTAATAGATGAGGAAAATAATCCTTTTAATTTCATAGGATAGGATTTATACTATGACAAAAGTTCTTTCTAATTTTAGCTTTCAGCTGAGAATAATTCATAAATAATAATTTAGCAAGGAATGAATCCTGTCTTAAATAGGTTAATTGGTTTGTTTGAGTTAAACTTTTAATCTGTCTATAAATCATCTCAGAATCAAACAATTTACTTGATCTCTAATGAATTTGAAAAAAGCCCTCGCCTTTCTGTTAAGTTAAATCTTTAGTATAGAAACTGTTCAGTAGGAGAAATAGTCTAAGATACAAACTAATTTATAATGTAACTTATTTTAAGAATCATTATTGTATTTAAGTTATTTTTATTACAAAAAGATGCAAGAAATGTGTTGAAGGCACATACTCCTTAAAAGTACCTGATATGGTTAAGGACATGAATTAGATTTAATGTCTTTCTTGTCCAGAGTCAGTATAATTTTGTGAAGGATCATAAATAAAGTTAAAAGATGGGTATTGGAGAGCAAATAACGAAACTGACTAAATTTATACATGCTATTTTTTAATATTAAAAAAATAGATCCATTTCCCTTTTCATATTTAACAGCAAATTCATAACCCTTTAAGCAAATATGGCTGTATAACTGGATTTGTAGGCCCTATCTGTAATAGTTGTGACAGTAAATAAGTTGTTTGGGATTAGCAATATGGTTTCAAGAATAATTTTTGTTATCCATGTAGTGAATAAGAAGATTAGATAAGATATGTGTGCATCTTTATTTTTTTCCACATCATTT
The DNA here is from genome assembly GCA_000231825.2 of Tetrahymena elliotti 4EA. Taxonomy (NCBI): domain Eukaryota; phylum Ciliophora; class Oligohymenophorea; order Hymenostomatida; family Tetrahymenidae; genus Tetrahymena; species Tetrahymena elliotti. The sequence continues at coordinate 59,236 of JH720403.1, forward strand.
ATCTCACTTTTAGTTAGTATAATATGATGCAATCAAATATATTAAATATTAAGCTGAATATTTTTAAGAAAATTGGATTACTTATCACAGGTAGATTAAGTTCTTCAGGAAATCAAATTTCTTTAAGATATAAAATTTTAGTAAACTATTTATAGATACTTGCTTTATCTATTTAATTTGGAATCTTTAAATTTGATTTTTTATAAATTCCTGTAAATTTATTTGGTGATCCTTCTTCTCTAACTGTTGCTTCATTTGATTGCTTGTTTAAAATGAGTGATGAGTATCCTCTTTGGTTAAATAGAATTTTAGCTTAAATTTTTAGCATATTGGTTATGTATGTTCTTACAATTATTATATTCCTTGCTTTGTAGTGTTACTAAAATAGAAGTTTGAAGCAAAGTTTGAAAAAAACTCCTTAAGTAACAAAAATGATTCTGGTTTATATCTATATCTTCTATCAGCCATCAATAGTAAAAAATTTCTCATTCTGTTTTTAATTACTGTAAAAACTCGTTTATAGTACATTGGATATAGGTACAAATATTGGACCATTAAATAATTTTCATTTGTTGATTTGTAAAATCAAAAAATGGAATGGAATATTATAAAGTGAAGTTATTTTATGAATTACTTTTAAGGATTCATACAAGTTTAAAAAAAAATTATATGAGTAAATACAAATTCAATTTCAAATCCTTTTTCAAATAGTGTTTAATATTTTAGATTATTATTGTTTTGACTTGCTGGTTTTAGTTTAGGCTTATCTTTCTTTTTAGTTTTTTTTTTTTTGAACAATCTATAGTTGAGCCTATCATCTAAAATATCTTGCAGAATCCATCCATTCGAATTGGTACAAATTATTAATTTGTTTTTTGTTTTAAGCTTAAAAATAATTAATGGAGGTAGTTTATACCCAGAAGAAGTAATTCTAAGGATTAATGATGCTCTTTATTTTCATCCACTTGTTTTTTAAACTGCTATTCATTTATCTCCTAAATTTGCCAAAGTTTCTCCTTCTTACATATCAAAAAAAATGGATATTTAATCCATATTAATTGCCTCCATATAATCTTTATTTTCAAAAAATTTCCTTCATATTATTTAACAAGCTCCCAAAATTCCTTTATCAATTGATAATCAAAAGATAAAATTTTTAAATTTCTAAATTAATTTCAAAAGTAACAAAGTTTACAAGAAAATAGGATAGATAAACGAGTAAATTAGATGGATAAAGAGAGTGAGTACATTTCAAAACACTTAGGTGATGAAGTTAAATGGGGTATTATATCCATCAAATATTTTAAAAAAACCTACTCGAAAATTGAAGAAATGTTTGAAACGCCAAAAGGAACTATTTCAAATGGAGTAAATACTGTAAATTAGGAACAGTAGATAATAACTATTATAATAACACAAATATGCATGATGAAAATATAACTGAGTAAATTTAGAATGTGATAGATAATATAGAGAGCAAAAAATTCTCATTAGATTAAATATAAAATATGTTACTTGAAAAGTATCAATAGAAAATAAGTAGAAAATGTAAATATTTTGATAAAATAAAATTATATGCTTATTTTATATTTAAAAATAGGTTAATCTAGGAGAAAATAAGAATTTTGATAATATAATGACCACAAATAAATTTTAATAATTTAAAGCATCTATCAATGAAATAAAGTAATGAGTGGATTTGCTCAAAACTAAAATAAAGCTTTTTTAATCTATCAATTATTCAAAATTCATGTTTTTATTTTGTTTTTTAAGAAGAACTATTAAATTTATAAATGAATATTTAAATTAGTTTTTTTTTAAGATTTAATAATTTTTAGTAAAAAACAATTAATTTCAAAATACTCAAAATAATTATTAAGGATTATTATTTGTGCTTTTAACATATGTTTTAGATGATAAACAATTTTTGAAAATAGCATAAAAAATATCATTTTAACTAAATAATTAAGCTTTTTCTCTTTTCTTATATTCCTAATTATAAACTGATGAAATAGGAAGTAATAAGCTAATTAATTTGGATAATTAAGTGTAAAAACAAAATTTAAATTTTGTGTAGAGTAAGTGTTTGAGAAAATCAATTATAAAATATTTAATTTAATATATAATGATTGCAGATACTCAAACGATTTTTAGGTTTTTTGCATGGGAATCCATATGAATTTGATAAACCTTAATTTTTTTTTAAAAAATTTTTTAATTTAGAATTATAAAATTCTTTACAAATACTTGAATTTGTTTTTAAAAATACAATTCTTTATCAAATTAATTCAAAGCCAGTTTAGCTTTATTTGTTAAATTTTTATAAATCAGGAAAATTCAACCATGTTTAATACAAAAATGATTTTTTATTTTAAATAAAATGTAATTTAACAATTTAAGAAAAAAATAAAACTGAATTCAAAGAAAATTTCTTACATTATCTTATAAAGTTTATGATGGGATGGATGTATCTTATAGTGGAATTTATTATTTTACGTTCATTATCTAAATTTTTTAGTCTAATTAAATTTTATGCAAAAATATATTCACAAAATAGAGCAGAACAATTTGTAAATTTTAAGTGAAATCTTAATTCTTTCTTTAGATTAGTAAATTTTATTTTAATAATCTTCCTTTATTTTATTAAGTGACGAAAAATAATTTAACACTTTATCAAAATATAAAAAAAAACATTTTAACTATGTTGAAAAAAATTGTGGAATATTATATTTATGAAATTCAATATATCAAATTTTTTCATCAGAAACTCATAGAAAAACGAGTAAATTAATATATTGATTCGACGTAAGAATTTAATGGCTTTGATATTTATTTCTTTTATAGATAGTGGCCTAATGAGCTCAAAATAGAGAAAAGCTTGTTTTAATTTTTTAGATGGGATGGATGATAATCAACTTAATTACTTTTTAAGAATTTAAGATTTTGCTTTAAAATTAATATTAGTACCACCATTAAGTTTGGGAAAACTAGATTAAATATAAAAATACCAATTTATCAATTTTATTGATTTCAAAATAAGTAAAAAAAAATGAGATTATACACCTTAATAGTTAGTTTTGCTTTAAAGTATTGTTTCAGCTAAAATCTGCAAATATGTGAGCAATAATAGGTATTCTATGATCTGAGTTAACAAATGTGTGGTGAATGCATGGAAAGTTGTGGTTAGTGCGACAATTTTAGTTCATGCTAGATATGCTAACCATAATCATATTATGTAAATTTTGTAATTTTTTCTATTATGATTATAAAAATAAAATTTTTAAGGATAAAAGAACTAATAAATGTCTAATAAAATGTTCAAATAATGAGTTTTAGCAGGAATAATTTAGATTATGCTTATCTTGCTAAGTAGAAAACTGTGAGATATGCCATGAAGAAGGGCATTTATGCCAATTATGTAAAGTGGGATGGGAGCTATCAAATGATAAAAAAAACTGTCTCAAAAGTGAGTGCCTCTAAACTCAGTTTAGTTACTATAATCCTGAGACCTAAAAATGTACTAACTCATGTCCTGAATACTATGATTAAGATAAAATGATTTGCATAAATCTTAAGAAAATGAGCCAAATAAGTTATTTTGAGAAAAAAAATTAAAGAGTATCTTCAAAAATTAAATAAGTTTTATACTTTGAATAAATAAAAGGAAATCCTATGGTAGTTATTTGATTTTTTTAATTTAATTAATAATTTTTATATGAAAAAGATTGTAACATTAGATGATTAGTTTGCTGTTTTATATTCATATCCAGAACTTATTCCTATTAAAGAAATTTAGCTACTTGATTATGCATTTGTAGTTTAAGATAAAGAAAGTATTTACTTAATTTTAGTCTACATTTAGAAAATATATTTACCTTTAAAAAATATTTAAATTGTTTTTTAGCTATCTTCAAGCAATATTTGGTTTTCTTAATCTTATATATTTTAATATGATTTTCTAAATAATAATTTAATTGCATATAATTTCTTAAGAGATGAAGTAATTAATTATGAAATTAAAAACTCAATACAAATAGATTTTGTACCTTTTGCTTTTAATATTACAAAACAAACTAGTGGAATTTCTATAGATCCTGTAAATAAAAAGATTCTAAAAAGAAATTTAGAGGATACAAAAATAGAATATGATAAAAATGGATGTTAATTTATTGCTAATAATGTAGAGAAAATAAAACCAGAATTGGTTGACTTTAGCCAGATTGAGTATTATTTGAAGGAAAGTGAATTTATCAAGTAAGAGCCCAAAGTTAATATTGAATTAACATACCGAAAAACTGATTTTAATGATGTTGATAACTAATTCCTTTTATATAATGAAGATTCTACAATTAATATCTATGATTTGAATACTAACACTTTAATCTAACCAGAGAAACAAGAAAGCAAATTTAGTGTTATTCATAGTTTCAAGTATGATAATAAAGTAAGATTTGTTATGTACTAGCCAGGCTATTACAATGAGATATATTAGTCTGCAATACTTTGCTTTAATTTAACACTGAATTAATCACTAGGTCAATACTATTTTGAATATGTATTTTTTTGATTTTATACTAGAATTTTTCTTTATTTTTATTAATATGATATCATAGGATAAACCTCATTTTGCCTAGTCTATATCGTCTACAGGATAAATTATAGAATTTATAGTTTTTAATGATAATAATTTTTTGATTTTAGCTTCAGAAATGGGTAAAATAAAATATTTTTTAACATTTGAATAGAATATTTAATACTAAATAAAAAAGTATCTTAGTTTAATTTAAAAAATAATTAGATTAAAATTAATTAAGGATTAATGATCTAACTTAAACTTAACCAAATTATTTGAAAATTTTAAGAAAAATAATCAAAAAATATTTAATTTTATTCTTATTTGATTAAAAAGTTTTGAGTTTTTATTTTTTTTACATTGTAAATAAAATATTTAAAAATAGGGTATGAAATTGTAAATATAAGTACTTAGCTCAGCATGAAATAAACTAATAGTGACCAAAATTATTAATATTTTTTCTCAAATATTAACAATAATTTATTTAGCCACTCTAAATTTTTCTCAAATGATTAATTTTTATACTATGAAATAACAAATAGTACTATTTACATAAACTTTTAAAATTTTAGTAATTAAGGATTTTCAAGCTTAAACGAAAAAGAATAAATAATTTTAAATTAAATGGACTATGAAAATTTTGAATTAGATTTCCAATTAGTATAAAAAATTAATAACTCAACAATAGTTCTTTCCTATCAAAATCAGCTTTAAATAATATCTTTTAAATTAGATAAATAGTCATAGAATATTAAATATAGTAATTCCTTTGAGTAAGATATTATATAAAATATGGGTGGAATAGTGAAAGTCTTGTATAACGAAGAATTAAATTTTTTGATAGTGATTTTTAAATATGGATTTAGAATAGTCTCAGTCAATAGAAATAAAATACTTTTCTAAAAAAAATTGTATTATAAATTAGTTGGAGCAGAAACTATCTTCCATAATTTAGTGATAGTTTATAAATTTATAAATGATAAGAATTATAATTATAACTTTTTAAGGGTTAGTCTTCAAAATTATTAAGTCTTTTAATATGAAATCAACTAAGGAAGCTTTTATATATCAATAATAAAGTAGATAGATCCTTACAGAATATTTGTTGGAGTTTATTACGAAAGTTATATACTCTTGTTTAGCATTTTATAAACTAAAACAGATGTTTTCTTAATAAATGCTTTTCCAAAAAAAATTACATTAGAATAGTATGAATATTTAATTCAAGCTAATAGTAATATAATTTATGTATCAACTTTGGATTATTCAATTCTTGTTTTTGAATATGATTCAGAATAATCCACATTGAAGTAGATTGACAATATAATGACAATTAGTAACTTTCAAGTTGTTGATAATGATAATCTTTTAATTGAAAGTAATTGTGGAAATCAATATTATACTTTATTTAATAGAAGTTCCAAGGAAAACTTTTTGCTGAAAGAAATCATACCTTCTTCTATAATTAACGCATTTTTAAGTAAAAAATTTAATAAAATAATCTACTCTTTTAGTAAATAAATTGGAGGATAAAAAATATTTATTTTGGATTTAAAATCTTTATCTTTGTAATAACTACAATACTATTTAGAGTCCTATAATTAGTAATACTTTTTAATAGAAGATGAGATGAATAATTAATATGTTGGAGATTTCTAAACGTTAAATATTACTAAAATAAAATATCCACCATTTTTACATGGATATGATTATACAATTATTGATATATAAGACTCATCTTATATTCTAGTACTAAACTTAAAAGAGGTATATTTTTTAAATTACACTTTCCTCCAATTCCTCAATTTTAGTAATAATTAACCATTTTTTTTTTTGGAAATAGGAATACTATTTGCTAGATGTTTCTAATTTTCAAAATGTCTAAAAACTTTTGATATCATAAAAATCAAAGCCATAATTCATAAAAGAAAATCAGATAATCTTCTATTCTTCAGATATGTTTTACAGATAATATTCTCTAGAATAAAATAAATTATACTTAATTAATATTCATTTAGATAGTGATATTAGTTTTTAAATTGAATATAAAAATGAAATTGTTTCATTTTTGTAAGGTTATGAAGATTATTTTTTTTACACAAACTTCAACTTAAACGAGTACCAAAAAATAGGTAATAAATACTTTTAATATAATTTTGATAGAAATATTTTATTATTAATTATTTACTAAAAAATGCAGGGGAGGTATTAATATATTTTCATAAATGAGTTTTATCTTAATGAGCAAATTTTATCAGGAATATAATTTTATGATTTATGTATCAACAAAAAAATCACTTCCCACCGCTAATTTGATTTAGAAAAAAAAAACATTTTTAAAACAAAATTAATCATAAAATAATTAACTTATTTTTAAATTAACATAATAGATATTTAAGACAGTTTTAAATATTATTTATGGGAAATGAGCGTGTTGTTAAAAAATAAATAAATTTTAGTTTTTACTTAAGACTAACAATATGTGATACTAGATTTTAAAAGCAAAATAATCCATCAGTTTATTGATCAATCCTAAGTAAAATATGTATCAGAACTGGATGCCTTCCTCTCTGTAGATATAAATCGATAAATTCTATTCTAAAAATTAAATGACAGAAATATTATCAAGTTGGATTTATTTATTCCTGAAGAATGCTACCTAAAATATTTTATCATTTAATAAAAAAATACTTTGTTAATTCAATTTTTTGATTATAAAGAGTTAAATATATTTTCTATATATAACTACTATACTTAATAGATTAATAAAAATATAAAAGATGGATTATATTTTTATTTAGTATAATAAGATGATTTAATTGTGGCAATTTACAAATATTATCTTATTGTTTTATAAATAAATGAGAATAGTTAATATAATTAGATTAGCTAAAAAAATTATTAAATCTAAACAGAACAATTATAAATCTTAATTGATAGCAAATCTAACTAAATTATTATATTTGAAATTGATGATAATTATTAAGTACTAGTATATGACTTTAATTTAACTATAACATGTTAAAAAGAATTCAATAATACTCTTAAATTTTTACATTCATAGTCAGACCAAGTAATTTAAATTGATTTTAGGATAGGGGGAATTTTGACAAAATTTTTTTATAAAAAATAAAATAATATTTTGCATTTAAATCTTGTCCAGAATAAAGTTTTTTTTTTAATTACAAATCTCCTTCCCTCTCACTAAATTATTTTGAATATTTAATTTTTATAATTAATAGATAATTTTCCTGCTTTCAGATGTTGATTTGAAAACTTTCAACTATGTTAAATGTAGTTTAATGAGTGCTAACCTCCAGGGAATGTCATTTAAAAAATAATAATTTAGAATTTAAAATATTTAAATTATTTTAGAAAGAGATCTTGATACAGTGATAATTACATCTTAAGATAAACTAAATATATTCTAATACTCAACACTAATATATTTAGGAAGCTTGAATTATAGTGCAAATTCCTTAGATAAAAATGCATTTTATTCCCCACTATCTAATTATCTTGCTATTTAAGTTGACAATGAATATTAATACTAATTATTTGAACTTTGGACTCCTCTATTTAGTAATCTTCACTAAAATTCTTTAAAAAGCTAAGGCAGTCACTTAATTTATGATTCCAATTCTAAAAAATTGTTATTTTTCAACTATTATAAAAATTTACTGAATGTTCATAATTCTTTTGGTGGGTATACAATTCTTCATCAATTAAAGTTAAATAGTACTCTACTTTCTAAATAATTTTTTGCTAAATTTTACAAAATAAGTAGCTCAACTATTTTAATTATAACTTCATAAAAAGAATTGCTTGTTTATAATTATATTGAAAATTAAATAGTAAAATCATAAAATTCGTCATTTAATTGCATCTTTTACGCTAATTATTCTTCAGATATTTACTGCTTAGAGATTAATAATAAAGTAAAAATATTTGATTATATCACTCTTGATTTTATAGCTTTATCTGAATAAAAGCTCTTTGAGATACAAGTGGGTTAATTCTATGCATTAAACAAGTATATTTTAGCTTTTGTAAGTTTATAAGGTGAGTTAGTATTATTGAATCCTCAGAGTCTCTAAACATCTTCGATTATAGAAGTTAAAATTTAAATAGATTAGGTAATATTTATCAAATTTATTAATTAAAATTTTTAAATGAATTTTATTATTTGAGTTTTTATTTAGGGGGGGAAATTTCATTTTTAATTATTTTTTTATTTAAAATTTATTTTTTTTAAAACATTTAAAAATCTTCTTTTTAAATCAAATTTAAAAAATTACAACCCAAAAAACTATATTTAACAGATATCAATTATTGACAAATACATGGTTGTTCAATCTTCAGAATAAGTTTTATAAGTTTTCTTTATTAAAGCTATTTCAAATGTTAGTTCTATAATGCTGTTGAGCTAATAAGATAATAAAATTTTAGATTTTTTAGTTATTTAATTTGACAATACTAAAACCATTTTAATTGCAACAACATTATCAATATAAATTTATAATTTGAAAAATAGTCAGCTTATTGGTAAAATTCCAACTTCTTGCTAAAATAATCTAAAACTTAAGCAAGATTAAAATTACCTGTACATAATTTGTTGCTTTTAAGTTACAGTTTATGAAAAAATATCTCTGAAGCTCATCAACTACATAAAAATCAATTAATTCATATATTCAAATTTAAAAGATGTTTAAAATGCTTATTAGGATATATTTTTGCTAACATTATACAAAGAAATTATATTATTCAAGCTAAATGAATAAAAATCTTTTATTATTGAATCTTTCAACAATTTAGATAATCCAAATATCTATGAGATAATACCTTTCTTTGAAGATTAAGAAAAATAAATAATTTAAAAAATAAATATATAATGTTTTAGTGATACTAATATATTTGATATTTAATTTAAAATATTGAATAATGATTTCTAATCAAAGAATACATTAATAGATTTCATCCAATCATCTGAGTAGACTGAAAATATTCTTTAGGTATACAAATTTAAATAATTTTTTTTATTGAGCTCATTCTCTTTTTAAATTTTGACTTATTTTCAGTAATTTTTAAATTTAGGATATGATTGAATTTTATAAATAAAGTTAAAAATTCTCATATTTATTTTTAAATAAAAAGCAATCAAGAAAATATTTTTTATGAATATCTTCTCTTAAATTTAAAGATTATTTAATCAATACCAAAAGTTATTTAAAGAGATTTTTGGTTAAACACTAAAATTGTTTTAAGTGTATTAATATCAAAAAAAATATTTTTTAAGTGTATACAAATTTATCATTAATTAGTTATTTCAATATTTAATATATTTTATTTTTAAGAAAGTATAATATATTATTTAAAAATTTTATCAAAATATCTTACATTAATTAATAAATAAATAAATATTATCAGCATGAAACATTTTAAAATGAAGTCAGCTCAAAAAGATTAAACCTATCTAAATATTTAGTCAGAATGACTATTTAATCTTCTTAGCTAGAATCAATTTAAATATTTTAAGATATCTTTTTAGAGAGTACAATTATTGAATATTAATTTATTATTTCAGGAACTAATTCCGCTTTAAAGGGCATGGCTACTATGAATGATACTAACTTTGTGAAACCACAATTTACTTAAATTTAATTTGCAACAATAAGTCTTTTATTAAACTTCAATCAAACAAATTCTAATTTAAATCAATATGGAAAGCTAAAAATTATAAAGTTTATAAATATTGATTTAACTTTTGATAAAAATTCTTAATCCTTACTTATTATCAATGATTTAGATTTATTAGTTTTAGATGGTGTTTCAATAAAAAATTAAATAATAAATGGCTAATATGGCGGAATCCAGGTTTTGAATGTTACAAATATTTTTATTTCAAATTTGTTGATGTAAAATATCTAAGTTTTTAGTTAGCCTCTATTCTAGTTTAAGTAAATAAAAAATATTACATTCGAAAATGTAAATTTGACAGATTTTGTAATTTAAAATGCTATTTTCGAGTTTATTGATTGTGATAACATTTAATTTAAGGAATGTAATATCTAAAGAGTCTAAATTGTGAAAGGATAATTTATTCATTCAATAAAATCAAATATTTTATCATTAAATAATTTCAATGCTTAATTCATAACTCCAGAAATAAAAGACACAAGACTACTATAACAACAGTAATCAAAATAATAAGTAGAATAAAATAATAATAAGAATTAAATAGCTTCTTTATTAAGTTTTGAAGGTTGTTATTATGTTAGCTTATAGAATATATACCTCAGCAAATTCAGGGATGCTAATATTTTATAAGTAGATCATTATAGCTTAAATGAATACTTTTATTATTCTAGCTATTAACTACTAATTAAAAATATGACTATAGAAAAATCTAATTTTTCCCAAAATAGTACTTCAGTTATTTCTATCATTTCTTAAAAGAGTTTAATAATTGAAGTAAATATAACATAAATTTCTAGTTTTAACAGTATAATAGCCCTAAATTGTGAAACTTAAGCAGAAATCCGCAATTCTTACTTTTTTGATATAAATCTGTAATAAGGAAGTGCAATTAAAATGTAAAAAAGTAAATATATTATTGAGAAAAGCCACTTTGAGAATGTGAGCTCTCTAGGATTTCCATCTGCATTAAATATATTTTAAGTAGATACTGTATTAATAAGTAATAGTTACTTTATTAACTTAAAAAATACTGAAGACCAAATATTAGATAAAAACGATATTTCATATTTGTAAGGAGGTGCTATTAGCATTTAAAGCACAAATCAGATAAATATCAGAAGTAGCTTGTTTTAAAGCTGTATCTCTACATCATAAGGGGGAGCAATAGCATAAATTCTAGGGACTATAATTATTGAGTCATCAACTTTCCTTTAAAATAAGTCAATAAAAAGCTCAGCAGGTGCTCTTTATTTGTCCTAATTAAGTAAAGTAAGCATAATTTAAACCAACTTTACTAATAATTAAGCATTATACTCCACTGGAGGAGCTATAAGTTTTGATTCCTGTAAAATTAACAGATTAGAAGATATAAACTTCTCATTTAATTAAGCAAGCATTGGAGGATCAATATACTATCTTCAATCTACTTCTGAATTTTTCAAAAAATCAAATTTAGAAAAAAATAAAATAAATTTTTATCAAAACTCTGGTAATCCATTTTAATTTTCTTTTTATTTTTAAAGTAAATATTTGAATTTATTAAATAGCTTCTTTTTTTGGTTAAAATATTGGATCAGTCTCTAATCATATAGGAATAACAATATTACCTTAAATTAGCACTCTGCAAGCCTATGAATCATTTAGTATAGAAAAAATTGCTAGTGGAAACTATTTGGATTAAAAATTATATCTTAATTTCATAGATGAGGAAAATAATCCTTTTAATTTTATAGGAGATGACCTTTATGATGACAAAAGTTCTTTTTTATTCTAGCTTTCTACATAGAATAATTCATAAATTATAATTTAGCAAGGAATGAATCCTGTCTTAAATAGGGTAATTGGTTTGTTTGAATTAAACTTTTAATCTCTTTATAAATCATCTCAGAATCAGACTATAAAATTGATCTCTAATGAATTTGAAAAAAGCCCTCCTCTTTTTGTTAAGTTAAATCTTTAGTATAGAAACTGTTCAGCAGGAGAAATAGTCTAGGATACAAATTAATTTATAATGTATAACATTTTAAGAATCATTATTATATTTAAATTACTTTCATAACAAAAAGATGCAAGAAATGTTCTGAAGGAACATACTCCTTAAAAGTACCTGACATGGTCAAGGATATGAATTAGCTGTAATGTCTTTCTTGTCCAGAGTCAGCATAATTCTGTGAAGGATCATAAATAAAGTTAAAAGATGGTTATTGGAGAGCAAATGATGAAACAGATTAAATTTATAAATGCGAGTTAAAAGGTTGTTCCTTTAATAACCCTTTAAGTAAATATGGGTGTTTAACTGGATTTGTAGGTCCTATTTGTAATAGCTGTGACAGTAAATCAGTTGTTTGGGATGATCAATATGGCTTCAAGAGTAATCTTTGTTATCCATGTAGTTAATAAGAAGATTAGATAAGATATGTGTGCATCTTTATTTTTTTCTATGTTATTTATCTAACTTTCAGTTAGTATAATATGATGTAATCAAATATATTAAATATCAAGTTAAATATTTTAAAGAGAATTGGATTACTTATCACAGGTAGATTAAGCTCTTCAGGAAATCAAATATCTTTAAAATATAAAATTTTAGTAAATTATTTATAGATACTTGCTTTATCTATTTAATTTGGAATATTTAAATTTGATTTTTTATAAATTCCTGTAAATTTATTTGGTGACCCTTCTTCTCTTACAGTTGCTTCATTTGATTGCTTTCTTAAAATGAGTAATTAGTATCCTGTGTGGTTAAATAGAATTTTAGCTTAAATTCTTAGTATACTGGCTATCTATATTCTTACAATTATTTTATTCCTTGCTTTGCTGTGTTACTAAAATAAAAATTTGAAGCAAAGTTTGAAAAAAACACCTTAAGTAGCAAAAATGATTCTGGTTTATATCTATATATTCTATCAACCATCAATAGTAAAACTTTTATCTTTCTATTTTTAATTACTTTAAATGCTCATTTATGTATTTTGGATATAGGTCCAAATATTAAATATTGGACCATTTTATAGTATGTAAAATTCATTAATGGTCCACTTTTTTTAGAAATTGGTCTTTAGGTGTATTTCATTGGTGAGCTTTTAAAATACTTATTTGAATTTAAGAATTTTCTTTTGAATTAAAATTTATTAATTTTCCTTAAAGAATAAATCATTTTTTTTAACATAAATATAGTCTAAACTCTTGATTCAATCTTTGATATGTGTAAAATTTGCTGGTAAATACTATTTACTATCTGATTATAGTTAAGAATGCTATGATTATTATCATTTACTTTATTCTTTGACAATAATTCTACCTTTAATACTGATTTTTTGTTTATTTATTCCTTACTTTTTGTTTCTTAAACTTAGAAGTCTTACTATGAAATAAAGCTCAAAAACTTAAATATTCTAAAATACTTAGAGTGTAATGACTTTTAGTGTGCTTTATACAGGATATAAAGGCACAGTTCTTCATTGGGAAATAGCGAAAATATAACTCAAATTTATTTTAATGATTCTAATCAACTTAGATATTAATAAGAATATAAAATTAACTTTTATCATTTGTATAATGATTGTTTACTTCTGGCTGCTTTCTAAATATAAACCATACTAGAATCTGTACTATTTTCATTAAGAAAAGAATTTAATTTACAAGCTTATTTTTACATTTTTATTTCTACTTTTAGCTTTAAACGATTTTACAGAAAGTCAAATACTAAAAAATTTAAGCTTGGCTACAATATTTTTGATAAATTTACCTCTTCTTCAGTTATTCTTACAAATTATACTTGCTTAACTTAATCTCCAAGTTACTGAAGAACAAACAACTGGAAATAAAATAAAGAAGATGATGATAAGACTTAAAAAAAAAAGTCCCATGTTTTTCGGATGGTTAGAAATAAGGTAAGTTACAATAAAAAGAATTCATTAATTATGGAGAGTTGTAATTTTGGCATACAAAAATAATTCTTTTCAAAATACTCTTAATAATAATAATAACAACAACAATCTAATTTAGTAATCACAAAATAATATCAAGAAAGAAGATTTTTAAAAAAGCGAATAAAGTTAAAAAATATCTCTCAAGATTCCTTCATCAAATTCGATGATTAGTTTATTCTCTTCTCAATAAAATGTAAAAAAATAATTTTAAATCGAATGATATTTTAAATTTCTAAATTAAAAAAGATTTCTCAAATTGACTAAATTGACTAAAGAGTAAATCATATTTATTTAAGTTTGTAGAAATAAACTTTTTAAAACTAGCTAACTGAGGTAATTTATTTGAAAAATGCATTATGTTTTAAGCTCAAAAGTTATGTCTTTATAAGTAGTAGCAGTAATAAAATAATTAGTTTATTTTATTTTAAATGAGCTTTTTAGTTTCTATTAATTTTAAAGAAATATTGAATAAATTTATTATTTTTAAAAAATATTTTATAATTAGAAAAATGAGTAAATGACACTTAAATTAAATTCTCAAAGTGAATAAAGCAACTATTCATTTTCTAATTAGGTACAAATATTTTCTTTAAGTAATTGTTTGAAATGTGTTAATATAATTTAAATAAAAGGTATTTTCATACTAAGGATAAGAAGAAAGTGCTATTATCCAAGAAAATTAAATTAATAGTGTAAATATTTTGATAAAATAAAATTCAATACTAAGATATTTTTGACAATAGGTGAATCTAGGAGAAAATAAGAATTTTGATAATATAATTACCACAAACAAATTTTAATAATTTAAAACATCTATCAATGAAATAAATTAATGAGTGGATTTGCTCAAAGCTAAAATATTGCTTTCTAATTGATTAATTGTTCAAAATTCCTGTTTTTTTTTTTGTTGAAATAAATAAACATTTTTTTAAAGAAGCAATATTAAATTATCAAATATTTGAATTTATTTGTTTTAAGATTTAAACATTTTAAGTACAAAACAATTAAATCAACAACATACTCTAAATAACAATTAAGGACTATTTTTTGTGATTTTAGCATATGTTTTACATATCAAAATTTTTAAAAATCAAAATACATCAAAAAAAATTAAATTTTTAAATAAATACCATTTTATGTAAATAATTAAAATATATTTAATGATTTCTTTTTATCATTTAATTCATCAAAAATATCTTATTATCTTTAATGAGCTTTATTTTTAATTGGAGATTCATCATCCTAAATATCAAAATAATTCAGAGTAAAGTTTTCAATAACAATTTTTTTGCCATTATTTCTAAAAAAAAAACAAATACCCTACTTTCCTCTCCAATTATCAATTTCATTTAACTTTTTTTTTATCATATCTTATTTCTCTATTTCAAATTAAATAATAAATTAACTATTTTAATGACGAAAAACAATTTAAACTTTATCAATAAAAAAAAGAATTATTCTTTTGTGGTACTAGCAAAATAATATTTTTGTTATAGATTAATTTTAATTATTATTTTTTAAATAGAAAATAATTTGAAAAAAATAATGGTATGATTATCATATTCAAAAGGCATTCCAAATTTTTTAATCAAAAAATGAGATAAGCTGATGAATGAATTTAATGGTATTGATATTTATTTCTTTTACAACTAGTTGATCTCTGAGAATCTTTTTTTAGGCGAAGATTTTCCTTTAAGTTTTAATAAGCTCAAAGAAGTTAGACGAATTAATATATTATTTATAAATAAAAATAACAGGGTATTAATTTTAAATTATCTAAAAAAGTATTTTGAATGTAAAAGTTAATTTAAAAAATTTTATTTTTTCCATTTTTTTTTTGAAATTCAAGTAGGAATTGACTTCCTTTCTATTAGTAATGTGCTCATATTTTTGCAAGGGTATTTCTTCCTGCTTCATGTTGCGTGCCTTGAACTTACTTAATTAATACTAATTATTTAATTGTTGAAAATTTTGTTTTTTGTTTTTCTGTTTTTATCCATCGCTAAAAAACATTATTCTTGGCCTTAGCATTTTATTTGATATTTCTTAATTTAATATATATAAGAAATTGAATCCTGGGATTCTGTCAGTTTATTCTGACTATACAAGATATGAAAATAAGGCTAATAACTTTAGAGTTAATTTTTAATTTTTATTTATTCATTTGATTTGGATCAGCTGGTTTTTTCTAAAAGTATTATTACATCTGAAATTGATATGAAAATTACACCAATCCCAACTTTATCTTTTATAAAGAATTTAAAGAAATCATGTAGTTTTTCTTCATCTGTCCATTCTTCGATAGTGGCAATAATGTCTCTGGTTTATGTTTACATCTTCTATCAGCCTTCAATAGTAAAAAATTTTTCTTACATTTTTTTCAATCATTCATTTATTTGAGTGAATAATTTTGTAAAAAATAAATACTAAAAATAAAATATAGTCTAAACTCTTTATTCAATCTTTGATCTGTGTAAAATTTGCTGAAAAATACTATTTATTATCGGATTATATTTAAGAATGCTATGATTATTATCATTTACTCTATTCTTTGACAACAATTGTACCTTTAATACTGATTTTTTTTTTTTTGATTCCTTAATTTCTGTTTCATAAACTTACCAATCTTTCTTAAAAATTAAACTCAAATACTTAAATACTCTAAAAAACAGAGAGTATTATGACATTTAGTGTCCTTTTTACAGGATACAAAGGCACAGTTCTATATTATTGGGAAATAGTAAAAACATAACTCAAATTTATTTTAATGATTCTAATAAACTTAGATATTAATGAGAATATAAAATTAGCTCTTATCATTTGTATGATGATAATTTACTTCTGGCTGCTATAAAAATATAAACCATACTAGAATCTATACTATTTTGATTAAGAAAAGAATTTGGTTTATAAGCTTTTTTTCACATTTTTATTGCTGTTTTTGGTTTTAAATGATAAAACTGAAACTCAAATACTAAAAAATTTAAGCACAGCCATTATATTTTTAATAAATTTACCTTCTATTGAACTTCTCATACAAATTATATTTGCTTAATTTAATCTTCAAATTACTGAAGAATAAACAGCTGGAAATAAAATAAAGAGGATGATGATGAGACTTAAAAAAAAATGTCCTTTATTTTTCGGATGGTTAGAAATAAGGTAAGTTAGAATAATAAGAATACATTAATTATGGAAAGTTGTAATCTTGGCATACAGAAATCATTCTTTTCGAAATATTCTTCAAAATGATAACCTAAATTAGTAATCACAAAAAAATAGCAAAACAAAAAATGTAAAAAAAAGTCTTTAAAATGAAAAAATTTCGGTTAAGATTCCTTCATTAAATTCGATGATTAGTTTCATCTCTTCTTAATAAAATGTAAAATAATAATTTAAAATGGAATTATATTTTAAATTTCAAAATTAAAAAAGATTTCTCAAAATAACGAAAGAGTTAACGGTATTTATTTAAGTTTACAGAAATAAACTTTTTAAAACTAACTAAATGAGGTAATTAATTTATTTTCAAAGTTAATCATTTTCTAAGCTTAAAATTTTGGCTTTGAGAATGTTGAATAAAATCGTTATTTTTTTTAATTTTAATTATTAGAAAAACGAGTAAACACATAAACTAAATTCTCAAAATTAATGTAGAAATTTTTAATTAATTTTTTACAAATTTTAAAAAAATAATTCTTCAGAAAAATGAGATTAATATTAATACAAATTCTTTATTTACTTAGATTTTTTAAAATAACTAATATTTAATTTTTAAATCTTCTTACAAAAGCAAAATCTGATGTAAAAATCTAATTTTATTGATTTTTTTAATTAAAATTAAGTTACAAAAAAAGCCAAACAATTTATTTTTTTTAGTTTAAACATAAACAAATATCCTACCATTTAATTTAATTTCTAAAAAAAATAACTTAATTCTTGAAATAAAATTAATCTAATATTTAAATTAAAATATTAGATTTCCAAGATAGTTTTGATTCTTATCAATGGGACAGTAGTGTTTTATTACAAAAAAAATATATTTTAGTATAAAATATAGACAAACAATATGTAATACTAAATTTTGAAAAATAAATAATCCATTAATTTATTGACCAAACTGAAGTAGTATATGTATCAGAACTAGATGCCTTCCTCTCTGTAGATTTAAATGGATAAATTCTATTCTAAAAACTAAATGAAAAAAATATAATCATGTTGAATATATTTATTCCTAAATATTACTCCTTAAATTATTCTTCTGTCATTTAATCAAAAAATACTATTCTAATTTAATTAAAATATGAAGATAATTATTAGTTATACATTTACAACTACTATACCTAACACATTAAAAAAATTATAACAGACAAAATAAAGTTTTTTGTGGCATAGGATGATATGGTACTAATAGCTGATAATTATTTTTTTTCTATATTATAAATAGTTGAGAATAATTAATACAATATGATTAGTCAATAAAAATTGATAGAACAAGATTGGGACTAAGAATTCTTAATAGATAGCAAGTCTAAAAATATTATCCTAATACAAATTTTAAGCACTGCTTTTTAAGTTTTAGTGAACAACTTTAATTTAACTAAAACATGCTCATAAGAAATATCTTATATTAACTAATATTTACACCTACAATAAGACCATGTAATTTTAAATTGTTTTAGAGCATGGGGAAATTTTTGAGAATTTTTTAATATGTAAATAATAAAATAATTTCTATAATTTAAAACTTTTAAAATGATCATAAGAGCATTTAAGATGCTATCAACTATTTACAGACTCCTTGCTGATGATTTTTAAAAGTTATCAAAATAAAATTACTTTCCATTCAAAAATGAATAGGTTCTAGCTGTGACCCCATTAATGCAAGTAGGCAAAATCAGAAAATGAAATACTTCTCATAATTTACACAAACTTTTTTTTCTTAAATCAAACCCTGATTATTGTCCATTCCAAAAAATATGTCCCTCTCATAATTACATTTTATTTTCAATGACTGTCAAATATCATTATATGTAGTAAATTATTAATACAAAATTATAAATTATTTTTAAATGGAAGCTGTTCTTACTATGGTACGAAATAAAAGTAAAAAAAAAGTAAATATTTATTAAAATATCATAATTTTTGAAAATATTTAACTAAAGTAAAAATAAATTTATCATAATATTATCCTCTTTTTCCTTTAATAATATGAGAAATTCTAAGTATTCTATTTGTATGTAGCCCCATAAATAAGGGCAGTACCCTAGGGTACTATACATATATATATATATATACTCTACACTAACATATTTAGGAAGCTAGAATTATAGTGCACTTAAATATGAAAAAAATGCATATTATTCCCCACTATCTAATTTTCTTGCTATTTAATTTGATGAGAATTATTAATTCTAATTATTTGAACTTTGGACTCCTTTATTTTCTAATCTTCACTAAAATTCTTTAAAAAACTAAGGCAATCACTTAATTTATGATTCAGATTCTAAAAAACTATTGTTTTTCAACTATTATAAAAATGTGCTGAATGTTCATAATTCTTTTGATAGGTATAAAATTCTTCATTAGTTAAAGTTGAATAATACTCTATCTTCTCTTTAATTTTTTACTAGATTTTACAAATTCAACAACTCAACTGTTTTAATTATTACCTCATAAAAGGAGTTGCTTGTTTATAATTATATTGAAAATTAAATATTAAAATCTTTATCTGCATCATTTAATTGCATCTTTTATGCCAATTATTCTTCAAATATTTATTGCTTAGAATCTAATAATATCATAAAAATATTTAATTACATCACTCTAGATTTTATCTCTATTTCTGAAAAAATACTCATTGAGATACAGGTGTGTTAATTCTATGCTCTAAACAAATAAACATTAGCTTTTGTAAGTATAAAAGGTGAATTAATATTATTAAATCCTCAGAAACTCTAAATATCATCGGTTATTCTAGTTAAGATTCAAATAGAAGAAGTAATGTTTACAAAATTTATTTATTTAAATTTTTAATAAATTTCTTTTGAGTTTAATTTGGGTCAAGAGGGTTTCACTTTTGATTATTCTGTTTACAATTAATAAAATTCATTTAAAAATGATTTTGAAATATTCTTTTAAAAACCAATTTAAAAAGATTATCACCTCCATATATTATTTATTTATTTAACTTAATAGATTTCACTTATTGACTAATACTTGGTTGTTCAATCTTCAGGATAATTATAAGTTTTCTTTATTCAGGATATTTCAAATGTTAGTTCTATATTATAGTTTAAAAATAAAAATATTCAAATTTTAGATTTTTAAGTTATTTAATATGGCAGTTCCTACACTATTGCTATTGCAACAACAATATAAATACAAATTTATAATTTGAATAATATTTAGCTTATAGCTTATAGGTAAAATACCAACTTCTTGTTAAAATAATCTAAAACTTAAGCAAGATTAAACTTATTTGTACATAATTTGTAGCTTTTAAGTTACTGTTTATGAAAAAATATCTCTGAAGATTATAAACTACAAAAAAATAAATTAATTCATATTTTCAAACTTAAAAGATGTTTAACACGTTTATCAAGATATATTTTTGCTGACACTTTATAAAGAAATTATATTACTTAAGCTTAATCAATAAACATCTTTTATAATTGAATCTTTCAACAATTTAGATAATCCAAATATTTATGCTATCATACCTTTCGCCTAAGATATAGAAAAATAAGTAATTTAAAAAATAAATCTATTGTGCTATAGTGATTCTAACATATTTGATATTTAGTTTAATGTATTTAACAATAATTACTTACAGTAGAATACATTAATAGATTTCATCCAATCATCTGATAAAACTGAAAATTTCTTTTAAGTATATACATTTAAATAACTTTTTCTCTATTAATGTGCTTTCTTATTTATTGAACTCATCCCATTTCAAATTCGAAATTAATTGAGATTATTTTTAATTTAAATAAAATATAATTTGAGTAGAGATAAATGGGTTTAATTAGTAATAAATCATAATATATTTGTTAAAATTTTATATTAAAAAAAATTAAATTAATTTATTAATTATTATTAATAGCATGAACAGATTTAAAATAGAGTCAGCCGTTAAACATTAAAGCTATCTAAATATATTGTAAGAATGACTATTTAATCTTCTTCTTTAGAATAAATTTAAATATTTTAAGATATCTTTTTACAGAGTACTATAATTGAATATTAATTTATTATTTCTGAATCTAATCCAAATTTAAAGGGCTTGGCTGTAATAAGTAATACTTAATTTGTGAAACCCTAATTTACATAACTTTAATTTGTAACAATAATCCTTTAAATAAATTTTAACTAAACAAATTTAAATTTAAATCAGTATGGGAAGCTAAAAGTTGTAAAGTTTATTGATATGGATTTAGTTTTTGATAAAAATTCCTAATCACTACTAGAAATCAATAATATAAATCTATTGATTTTAGATGGCATTCAAATAAAAAATTAAATAATAAATGGCTAATATAGCGGAATACTGGTTGCAAATGTAACAAATGTTTTAATTTCTAACCTATCTTTGTAAAGTCTCCAAGTCTTAAATCAGCCTTTATTTTAATTCAAACAAATAAATAATATCACATTCTAAAATGTAAATTTGACAGATTCTGTTATTTAAAACTCTATTTTTGAGTTTATTGAATGTGATAATATTTAATTTAAAGAATCTAATATCTTAAGAGTATAAATTTTCAGTGGATAATTTATTCATTCAATAAAATCAAACATTATTTAATTAACCAATTTAAATGCAGAACATATAATTTTAGAAATAAAAGATGCTAGACTATTACAATAGCAACCAACATAATAGATTGAATAAAATAATTAATTTAATTAAATAGCTTCTTTATTAAATTTCTCAGGTTGCTTTAATGTTAGCTTATAAAATTTATACCTAAACAAATTCATGGATACTAATATTCTATAAGTTGATCATTATTATTTGAATTCATCCTTCTATTATTCTAATTATTAAATATTGATTCAAAATATGACAATATAAAAATCTAACTTTTCTCAAAAAAATACTTCAGTTATTTCTATTGTTTCTTCAGATAGCTTTTTAGTTGATGTAAATATGACACAAATCTCTAGTTTTAATAGTCTAATAAACCTAATTTGTGAAAATAAAGCAGAAATTAGAGATTCTAACTTTTTTGATATAAATCTTTAATAAGGAAGTGTAATTAAAATGTAATAAGGTAAATATTCAATTGAGAGAAGCTAATTTGAGAAAATAAACTCAATAGGATCTCCATCTGCATTAATTATATATTAAGCAGATACTATTGTAATAATAAATAGTAACTTTATTCAATTAAAAAATACTGAAGATTCAACTCTTGATAAAAGTAAAGTTTCATACTTGTAAGGAGGGGCTATTAATATTCAAAGCACTAACCTGATAAATATTAAATATAGTTTGTTCTAAAGTTGTGTATCAATATCATAAGGGGGAGCATTAGCTTAAACTAGAGGTATTTTATTTATAGAGTTATCAACTTTTATTGAAAATGAGTCAATAAAAAACTCAGGAGGTGCACTCTATTTGTCATAATTAAGTGAAGTTAACATTATATAAACCAACTTTACAAAAAATAAAGCATTATACTCTACTGGTGGAGCTATTAGTTTTGTTTCTTGTAGTATCAAAATATTAGATGATATGAACTTCTCATTTAATTAAGCAAGCATTGGTGGATCAATATACTACCTAGAATCTACTTCTGAATTTTTCAAAAATTAAAATTTCGAAAAAAACAAAATAATTTTTTTTCAAAATAAAGGTAATCATCTATTTGAATTTTACAATTATATTTTAAGTAATTCCTTCTTATTAATTAGCAACTTTTTTTGGCTAAAATATTGGATCCGTCTCTAATCGTTTAGGAATAACAAAAGTACCTAAAATTGATTCTCTTAAAGTCTATGAATCATTTAGCATAGAAAAAATTGCAAGTGGAAACTATTTGGATTAAAAATTATATCTTAATTTTATAGATGAGGAAAATAATCCTTTTAATTTTAAAGGTGAAGATTTATATTAAGACAAGAGTTCTTTCTATTTCTAGCTCTCAACATAGAATAATTCACAAATTATAATTTAGTAAGGAATGAAGGCTGTTCTAAATAAGTAAATTGGTTTGTTTGAATTAAACTTTTAGTCTGTTTATAACTCATCTCAGAATCAGATAATTTACTTGGTCTCTCATCAATTTGAAAAAAGCCCTCCACTTTCTGTTCAGTTAAACCTTTAGTATAGGAACTGCTAAGTAGGTGAAATAGTCTAAGATACAAATTAATTTATAATGTAACTTTTTTTAAGAATAATTACTATATTTAAAAATCTTTATTACAAAAAGATGCAAGAAATGTGTTGAAGGAACATATTCCTTAAAATTACCTGATATGGTTAAGGATGTCAATTAGCTTTAATGTCTTTCTTGCCAGGAGTCAGCATAATTTTGTGAAGGATCATAAATAAAGTTAAAAGATGGGTATTGGAGAGCAAATGATGAAACAGACTAAATTTATACATGTTAATTAGAAAGTTGTTCTTTTAATAACCCTTTAAGTAAATATGGTTGTTTGACTGGATTTGTAGGTCCTGTTTGTAATAGTTGTGACAGTAAATCAGTTGTTTGGGATTAACAATATGGTTTCAAGAATAATCTTTGTTATCCATGTAGTTAATAAGAAGATTAGATAAGATATGCCTGCATTTTTATTTTGTTCTAGGTAATTTATCTAACTTTCAGTTAGTATAACATGATAAAGTCAAATATATTAAATATTAAGTTAAATATTTTTAAGAAAATTGGATTGCTTATCACAGGTAGATTAAGTTCATCAGGAAATTAAATATCATTAAAATATAAAATTTTAGTAAATTACTTACAAATTCTTGCTTTATCTATTTAGTTTGGAATCTTTAAATTTGACTTTTTATCAATTCCTATAAATTTATTTGGTGACCCTTCTTCTCTTACTGTTTCTTCATTTGATTGCTTGTTTAAAATGAGTAATAAGTATCCTATCTGGTTAAATAGAATTTTAGCTTAAATTTTTAGCATATTCACTATCTACATTCTTACAATTATTCTATTCCTTGCTTTGCTATGTAATTAAAATAGGAGTTTAAAGCAAAGTTTAAAAAAAATACCTGAAAGAGCAAAAATGATTTTTGTTTATCTCTATATCTTCTATCAGCCATCAATCGTAAAAAATTTATCTTTCAGTTTTTTCAAATATTCATTTAAGTGAATAATTTTAAAAATTTTCTTTTGATCTGAGATTTCTTTTCTTTTTTTTAATTTTTTTGTTCAAAATATTTTTTTTTTCCTTAAAAATATAGTCTAAACTCTTGATTTAATCTTTGATCTGTGTATAATTTGCTGAAAAATACTATTTACTATCAGATTATAGTTAAGAATGCTATGACTATTATCATTTCCTTTACTCTTTGACAATAATAATACCTTTAATACTGATTATTTGCTTTTTTATTCCTTACTTTTTGTTTCATAAACTTACCAGTCTTACAAAGAAATAAAACTCAAAAACTTCAATACTCTTAAAAGTAGAAACTATAATGACCTTTAGTGTCCTTTATACTGGATATAAAAGAACAGTTCTTCATTGGGAAATAGTAAAAATATAACTCAAATTTATTTTAATGGTTGTCGTCAACCTAGATATTAATCAGAATATAAAATTAGCTCTTATTGCTTGTATGACTTTTATTTACTTCTGGCTATTATAAAAATCTAAACCATACTAGAATATGTACTATTTTGATTCAGAAAAAAATTTGATTTACAAGCTTTTTTCAACATTTTTATTACTTTTTTTAGTTTTAAATGATTTTTCTGAAACTCAAATACTAAAAAATGTAAGCTTGGTTATTATATTCTTAATAAATTTACCTTCTATTGAGTTATTCATATAAATTATATTTGCTTAATTTAATCTTCAAATTACATAAGAACAAACAACTGGAAATAAAATAAAGAAGTTGATGCTTAGACTTAAAAAAAAAAGTCCCATGTTTTTCAGATGGTTAGAAATAAGATAAGTTACAATATTGAGAATTCATTAATTATGGAAAGTTGTAATTTTAGCTTTTAAAAATTAAACTTTTAGAAATGCTCTCAATAATAATAAAAACCTCAATTAGTAATCACAAAGTAATAATTTTTAAGAAGATTCTAAAAAAACTTAATAAAATCAAAATATTTTACTCAAGATACTTTCATCTAATTCTATGATTAGTTTAGTCTCTTCTTAATAAAATGTAAATTAAATCATTTTTAGAAAGATATTTTAAATTTCAAAATTTATAAAGATTTCTCAACATGACTAAAGAGTAAACCATGTATATTTAAGTTTACAAAAATAAACTTTTTAAAACAACCTAACTGAGGTAATTTATTTATTTGAAAAATTAAACATTATATTTTAAAGATTAGATTCATGATAAATATAGTCTCTATAATTTTTAAAGAAGTATTGAATAAAGTAATTATTTTTTTAATTGTTAATAATTAGAAAAATGAGGAAATGATGCTTAAATTAAATAATTCTCAAAGAGAATAAAGCTCAAATTTTGTAAAACATATTTTTTAAGTCATTTATTTTTTGAAATTATTTTTAAATAATTTTTGTAAAAGGTATTTGAATGCTAAGGATAAGAAGAAAGTGCTATTATAGAA
Organism: Tetrahymena elliotti 4EA; assembly: GCA_000231825.2. NCBI lineage: Eukaryota > Ciliophora > Oligohymenophorea > Hymenostomatida > Tetrahymenidae > Tetrahymena > Tetrahymena elliotti. The sequence goes on from JH720403.1 coordinate 85,230, forward strand.
GAAAATTAAATTAATTATGTAAATAATTTTTTGATAAAATAAAATTAAACACTTATTTATTTTTAATAATAGGTGAATTTAGGTGAAAATAAGATATTTGATAATATAATTACTGCAAACAAATTTTAATAATTTAAAGCGTCTAGTTATGATATAAAGAAATGAATGGATTTCCTCAAAATTAAAATAGAGTTGTGTTAAATTTTTATTTATTTAAAATTCATTTTTTTTGTAGAAAAAACATTTTTTTGACAATTTTTTTTTCTTGAATATTTAAATTAATTTTCTGATGAAGAAATTTTTTTAGTAAAAAATAATAAATTCAACAAAATAATCAACTAAAGACTATTTTATTTATTTTTAACATATGCTTGAACAGATAAACAGTTTTTAAAAATAAAAATCTTAATAAAAAATTAAATCTAAAAAAATGAGATGGGGCTTCTAGATCAACCTGTAAAAATAGTACCCCACAAAATTAGAAGGAAATAGATTTGTTTTTAAAAATATAATTTTTTATTAAACTAATTCAAAGCCAGTTTAGCTTAATTTGTTAAATTTTTATAAATCACAAAAATTCAACTATTTAATATAAAATGATTTTTTATTTTAAATAAAATATAATTTAACAACTTTCAACAAATATTAATTGAAAAACATAAAACTTATTTAAAAAAAATTTCTTACATTTTTTAACTTAAGAAATATTAACCAAAGAACTTTTTAGTAAATTAAAACCTTACAAAAGATATAATGGAATGAATGTATCTTTTAAAGGGATTTATGATTTTACATTCATTTGAGATATCTAAATTTTTTAGTCTAATTTAATTTTATGCAAAATATATTCACGAAATAGAGCAATTTGTAAATTTTAAGTGAAATCTTAATGAATTCTTTAGAATAGTAAATTTTATATTAATAGTCTTCTTTTATATTTGTAAATGATGAAAGCTAATTTATGCTTAATCAAAATATAAAAATAACATTTTTACTATGTTGAAAAAAATAGCAGATAATAATGTTAAAAGTTTAATAATTAACATCATATTTTTTCGTCAGAAACTAATAGAAAAACGAGTAAATTAATATATTGATACGACGTAAGAATTTAATAGTTTTGATATCTATTTCTTTTATAGATAGTGGCTTTACGAGCTCAAAAATAGAGAGAAAAATTACTTTTTAAGAATTTGAGATTTAATGAATATTAAGTTTTGGAACACTTGATTAAATATAAAAATATCAAAGTGTCCAAAACATAACATCAGACCGACATTTACCTCTTTTTTTGTATATTCTTGCAATTCTTTATTTTATTTTTGTAATAAAACCACGAGATTGAAATAGAAAGATAAAAGTAATAAATCTAATTTAATAAAAATTTAAAATCAACATTGTTATGTTTCAAAAATTTTTATTGATTTTGAATAGTTTTTAATTCTAAAACAATTTGCCATTAATTTATGTTAAAATAAAATACTGTAACTTCTCGACACACAGACAATCAATTTTATAAGGTGAGAGTGAGGAGAGGGGTAAATTTTAAAAAATACTAATTTTTACTTTTTCTAAATTTTTATTGATGATTATTGAAGGATGTTACATCTAATCATAAAATATATAAAAAAAAGCTATTTATCACTAAATTAAAATAAAGTTGTTATTTAATTTTGATAAAGTAGAAAAAGGTTTGTTTGTGTGAATAATATTTAATTTGAAAATGTGAATAATATTTAATTTTAAAATATCAATAATATTTTTGATTTGAAAATAAGTAAAAAAAAATGAGATTATTCATCTTAATAGTAAGTCTTGCTTTAAAATATTGTTACAGCTAAAATCTGCAAATATGTGAGTAGTAATATCTATTCTATGATTTAAGTAAGCAAACATGTGGTAAATGCATGGAAAGTTGTAGTTAGTGTGACAGTTTTAGTTCATGCTAGATGTGCTAACCATAATCATATTATGTAAATTCCGTAGTTTTTCTTAACATCATTAACAAAATTTAATTTTTAAGGATTAAAGGAGCAATAACTGTTTAAAAAAATGTTAAAATGGTGAGTTTTAGCAAGAGTCATTTAGATTATGCTTATCTTGCTAAGTATAAAACTGTGAAATTTGTTAGGAAGAAGGATATTTATGCAAATAATGTAAAGAAGGATGGGAGTTGTCAAGTGATAAAAAAAACTGTCTCAAAAGCGAGTGTCTCTAAACTCACTTTAGTTACTATAACCCTGAGACCTAAAAATGTACTAATTCATGCCCTGAATATTATGATTAAGATAAAATGACTTGCATAAATCTTAAGAAAATGAGCTAAATAAATTATTTAGCTAAAGGAAATAATAGAGTATAAGCAAAGGTTAACTAAGTTTTGTACTTCGAATAAATAGAAGGAAATTCTATGGTAATTAATCAATTAATTTTTTTAATTTAATTAATTTTTTCTATATCAAAAAGATTGTTACATTAGATGATCAATTTGCCGTTTTATATTCTTTTTCAGAACTTATTCCAATTAATTAAATTTAATTACTTAATTCTTATGATTATGTGGTTTAAGATAGAGAAAGCATTTACTTAATTTCAACCTTAAACATTTAGAAAATAGATTTACCATTATAAAATATAAAAATTGTCTTT
>JH720404.1:6711-23741 GCA_000231825.2 Tetrahymena elliotti 4EA
GCTAACTCAGATCCTAATGCTTATGTTCCCTTTTCTCCAATATTATTGTCACTTCACAAAAATTATAAATAAGTTTTGAATAAAGAAACATTAAAAAATGAGTAAAACATTAAATTTAAATTAAATCTAAAAAACCAATAAAATTTAAAAACAAATATTCAAATTAGTAAGTCTCTCATCAATTAAAATTTTTATTTATTCATTCAAAAAACATAATTAATATTGAAAAGTCATTTTTACTAGAGGCCAAGAGTAAAATTTTAGAGATGAGAACATTTTGTTAACTCATATGCTAATTGCTATACCCCCATTTCACCAATCTAATTTTAACTTAAAAAAAATAAATGTTGAATAAAAAATAAGAAAAGCATAAAAATGAGAATGAAAAAGAAAATAAACTATAAATAAAAGCAAATAAATGTGCCAAAAATAGTCAGTTAGTTATTCACTCATAAGTTAAAACCTTTATTTATTATTTCAAATATGAAGAGTGAATATTGAAACACTATTTTTACCTTAGTTCAAGAGTCAAAATTTTAAGTTTAGAGCATTTTACAATCTCAGATGCTAATCCTTAAGCTCCCTTTTAGCCAGCCTGATTCCCACTTTTAAAATATTATAAAAATAAATTTTAAATAAAGAAATATTTTGATGATTGAGAAAAACATAAAAATTCTAATTAGCCAAAAAATGTCAAGTCAGCTAGTTTTTGAGTTAGCTGTTGATAATATAAAGACTATATTTATACATTCAAAAATACAGTAACTTATATTAAAACATTATTTTTACTAGAGGTTAAGATCTAAATTTGAAAGATTAGAGCATTTTGCTATGCTAGATCCTAATCCTTCTACCCCAAATTAACCAATATTATTCTATCTTTTAAAAATAAACAAACATTCAATAAAGTAAAATTTATTTAAAAGATTAAGAAAATAATATTAAAATTTGAATTAAATGTAAAATAAAAAATTATGAATGGTCAAACCATACAAATATGAAGTAAACCAACCATAATTAATCAGTTAGTTATATAAATTAAAGCCTTTATTCATTCATTCAAAAAAGCATTCTTAATATTAAAATACTGTTTTTACTGTAATGAAAGACTCAATTTTTAGAGATTAGAGCATTTTTCTAAGCCAGATACTAATCCTTACGCACCAATGTCATTAATATTATTCTTACTTTGAAAAAAGTATAAAAATGAATATGAAATAGAATGAAAAAAAATATATGAATGAAATCAAGAAAGAAAACATAAAAATTAATGAATGAGTGAGTGAGTAAGCAAACCAAACTAATATCAAGAAAACTAACCTAAATTAATCAGTCAGTATCTCATAAATTAAACTCTTTATATATTCATTTAAAGAATCATTATAAATATTGAAACTCAATTTTTACTAGAAGCGAAGAATCAAAGTTTAAAGATTTAAGCATTACCCTAAGCTAGTTCCTAATCCCTATGCTCCAATTTCACAAATATTATTCTAGCTATTAGAAAAATAAATACTTAAAAGAAAGAGAAAAAGATAAATTTTACCTTAGGTAAAGAGTCAAAATTTAGAGGTTAAAACATTTTTTTAAACCAAATCCTAATCCCTATGCACCCATTTTACCTAAACAATTTGACCTTTTAAAAAAATAAAGAATTATTTTCAATCCAAAAAAATACTATTCAAAATTAATAAATAAACCAAAATAATATCCAAACAACCAATCACTCCTAAATTCATTGAAAAATACATAACAAATATTGAATATAATTTTTACTCAAGATTAAGAGTCAATGTTTAGAGATTAGAGCATTATCCTAAGCCAGTACCTAATTCCTATTCTCCAATTTCACTAATCTTATTGTACCTATAAAATTATAAATATTTAAAAGAATGAGAAAAAGATAAAAATTTGTATTAAATCTGAAAATAAACAACAAATAAAAATTTAAGAAAGTGCGAGCTAAACAAATTTTAGTTTACTAGAGGTCAAGAGTCAAAGCTTAGAGATTAGAGCATTATGCTAAACCAGATCCTAATCCCTATGCACCGATATCACCTATATTATTAAAACTTTAAAAAAATAAATATTTAAAAGAACTAGAAAAACATCAAAATTTGAATTAAATCCAAAAAAAAACTACTATTAAAAATTAAAAAATGAGCCAAACTTTACATACTTTTAAATTAAAGTCTTTATTTATTCCTTCAAAAAAAATACATAATGAATATTGAAACTTTATTTTTACCAGAGTCTAAGAGTCAATGTTTAAAGATTTTAGAATTTTGCTAACTGAGACCCTAATTCTTATGCTCCCATTTCACCAATTTTATTATAACTTTTAAAAAATAGTTTTTGAATAAATAAATAAATAAATAAATATTAATGACAGAAATATTAAAATTAGAATTAAATCTGAAAAGAACAAATAAAAGTTTATGAATCAGCTAGCTAGCTGAGCAAACATCAAGTAAACCAACTCAAAATAATCAGCCTACCAAATATAAATTAAATTCTTTAATTATTTTTTTAAAATACATAATTAAAATATAAACTCAATTTTACTCTAGATAAAGAACCAAAGTTTAGAGGTTAGAACAATGTTTGAAATCTGATCCTAATCCTTCTTCACCAATCCTATTAGAACTTTTTAAAAAATAAATACTGAATAAGAAAATATTATGAAAAAATCTGGAAGGTATTCTTAAGGCAAACAAAAATAAAAAAATTAATTTATAAGACAAAAAAATATCAAGTATGCTAACATCAGTCAGATTTTTGTTGCTCAAAAATTAAATATTTTATTTATTAACTCAAAAGTGTTCAATTAAAATAAAAACACTAGTTTACGCTAAGTGAAGAATCAAAGTTTAGAGATTAAAGCATTTTGCTAGCTTAGATCCTAACTCTAAAGCCCCCATTACACCAATATTCTTGTGACTTTAAAAAATAATAAAAATTAAATTTGAATGATAAAATATTTAAAACAATTAGAAAAACATAAAAATGTTAATAAAGCCAATCCAAATTAGTCAGTTATTCGCTCATAAAATAATATTTTTGTTTATTAAAAATGGACAATTAATATTGAAACACTATTATTCCCTGAAGTTAAAAGTTAAATTTTAGATATTTGGTTATTCTAAAAAAAAAATAAATAATTACCTTAAACTAATATCTAGGTGTAAATAAGAATCTAAGCTTGAGTTGAGTAACTTTTGATAGATAAAAATTAAAATATATTTATATCTCTAATAGAAATTGAAGTACTTCACTAATTTCTGTAAAATGTTTTTTATTTTACATTTACATTTATTTATAATGCATTAAATTTAATATGAATTAAATAATTGAATAAAAATTTGATTAACTATTACAAACAAAAAATAGATTTTGATTAGAAATTTTATTTTAATGAAAGATAAATAAAAGCAAAAAATAAGGTAGATTATCTATTAACTCGCAAAATTTTTCCTGTGAATAAAAAAAAAATAAATGAATTTTTAGAGTTTTCAAAAACTCACAAAACTCAATTTTTAAAATTTTGCGAGTTGATGCTTTTTTCTGAAAAAATACGGGAAAATTACTTTTATAAGTTTTACCTAATATTTATTATTAATTATAGTATCAATTGCTAAATATGGAGGAACATATCCAATTTAATATGATTTTGTTTTTAAAAAATTTTCAAGTTTTTGAGAAATTTGTTATCAAATGAATATTTTTTCCTTTTTGAAGAAATTGAAGAACACATCAACAAAATATGAAATGATTCAATTTTGATTGTGATTATTTTGACTAAGATAAATTGCAGTTAATTTTTAATTGACCTCTTTCAAAAAAATTCATCGAAAGGGAGTTAGAGTAAAATGGAAAATAGTAAATATTGATTGATGAATTAGTTAAAATTAGGTTGTAATTAAAATTATACATGTTTTTGCAAGTAACATGATAATCTATTATAACTTTTAACACTAAAAATTTATCAAAAATCATAACCAACTTAGTTTCGACAGTTAATTTGAGACTTTATTAAGCATCAAATTCTATCTCCATTTCAATCAATTAGAAGCTTATATGTTTTGATATATCTTCTTACTTTTCAAAATTTATTAAAAATTAATAGTTTTTCACTATTTAGCATGAAAAAAATACCTTTTAATTCTATAAAAAATTAAAATACACACTCATTTTAATCCTCTTACTTTAATTAAGTATAATATCAATAATTTAGATATTCTTATATTTGTTATACCCTTTATTTAATTAATATTCATGAGAAAATTAAAACTTTTTTGACTTTTATTAGAAATCATCTTTTAAATTTATCAAAAATTTAATAAACTTATCTAATCTCATTTTAATCCTCTTATTTTAGAAAATACAAATGTAATAAATGTAATGTTGAAATAATCAATATCCTTAAGGACAGCAATTCCAGCATTAAAAGAACCACTTACCATGACTAACAGGTTAGATTATGCTATGACCTGAGCGAGCCACTCCTATCATGTTTCAAACTTGTAAAAATGGATAATAGTAATAAAATTGTAGGAATGATAATACAGTAGTATTAACAAAAAATAATTAAAATTTTTTCTTATGTATTATATTATTAGCTGATAAAAACATGATAATAGATATTGAGTTCTAAACAAATTTATGATAATGAAGGGAAATCAAACATTGAAATCCAAAAATTAAATTAATTTGTTTTATTTGATTTTTTATTTTTGAATATTGTAAAAGTTTTAATTAAATAAATATTTTTGACTTTGATGAATGAAATCTGAAAAGAACAAATAAAAATGAATAAATTAACCAAATTAATATCAAGTAAATAAACCGAAATTAGTCAGTCTTAACCTATAAATTAATATATTCATTCATTTATTGATTCTTTCAAAAATGCATAATTAATATTGAAACACTATTTTTACTCGAGGTCAAGATTCAAAGTTTAGAGATTAGAGCATTTTGATAATTCAGATCCTAATTTTTAGGTACCCATATCACCAATATTATTCGAACTTTTAAAAAGAAAAAATTGAAGAAAGAAATATTTAAAAGAATGGAAAAGACAATGAATTGTGAATGAAATCTGAAAAGAACAAATAAAAAGGAATAAATTAACCAAATTAATATCAAGTAAACAAACCGAAATTATTCAGTCGTTACTACTAACTTAAAAAATAATGAATTAAAAAGCTTAGGTTTTGAGTATTATTTAATCATAAATAATTAAAAACAAAAAAATTAACCAGGATCGGTTTCAAACCTAGCATTGAAATAAAAAATAAAATGTGTAATCAAAAATTAAATTTTTTGATGAAGAAATCTAAATTTTTTAATCAAATTAAGTTCTCAAATTTTATTAAAACTAAAAGAAAAAAAAACACAAAAGTTATTCTTTTCCTATTTTAAAAAAAAGTATTCACTTTTTGCCAAAATTAATATTTAATTTCTTAGTAAACTTAAAAAAATAAAATCAATGTCAATTAAGAATACAAATCATTTTAATAACCTGAAAGATGTACATTAATTTTTATAGAAGGGAATATATATTTTCACATTTATTTATTAAAAGTTATTTAATTATAATTTATTTTCATACTTCAGCCTTCATGTTAACTTAAAGTAAAATTATTAATTTTTATTTAAAATAATCTAATTTCTAAACTCTTACTCTTACTTAACCTTTGTGTAGAAACAGTTTTCTATATTTATTATGTGTTTTTGAATTAATAAGCACTTTTATTCATGAACAATTTCCTATTTTGTATTTGTTTAATTGATATCTGCTTCATAATAAGATTTTATTTTTTATTTTTACGGAGAGACCAACAAACTCAAAGAAAAATATGATTTTCTTCAACTATCTTAACTGGCCTCTAGGTATCCTTAATTATAGAATTTATTTAAAAAGTTTTTTTAGAAGCTCATTTCAAGAATGAAGTAATATCTTCTGGATATGGTATACTACTATATTCTTTTTACCTTAAACCACAATCTATAATTATGAGACTTCACTTCCAAAAATGTCTCTTTTAATGGATCTTCGTTAACTTGTAATGATAAGAAGACTGCCACTTCTTTTCCTTAAGGCACACCTCCTACTCTCAATTCTAATCTAAACGACTCACCATTAATTCCCAGGATTAACTTTATTTTTCTACTATTGATTATGATCATAAACCTCCACTTCCTTTTTCTTCTTCATCTTTAACTCCTTAACTTCAAGAAAATAAGCTTTAAAGATTTCTTGTAGAATTCCATTGATCCTTTCTATTAAAATAAATAATTATTATAAAAAATTATTATTTCATCTCTCGTATTTGCTATTCCTAATTTATTAATATAAAAATGCTAAATAATATTAATAAATTGTGTTAGCGGTATCTTTTCTGTGTCAAGTCATACATACATTTTCTCCTTTTAATTATATCAAAAAAGCATTAAAAGAATTTTAACTTATAAATTTAATTACAGTAAGTTTTCATACGACTTTCCTATTAACAATACTATAGTTACAAATGCTTACATTAATTAAAAGTCATGGTAGTAGGAAAAATAATTGAATATGTGAATATGTATGAAAAGGAAAGCTAAATTAATTTTTTTTTTTTGAGTTTATTACTTTATTGATATTTGAAATAAACTAAAAAAGTTATTAAAATAAAATCTAAATATTTATTGAATATCAGTAAAATAGTAAATTTTGTTTAAAACACGAATGAAATAAAAAGGGTTACTTTCATCAGACTATTAATCTGATATAATTTTTAAGAATTAAATGCATCATTTAGAATTGAATAAAAAATAAAAGATAAAATGCATCTTGTAAAATTTTATTGTAAAATATTTTAAGAAAATAAAGAAATATCTTTTATTAAAAAACAAATGATTTGTTTAAATTAATAAAATATTATAATTTAAAATAGAGAAATAGAGTTTAAATGTTTCTTATAAGCTATTGTTATGAATGTGTTGTAATTGAATTAATGTATTTGGATATTGTATAGTAATTAATTTCAAAATCTATATTTATTTTTGCAAATTGATTAAAAAGCATTTTTTAAAAAGAAAATCAGTATATAAATATGAGCAACAAGATAGTAGATCATTTCATTAGTTTTGATTAAATATAAGATAAATATTGTTTAATAAAATAGGTCAAGCTTCCTCCTGAAGTAAATAGAGTAGTTTATGTAAGGAATCTGCCATATAAAATTTCAGCAGAAGAATTATATGATGTTTTTGGTACTTATGGTCCAATCAGATAAATTAGAAAGTAAATTACTTTTTAGCATCTTTTAAATTTGAAGTTTGTTTATTATTATTTAATAGGGGAGTTAGCGGTGATAAAAAAGGAACAGCATTTGTAGTTTATGAAGATATTTTTGACGCTAAAACAGCAGTTGAACATTTAAATGGTTTCAATGTTGCAGGCAGATATTTAATTGTTTTATATTATCAACCTCATAAAATTAACAAAAAGACAGATTTGCAAAAGAAATAAGAAGAAGTAGATCGTTTAAAAGAAATTGCAAGTAAATAAGCTCAATAGTGAGATAATCTTTAAATTATGTATCTCTTTGTTTTATTCATCTCTTAACATTCTTAAAAATGTATCATTTTTCATATAAAAAAAGCGTCTAATTATATTTATATAGTAAACCAATCTATCAATCTATTGATAATTTAATTCAAAATTATATTAGCTAGCTATATACTCAAAAAAATAGCCACTAAATATTCCTTGTTTTTATTAACAAATCCTATCAATCTATTAAAAAATAATTTTATAATCATTTTATTGAGTTTAAATTAATTACAAATTTGTAAATTAAATTAAAAAACATTTTATTCTTTTAATGTTTTCTTACTTTTAATTATTTAGAATTTCATGATCCTTTCTTTGTTCATCAAAGTTTGATGAAAGAAGAATAAATAGGAAAACATCAAAGGCATTCTGTATTTTATTTTATATTATATTAGCTATTAACTGAAGATAATAGCCATGAAATATTCCTTATTTTCATGAACAAATCCTATCATTTTATTTGAAAATAATTTAATAGTTTCCTTAAAATAATCACTAGCTTATGAACAATTACAAAATAAAAATGTTACTACTTTTCATTGAATTTACATCTTAAATTATGAATAACTCTAATTGTAAAATTTTTATTCATTTTTTAAATTAATTTGTTGGAATGAAGGTTAAAATTTATTTATTGAGAAAGAATAACCCTAAAAATTACTAAATATTTTCTCCATTTTATTCAAAGTTGCATTAGCAGAAAATTGAAGAAAATAGCCATGAAATATTCATCATTTTCATCAACAATTGGAAATAATTTCATTTTAGTTGTAATAGTTGTTAATTAATATTTTCAGAAAAATTCAGTGAAAAAAACATTTTTATTTTTTAAATATTTTGCTCTTTAATTGTTCATAAGTTTATGGACTTGGACTGATAAAATTTGTTTGAATTTGCTTGCTGAAAGAAAGGCTCACGTTTATTTTATTATTTAGAAGGAGGAGGAACCCCAAAATTACTTATGATGTTCTTAAAAAAATTTTTATTTTTTTCTTTTAAAAAGTTTTTTGTGAATTAGATAAAATCCAAAGAATAGCAAATCAAATAAAAAATAATTTTCTTGTTAAATGATTCCTTTGGAAGAAATTGCTTTTAAAATAAAAATCAATAGCAAAAACTAAGTTTTGCTTTTATTAAATATGTTGAAGAAATATCCACAAATATATTTGATAATCATTGGGATTTGAAGTATAATTTGATCAGAAAATGTATTTTGAACAAATAAATTCTTTATGATTGATTATATAAATTAGTTTTTTTTCTATCAAAAATCAATGGTAAACTCTTTGAAATTAAATATTTATTGAAAGATTTATTTTGATTAGTGAATAGATATTCATAAATTTAATTTAGAGTATAGTGAATACTATTTTAGGAGTATTTAGATGGTTGATACTGTCAAAACTGTAGAGTGGGTAGAATAGCATTGGAGTAAGAGTATACAGCCAGCTTTAGAAGAGTTTATAAGAATACCTAATTAGAGCAGAGCATTTGATCCTGAATGGAATTCAAATGGCTTACAAGATTAGGCAGCAAAACTGTTATTAGAATGGGCAAAAAAATAAGATTTGAAAGGAGCTAAATTCGAATTAATTAAAGATGAAGACAAGTCACCTATTATATTAATAGAAGTAGAGGGTACTACATCTGATGCTAAAACTGTATTATTTTATGGTCACTTTGATAAACAGCCTCCATTTACTGGTTGGAGTGAGGGATTGGCGTTTAATAAACCAGTTGTAATTAATGATAAACTTTATGGAAGAGGAAGTGTTGATGATGGATATAGCATTTTTGGTGCAGTTTCTTCTATAAAAATATGCTAAGAATAAAATATACCTCTACCTAGATGTGTTATATTAATAGAAGGGGATGAAGAATCTGGATCTATTCATTTAACTAAATATTTGGAGAAATTAAATACAAGAATAGGAGAACCTTAATTAGTATTTTGTCTAGATTCAGGAACATTAAACTATGATTAATTTTGGGTTACTAGCTCTTTAAGGGGATGTCTATAAGTTACTGTTAATGTAAAAGTTTTAGATTAAGGAGTTCATAGTGGAGAAGCTAGTGGTATTGTCCCATCAAGTTTTAGAGTTTTAAGATAACTTATAAACAGGATTGAGAATGAGGAGAACGGTGAAGTTGATGAGGGATTTTAAGTAATAATACCTGCAGATAGATACTTGGAAGCAACTAATTTAACATAGTCAATAGGTGAAAAATTGATCTAAAGATTTCCATTAACAAAAGGAATGTAATTTACAACCAATAATGTCTTTTAGGCTTATATTAATAGCACTTGGAAGGCTACTTTATGCACAGTTGGAGCTGATGGATTACCTCCAGCTTAGAATGCAGGAAATGTTATGAGACCTGATACTACATTAAAGCTTTCGATCAGACTTCCTCCAACACTCAATGTTGAAGATGCAAAATAAAGATTTATGAAGCTCTTTACTGAAAATGTACCTTACAATGCTTAAGTAACTATATTAAACGTAACTGGAATGAATGGTTGGAATTGTCCTCCTCTAGCTCCTTATTTGTAATAAAGTATTTAAAAAGCTAGCTTAAATTATTATAAATTGGACCCTTTATATATGAGTGGAGGAGGAACTATTCCTTTAATGGGAATTTTAACTGAATTATTTCCAAAAGCCTAATTCGTAGTCACAGGAGTCGGTGGTCCTGGTTGTAATGCCCATGGCCCAAACGAATTTTTGCATATTCCTTTCACTAAAAAATTAATATGCTCTATAGCCTCTATTTTAGGAGATCTGCATAGCCACTTCAATAATTGATATCTTTTTAAATCAATTTCTATTAAGTCATAAAAAAACTAAAGATTTAATATTTATATTTTCCAAACTTTTATATTTTTAAAACTATAATATTTTAATTTTTTTCTGGACAATTAATTGGTATAATTTGAAATGGTATTAAAGGATTTTTACATCATATACTTTTCCCTTAAAAATTAATATTACTTCTATATTCTACAATAGAAGATCTACTTATATATTTTTTTAGTAATTTTATTAATAAACATTTAAATATTTAATAAAAAAAACTTAATAGTAATCTATCAATTTTTTCAAAAACTTTTATATTGTTTTATTGTTAATAATGAATATATTGTTCTCCCATTTTATTAAAAAATTGTCAAATATTTTTTGATATCATTTACCTAACAATTAATTAATATTATTTATAGCTAGTTTCCTTTTTAGAAGATCTGATAACATTTAATAATTCAAACTATGTTGTTTTGTTTAATATCTAATCTATACAAGTAATTATTTTCTTTAAAAACAGAGCATTTATAAAATATATTAACTCATTTTAATTGGGGATCTTGTTCAAGTTTTAAAACAAATTGCTTTAATAATTATGTATATCGTATACCTTTTAATAAAAAACTAAACATAATTTATAGTTTCGATATGAAGAGATTTGGATAACCACTTAATAATTAATGTTAAATGCATTTACTAATATTTTTAATATTATTAAGCTATTTATTTTTTTAAAAATATTTATATTGTTTTAACGTTTAACAGAGTACAAATAATAGATGATGAGTATCTAAAAGACATTTAATTAATTTTAGAAATTTTAACAAAAATTAATTGATTGATTAATTATTGGCTAATCAAAAATTAAAACATACAAAGATTATTAATTTTTTTAATATTTAATATATATATAGTAAAAGTTGATAATAGGTTGCATAAGTATTAATGAAAAAGGTGTAAAATCCAATTAAATTTGATTCAGATGATACTGAGGGTTCAGATCTCTCTTATGAGAGTTCTTTTGATGAAAAGGAAGACAATTAGGGAATTAACAGTAAATAAATTTACATTTTAAAATGATTATTAAGTAGATTGCAGAGTTCATTTTTTAATCGATATTAATGGAAATAAATTTAGAAAAAAAATAAAAAATGAAAGAATTTAAGGAAAAAATTTCATATAAAAAGAGGAGCAGAAGAATATAAATTTATTCAAGGAGCAGATGGTGAGATTTCTGTTGACCCACCCTGAATTATAAGATGATATAAAGTTTAGCAAAGATATTATAAATGCATAAGCAGAAACTCCAGTTGCATAAGTTAAAAATGATCAGATAGGTGGAGGTTATTCTAGCAATGGATATAATACAATGCATAATGGGAGACCTCAAACAGCTGTAATTATGTAAAATACAAATGATATTAACTAAAACAATGAGAAGAAAACTTATAGAAATAATATGTGGGAAACAATAGCAAATAATATAATGTAAGAAAGCAAAAAAACTGGAACTATGCCTTCAATTGAAAACTTTTCATAAAGATTGAATTTATTTAGAAAAAAGATAGAAAAACCTGATGTAATAGAAATAATTTTATAAAACAAAGATACCCTTTTAAAATAAATTAAAAAAGAAGAAGAAAGAAAAGCTAAAATATAAAACAGAATACATGAAACAATTGAAGCTAAGCTAAGAAAAGAATAAGGCGATGTTAAATATTATTCTAAACTTAAAAAGAATTAGTTTGATTCACGTATGCAAAAAGAAGAAGCAAGAGTTAGATAAATTAATAACAATTAAAACTAAACTTAAAATTAAAACAATAACAACAACAACAATAATATAAATTCTATTACTAATTTAAATACAGTTAATAATAATAATTAAAATAATGCTTTCTAATCTGACAAATCTCCTGAAAAAAGAAATTCTGTTGCATATATTCAGCAACAAGCTTAAAGTTTTAATTAATAGGGATAGCTTTCATAGCAAGGTGATAATCAAGATAAAAAACTTAAATAACAAAGGAGTTTTCTTTTAAGTTAGTAAAATGTAGCAAATCCTCAAACAACTTCAGTTACAAAATTAATTTAATTATAAAACTCGAATGTTAACTAAAGTTAGAATAATGTTTCTTTGATGGGAGTATAAAACCCATAGATTAATTAATAAAGCTAAAAAAATTAAAAAAATATAAGATTTTAAACTCCACCAAACTAATACAGTCCTTCACCAAATCAGCGAGATCAATTAGATAATAGAAGCTCTAAAACTAAAAATCCAATCATATAAAACAATAACACTTACAAAAAAAACATTTAATAGGAGTATTAAAAACAATTTAAGACTTTCAAAGCTCGTCCTGTTCCAGGTGTATTTGAAAGATTAAGTTAAGATTCTGTAAAAAAGAACTAGTAAACAGAAGTTGAAATAGATATCCCTTTAGATATAGAATTTAAAACAGCCAAGGGAGAATAACTTTATCGTGACATCAGAAAAAAAGATGATGAAGAAGAAGTTAAAAGGTATGTGATAAAATTCTTATTAGAGCATAGGCAAAAAGCTGAAGAAGAATTTAAATAAAAACCTTCACTTTTAAGCCAAGGATAAAAGTATTATTCTGAAGAAAGTAAAGAATTCTCTCTCCTCTCCCCTAATTTCATGGCAAAGAAAAAAATGCAAGAAATGATTGAAAAAGGTACTCTCACTGATGATTTCTTTGAACACAGAGCCAATCTTGAAGACGGAAACGTTTATCTTTTAACAAAAGTCACCAAAATATTGAAAGGAAATATTATGAAAAAATGGAAGAGCATTCAAGATTCCAAATTTTGACATTTAAACCGCTCAAAAGAAACCAATATAAATTCTATAAATCCAATTAAACTAAATATTTTTATAGAAATCTGATCTTTAAACATAAATTGTATTTATTTTCTATTATTTTCATTAGTATTTGATGTCTTTGTTCATTTCTTTTTGAAATTAAAAAGGTGTTTTTCTGAAAAAATTGTAAAAAATGGAAAAGAATTCAAGCTTTTGAAATCAAAACTCTAAAAAGGAATCAATTTCAATTTAAAAATCCAATTAAATTAAATATTTTTATAGAGATCTGATCTTTAAATATGAATTGTTTTTATTTTCTATTATTTTCATTAGTATTTGATGTGTTTATTTATTTCTTTTATAAAAAGACTGTAAAAAAATAGAAAAGAATTCAAGATTTTGAAATCAAAAACTCGAAAAAGGAATCAATTACAATTAAAAAATCCAATTAAATTAAATATTTTTAAAGAAATCTTATCTTAAAATACTAAATTTATTTATTTTCTATTGTTTTCACTAATAAAACACTGTTCTTCATTTCTTTTTAAAATTGAAAAGGTTTCTCTTTCTAAAAATATTATTAAAAAATGAGAAAGTATTCAAGATTCTAAATTTTGAAATTTAAATCACCAAAAAGCTACCATTTAATAGAAGATAAATCCAATAAAACTAATAGTTTAAAGAAATTTGATCCTAAAATATAAATTGTATTTACAGCTCTATTTTTTGAATCTAGTAATTCTTCAAAAATAATCCATCCTTGTAATTTATGCTTCCCAAAAAGTACCGAATTTTTAGATTAACTTTAATTGATCTTATCAAACTTATTAAATATATTAATTTAATAATTATTATTACTGCGTTTTATTTTCTTTTTAAAATTAAAATTTTTTTCAAAAATTGTGAAAAATTCCGTCAAACTAAAACGTTTTAAAGAAATCTTATTTTCAAACAAAAGTAGTATTTATTTTCTATTACTTTCATTATCATTTTATTTTTCATTTCTTTTTACAAATGAAGTAGAAATATATTATGAATAAATGAAAAAAGATTCTAAATTGTGAAATTAAATCACTAAAAAAGTCATGAATATAAAATTCCATCAAACTAAATAGCTTTAAAGAAATCTTATCTTTAAACATAAATTGTATTTATTGTTTAATTATTATTGGGTTTTTCATTTCTTTTTAAAATTACTCTTTTAACTTTTGAAATACCTATATCTAAATTGGTTTATAAAATAACTTTATTAATTAAATATTTTGATATGATGAAACTATTTTGAAAAATACAATTTAAAAAACAAGTTTTAATGTTTAAATTCATTTTATTATTCTTTTTTAAATTTCTCTTTCATTTTATCTTAACAAATTTTTTTTATTTCTATTAAAAAATAGAGTTTTTCATTTGTCTACTATTTTTATTGTTTTTAGTCTAATAATTTATATTTTAAGATAAGCACTTCATTTTTTATTTTTTGATAAAATATTTTGGATTAATTTATATTTCAATTATTTTTTTTCTTATAAATATTGTATGCGAAAATGATTTTTACTTATAAAAATATTATCATCCATCCATTCAAAAAAAATAAAAAATTAATTTGATTAACAATTCAATTTATTTAATTGTAAGGTATTTCTGATAAAAATTCAATTTAAAAAATATGTGGCTTGTGTGTGATTTCACCTAAACTAAGATTACATATATTACTAATAAATAAATACATAAAATAATTAAATTACAGATACTCTTATGATTAGCTAAATCCTTATTTCACAAATAGCAAAGTAAAATAACTAATTCTTTAAATATATACTGAAAAATAGTTTTGCGTTTTGAGGATTAAAGTTAATTTTAAATCTAAAATAATTCAAATAAAATGGTGAAGATCATCCATTTTATTCTTTTAAAATGTGTTGTATAAAAGTATACAGACAGACTCAAAATTTACTGCGTTTTTGTTACTCTTTTTTTTTACAAAGGAATAATTGTAATGTAATGTAAAAAATGCAAAAAATATAAAATCCTGATTATAGAATAAAATAATATGAGGTTGGCTCTTAAGTAATAAGCAAATTTGTTAGATAGAACATATGAATATGAATAGAAAATAAGAGGTTTTGAGTTCAAATAGAGAATCAAAGAAATGTATGAACAAATTAATAATTGTAATCCAATTAATATATCTAAATATAACAACTTTAATTGTTTTGTGAATACAAAGAATCTAAGCAGAATATACATATAATACACATATATATTGATAAAGAAAATATTGATAAAAAATAAAGATTAAATACTCATTAAAGAAGTAGAATCATAGTATAGTAAAAAGTATTTAGTCAACATAAAACATTTAGGTTAAACCAAGATTAGCCAAAGTCAAGATAGATATGTATTTTGCAAAGATTCTTAATGAAGAAAAGTGTGGAAAACTTTATGTGAACCGTCGTTAATCACTATAAACAGCTTAAAATATTGAAATTTCTAAGATTAATGGATAAGTAGAATAGCAAGACATAAAAAGAGTTAAAAGGTAAATATTTAGAAGAAAAAGCTATGCTGACTGTGGGAAAGGAGTTCATAAGACAAGTTATGTTTAAAAGGTTGATGCATTATATCCGATTTCAACTATTCCTCAGCATGTCAAAATAGAATAGCAATTAAAAGATGAGATGAATTTTTCATCTCAATGTTAAAAATAAATAATTAGCACGGGAACCTTTCTAAAGTCTGTCCGTTTCACAGCAAAATTAAAGCGAAGTAATTACTTATGAAAATAAAACGAAATAACCATTTTAAAATGAAATATTTAGCAAGAATTTTGAACAAACCAAGAGGATCACAGCTGAACATAAATATCAATCTCAATGAGTAAGTCTTTTCTTTTTTATTTTATCTATAGAATAAATATTCAAAGTACCAAGATACCTTCCTTATCAACAAATTTCTATGAGATCATTAATTTTCTTTTAAAATTTAATCAATGAATTCCATTCCTACCTAAACTTATTCTTTCTTACATCAAATCAATATGATAAGTTTTATGATTAAAAGAATAATTCATTTATTAATTATGTCTTACATTATAAGTAATGATACCATATCAAGTAGCATAAATCAACTTTAGAAAAAATTATAAATTTATCTAAAACCAATTGGTATCTAAATTAAATTAAAAACTACCTCTAAAATATAAAATATGATTTATGATTATTTTAATATGTAAAAAATTTCCATTTCTTAAGTAATAATTTGCTTAAATAAAATTTAACAGAAATAAAGAAGTATTTTGTTTATTTATTAATATTTCCTATTGATTTTATTAATTACTTCCTGATAAAGATATTTATCTATTTAAAATCTGAACAATTTTAAGAGTTACTCTTTTTAAATAAATAAAAATACTTTAAAAAATGAAACAATTTGCTCTACATAGTTAGTTAGTTAGTTTTTCTACAAAAAGGAAAAATTTAATAATCTCTCCTTATTATTATGAGAAATTCTGATAAAGCAATTACAATAAAAATAGTGAATAGTTTTCTAGAAGATAATTATATTTATGAATTAGATGATAGATTTAAAAAAATATTTCATTTTTTAAAACCATACAAAAATGATATAAATCAAAAAAATAAATTTTTTGGCATTTTATGATCGATGAATTACCTAAATGTTTTTCAAACAATAGTAAATTTGACTGAAAGTCGTAATTTTTGATTTTTTTATTTATGACAAATGAAAGGTACTCAAAGAAACTATTTTGATTTTAATAGCCAAATAATATATCAAAATA
>JH720404.1:23841-34535 GCA_000231825.2 Tetrahymena elliotti 4EA
CAAAATATTATAAAATCAACCTTTTTTTTGCTAAAAATATAAAAAATGAATTGACTAAAAAATTTTATATTTGTTAAGACACTAATTTTATTTTTTGAGCAACTTTTAGATAAATAAGCTTGCCAAATAATATATATAAATAATGATATAGAAATAAAATTAAAAAAAACTTTCTTGTTCTGAAGGAAGGCTTTTTTCTATAATAATGATGTTGAAATCTTATTTAAATTTACTTAAATTAATTATTAAAATAATATAGATTAAATAGTGAAAGATCGTCACCTTCTTAAAGGGGATAATAATATGGGCTAGACACTCCAAGAAGAAGAGAAGATTCTAGATTGAATACTGTGGTGAATACTCCCACATGGAAGACTGTTAATGGTATTTTATCTCCTTTAGAAGATAAGGTATCTTTCTTTCAATTATTTTTGAAATGAAAAAAGTCAAAACAACTACAAATAATAATTTCATTTAGAATTTTCTTTTTGATTTTTTTAGTTTATTTAGCTTAATCTTCTATTATTTTTATTTAGAAAAATGGTAAAAAGAATCTAAAAAGTATGATGCTTATTCCTGATGGGAGCAAACCTTTGAGCTAGTTTTAAAGAAGCTAGTCAAAGATACCTGCTAAAAAAGAAGGAGAATAAACTCCAGTAGACTAGTTAGCATATTCACCTAATCAAATAAAAGAAAATTAAAAGCCTTAGGAGAAAGATGATCAATCAAATTCTTCATTTTCAAATTCATAGATGTAATAAACTGAAGTTTGTATTCCAACTTTATATAATTTGAATAACTAAATAAATGCGAATATAAATGGTCTTAGACATTAAAATAGTATTTAATTAGTTAAAGAAGATTAAGATCAAAAATCTTCTTCTATATCTCAGTTTTAAGATGAAGTAATAGAAACTTCATTGACTAAAATTAACTAAAAATTATCTGAAGATTAAACTCCCGAGAAATAATTTGACAAACTAGAAACATTAAAGGAAGAGCATGCTCTTGAAGTTTACGCTCACTAACAGAGCATGAGAGAAAGAAAAAGATCGATTTCAGCAGACTCTGGAAGAGATAAAAAAGCTGCTAACAGTCATTTCTCAAAGTTTTAAAATGAAGAAAATAAGGGAGATCACTCACAATCTCATCATCTTAGTTTAAAAATTCCTTTAATCTAAAAAATTGATATTGAAAAATCTAATAAATTCACTCTTAGAAGATAATCAAGTAACAGAGAGACTCCTAGTTCCAGTGTATACTCATCTAGTAATGTTGATGCTAGCAAATAAAGTTAACAAAAGTTTATGCATGTTACTAATTATTGGAGATTTGTTGAAAAAGTCAACTCTAATTCGAATCAAATTTTATAAAATATCTAAAATTAAAGAAGAGAATAAGCTTAATTATTAAACTAACAATAAGTTACTATTCCATATGTTCCTATGAAAAAATTCCATAAAAAAATTAAAATTGATTTTGAAAATTAAGAATATTACAAAACAGCATCAACCTTAAGATTTAATTAATTTGAAAATTTTGATCAAAATAAAGGTTATTTTAGTTCTCGATAATCTTCACCATAAAAATCTAGTAGGAAATACAATTTTAAGCTCTCTTTGAAAGGCTTAGAAACCTTTAAAAAACCCTAATCATTAGAGTAAGAATAAATATAGTAAAAGTAGAGTCAAAATCTTCTTAAAAGCAAGCAGTACAAGTAAAAACTTCCAAGCGGGAACTTTTTCCAAGAAGATTATAATCAAAAAGGTTTAAAAATGATTTTTTCTCCAAGATAAAATCATAATAGGTCTTCCTCTTATGATACTTCAGCTCTAGATTATCATAAGAAATCATATTTTGCTCCTATCTCATAAAATAGCATAGGAGAATAAATTAAAAAACATGAATTATCCTACCAACCTACTAACTTCAAGAAATCCATGTTATCCTCTCCTCTTAGTGGTAAAAAGAAAAGCTTTAGTAGAACCTAAATGCAATTTGACAACTATTAAGTTTAAAAAGTAAACCAAAATCAAAAGCAAAACATAATCTCTTCTAAGAAGCTTTGAACAACAAAATTATTTCAATCTAACTAACTTATCTGAAATCAAAACTATAATTTTTTAATATTAATTTACTAAAAAATTAAATTACATTCTCATAAAAATAAATTTTATTTAAAATTGAACAAATAATTTATTATCTAAACTAATAAACTTATTTACATTTATTTCATCATATTTATATTAATGTAATCAAATTCAAATATTCATTTAACATATTTTCACTTTTTATTTACTTTATCCTTTCTTATTTTAAAAAACCTTTTCACTTTTATCAAGCTTAAATTAAAACAATTTTCAAAAAATACATCGCAAAATTTGTGATTTAATGGATTGAGGATTAACAGATGTTCTATGGTATTTATATTTTGCTTGAAGTTAAAAGTTAATAAAAAAACAGAAATAAGTAAAATTTTTATATGAAATAACTGTTTGGTTTAAACCTGTTTAATATTGATTTGAATAGAGATATGATAATACAACAATTAAGACAAAAATTATAAATAGATATCAAAAATAACATTTTTTATTGAAATATTGAAATTTTTTGATTGTTTTTAATACAAAAATCAAACGTTTTAAAATCATAAATCTTGTTAAGTTCCTTATTTGTTAGGTTTTGATTAAATTAGACTGTATTTTTTGTATGAAGAATATGTCTGAGGATTTCTATTTTGCTTAAGATATTTTCCTTATTTATAAATTTATTATTGGTCATCATAGTGAGAAGATAAAAGATTTCCAGAAACACCAGTATCAAGTATGTAGTAACTGTCTTAGCTTCTATCTAAAGATGCTATCATCTTGTAGTTACCTCCCCAAATTCCTTTCCAAGAATCATTTTGGAAGTTAACAGCACTGACATGAACAGTGTATTTAGAACCTTTAGCTTAATATGATCTTTCAAATAATGATTTCAAAGGAGTATTTGAAAAAGGGATGTGAACAAAATGATGGTAATGAAGCTTTCCATAATACCAGGTGCTCATATCATCTCCTAGTTTTTCCTAAAATTGTATATAATAAATTTATTTTGGTTATTTTGTTTAATATGAACTAATTTTACTTTTAAGAAAAGATAACTTTCATGCACTGAAGTAACAAAATTATAGATGCAGTCTTTTCCTTGAACTGTAGAATTGGTATTTCTACACCATTCTTCATTAATATTTTTACCTTGAGACCAATTTTAAATTTGATTAAGTCTAAAATGATCAAAAACGAAGTGAACAGTGACTTTTTATCTAACAAGAACATCTTCAGAATATTACAAAATCAACTTTTTACTTAAAAAGTTATCTATTGCATAATAAATTGAAGCTCCAATAGAGTTTTCTTCAACATAAAAGTCCCATTTTTCTAAGAATTTGATCATTTTATCACACTCTAAGATCTATTCAGTGCTAAGAATTCTATTTAAAAAATAAAATTAATCAATGTATTTAGCAATCAGATTCTTACTCTTTCTTATTCTAATGATAAATATTTAAGTAATGCTTATGAATTTTTTCTGCATAACTGTCCTTTACATCATTTTGCATATTCTTTATATGTTCAGGAGATATCTTTGTACCATTTCTTATGTATTCTTCAATGATTTAAGTTATTCTTTTGCTTCTTGCAGAGGAGGCTACATACAAAGATAAATTATTTAATGTGTTATCAGATGCAAATTTATTGTTAGCAGTGACAACATATCCTAATCATTTTATAATTTAATCACCTTTAAATATTGTTGGGTTTTTAAAAAATATTATTGAAAATTACCTTTAGGTGGATCAAATGAACGAGGTTATTCAGCAGCAGTGTTGAATCTTAACCAATCATTTTTAGATTTAGTACCATCTTGAATGTTAGCACCTGCAATAGGATTAGCTCTTATTGGATGTTTACCCATTCCAAAAAATCCAATGTGATTATCTACAGTAGCGAATGAGAGTGCTTGAGTAGGTCCATCAATAAGATTAAGAGATTCAATCAATTCCTCATAATTGTCCAAATGGTAGAAATTGAAAATACCATCACAAGTTCTATCATTTTCAATATATCCAATCCATGCAAACGAAACATTCATAGAATCTCTTTAAAGAATAGGTCCTCTGTGAGTTAACTTTACAGTTAAATTATAGTTTGAGCTACTTTTCACATTAATTTATTCATTGACGATCTTTAATTAACGCCATTAATCATCTAAGAAGTATTGATCTCCTTCATCATTTAACTTTTCCTAATATAAATCGCTGGAATCTGTATATAAAGTAGTCATACCCCAAGCAAAATAGTTAGTTTAACCACTAAGAATAGCTCCCATACCAGGCATTGAACCTCCAGATACAGTCTATTCTTTACCATATTTTGTTTTAAAATGCAAAACAGCTTAAGCCCAAATAGCAGGTATTTAATTATCCAAATGAGGATCATTAGCAAGTATAGGTTTTCCTGTTGTTGTGTGATTTCCGTGAATTGCCCACCCATTTGAACCTCTATTTTCACTCAAATATTACACAATACCTGTCTTCATAATTAACTCTAATTTTTCAACTGATAATGAACTTCCTGTCTCATTTTAATCTAATTCTTCATCTGAATCTATTTTAGGCTATTTATTTCCAAAAAATAAAATTTAACAAAATTCTAATGTAAAAAATAAGAAAAATCATTCATTCATAAATATTTTAGAGAGTGATTAAATATCTTTCTATCTAATTTTCTACTTAAAGTTAATATTTTTGTAATTACATCGAAAGGAGAATAAAGACCCATAAGCTTTAACTCTTCATCAGTCATAATAGTAGTGTTATCAAAGAGGACTCTGTTTCCCATCATTAATTTTGCTGTCTTTTTGCCAAATATCTTAATTAGCTTTTCTCTGATTAATTCATAACTCCAATCAGAAGTGAGTTAAAAGTTAAGTAATTTGACAAATGTCAAACTATCAACTACATCCCATTTCTTAAAAGTACTTCCAGTAATGAAATATTCCAAAGGCAATATCTTCATTTAATCAACACAGTCATTAATACCATCTGCATAAGCTTAAAAACTGTCTAAAATATCTTATTTAACATATTCTCTCATCTTTTCGGCTGCTCTTCTAAATCCAAATTCTCTCATCATGATATCTGTTTCTAAAGTGCTATTACCAAATAACTCACTCATCATACCACTAGATATTCTTCGATACATGTCCATATTCCACAATCTATCTTAGCAATGAACATATCCTAATATTATATATCAACCTAAATATTCCCAAATTTCCATTTTAATTTTCTTACCCATTCCATAAAAAGAGCTTTGAAGATTCTCTGATACTATATGAGGAATAGCATGTTCATCTCTATAAATTGTAATATCGCCATAATTTCTACTATGGTATAGAGTTCCTTGGTAAGAGGGAATCCATAAGTAAGTAGCTAATATGATGAATACTATAGCTAAGACCACACCTAACTTAACTAACTAACCTAATCTTTTTAATAAACCCATTTGACTTTATCTTATTTTGAATCTTATATTAATTATTTAGAATAAATCCTTTAATGAACTTTTTAATTAATATGTTTTTCAATATGTATTCTAAACAAATACTATCTGATTATGATCACTATTAATATTAAAGCATATATTTTATTTAGATTTATCAACAAGAAATTAATAATGTAAACATTCGATTTACTTTTTCTATCAAAAATTAAGCAAGATCAAATTTGTCATTTTAATCATACATATCTTTAATATCACAACATAAAAGAATTTAATGTAAGATAAATGACTTCATTAATCTTCACTAAAGGGCTTTCTTTTGAACATCTTTATTATGGCAAAAATAGTTGTGAATTCCCACTAATTTTACTAAACCATTTCCACTCAAGCTAATTTTAATGGTAATTCCAAGGTTTCTTTACTATTTTAAATATTATAATTCAAATATCACTTTTTTTGCTTTACCAAAGGCCTTTAGAATTATCTATATTAAAAAGATTAATTTATTAAAGCAAATAATTTAGTTGCTTTAGTATTGGAATATCAAAAAACAAATTCTAACTAATTTAAAGTGAAAGGATATTATTTTTAATTGTATTTTCTCTTTTCATTTTCAATCCATTCTTATTATTAGATCTTATCTTTGCCAATAGATGTCTTAAAAACTTAAATGGTAAAAGTTGAACCCATGAAAGAGAAAAACTACTTACTAAATTAACTAAATTGCTCCTTTTCATTCTTTTTATTTGAACCACTCTATTCAAAAATTAAAATTTAGTTTTTTTAATTTAGATAAATTAATTCCTTTTAAAGTAATAATATGTGACAAAAATAAAAAAATAATTTTTAAATATCATTTTTAACTCATATTTTTAAATATCATTTTTAACTCATATTTTTAAAAATGAGTGGATTTCTCATCTAACTTTGCAAAGAGGTGTGAAATTTATCAAAAATACCTATTCTTTTGACCTCCTCAGTATCAGGATTAAAACGAATTGATTATGAGGATTATTGAAAATCTCTTTGTAAGCTTGTAGGGTCATCAACCTTTTTTAATTTTTTGTTATAAAAGGTGAAGGAATAACAGTATGATAACTTAAAAGTATTTTAAAATGAACTTTTTTAATAACTATTTTATGAATGGAGATTTTAACACATTATTTTATGCCATCTCCATGACTTAAATTTATGTGTAATTATATTAATTAAAGCATAAAAAGCACTCAAAATTAATGATAAAAAATGACTAATTTAATCATTTTAAAAATGGCAATTTTATTTTTGGTATGATGAAGTATTTTATCTAATAAAAATTAACATTTTTATTCAATTTAGAGATCAATAATATTCTTGTTTTATAGTTTGGTTATACTTTTAATGAAATGTAGAGCTTGATCAATTCTAATTTTAATAATTATGGTTTAAAAACAATTAATATATTAATATTAAAATATCAGTTTATAGTCTTAAACTTTATTACATTTTACTACAAATACTATGGTAAATTAAACATCTAAGTTTCATCAATTGTATTATCTATGCAAAAAATAATAGTTTTTCTTCATTATTGTGTAATATGAATATAATTTTTGACACCATTTATTTAAAATTTATTAAAGCAAAAAAGCAAAAGAATATTTAAAAAAATGAAGTTTTTATCTTCTTTTTTTATAGTAAATCGTAGTAAATCCTCTTACCTCTATACAGTTGTAGCTACCAACAGCTTAAGTTCTAAATTTTGTTGTATCTTTTATTAATACCATAGGTTGTATTTATTTATCTTTAACTACTTGATTTATATTATGTGTTGGTCTCTTAATCTGATTAATGACATCACTTTTATGTTTCTATGTGATTAAGATGATAATATATGAATAAATTTGATAAAGATAATTGATTTAATGCGTATTATTTATGATTTGTGTGAAAGAATAATTAAATCTTTGAGAATCTAATTTGTAATAATTTAATTAATTTGAATAGTATTTTAACAAAAAACAATCATTTAAAAACTTGAGAGAGATTGTGAATTAATAAATAATTAATTAATTCAAATTAATTTACGTTATCAAAAAACATTCAGAAATTGAAAAATGTATTCAATTAGCTAAAATACTGGAGGATCTTAAGAAGCTAAGTACAGACTTGCTTTCCATATTCAAAAAAGGAATAAAATTAAAGACATGTATAGATAGAAAGGTGTCTAGATGCTTGATAAGCCAGAGCTTGTCTGTAAGAGCTATTTTATTTTATCATTATTTTTTACCAACTGAATAGATTAATTTTAAGATCAACTCTTTCTTCTAAATTAAGAATTTAAATGCTTATAAAATGCATTAATTAACTTCTTATTTACTTAATTATTAGCTCTAACCAATTTCATTTATCTTTATATACAAAAGTTTCTGACATCTAATAACCTCAACTAAAGCTTTCCTAAAATTCAGTTTATTAGGCTATGTAAGGCGAATTAACTGAAAGAGGCTACTCTGATTTTAGGTTTTTAGGAAATGGAGCATAAGGATTAGTCTTGCTAGCAAAAGATTCAAAAACAAACATAAGATATGCAATCAAAGGTATTGAAGTTAGAGATCTTTAAGGAAATTCTGACAATGTTCTTGACAATCAAGTGAAATAAGAAATAGAAATACTCAAAAAGTGTAGAGGCTCTCCTAATGTAGTCAGTCTTTTAGATTCATTTGAAGGAAAACAATTTACCTATATAGTCCTAAATGAGTGTTAGGGTATAAAAATGCTTATTTTTTTAATAAATGAAAAAAAAAACTGCCAATAAGACTTCATTAATATAAGATTAAATGCTTTATATAAATAAAAAGGAACTCTCTCTGAAATCTTAGAAAAGAACTAAAATGGAAGACTGAATGAAATATCCGCAATAAAATATGCTAAAGACATAGCAGAAGGTCTCTACTATATTCATTCTAAGAACTGCCTAGTAAATGATCTAAAAATGGATAATATCTTAATTGATTATCATGGAAATGCAGTTGTTTGTAAATTAATAAAATTAATCAAGAAAAAATCTTTATGTTCTATTTAATATTAAAGCTGACTTTGGATATGCAGATAATCTTACAAATAAGTCTTGTTATGCACTCCACCAATACGTATACACACATCTTTTTACCCTATTTATTCGATTTTTAAATAAATAAAAATAATTGAAGATGGGAAACTTCTTGTATCAAGCACCAGAGTGTTATGATCCAACTAAGTCAGAAATAGGTAAGGATTATCATTATGAATATAAAAAATTAGGTGTCAATGTGAAATAAGAGCCAAGCAACAGAGTAATTAAATGTTTTATCTAAATTATTAATATTATTCTTACTAATTTAAACAGAGTGAAGCATTCTCTTTAGGTATTAAGTCAAATAAAAAATCTATGTTCTAATTATAACATAAAAAAGGTTATCTGATTTACACACTGGTTTAGGGAGTAGATTTCAAATTAACATTTAATAAGCATAAGAAATTGAATTATGATGGTGAGTTTTACAATTTTGTTTATTAGAAACACCTTAAATATATTATTGATGGATTAACTAATTTTGTTCCAAGGGATAGATTGTCTATTAAAGAGGCTTTGATTATTTTAAAAGGTATTATTTCTTTTGAATTTTAGTTAGATGACTTGCTCGTAGAGACGATAGATAGAAATACTCAACAATTCACAAGTTCATTCAAAAATGGAATTGAGTTTGTTTAAAATCTCTCAGATAAGTTTTATCCAATCATGTATGCTTTTTTTATTCAAATCTACTACTTTTTTAACATTTTTTAAAGTAAAAATGAACAGACCTTATACTAAGAGTTGAAAAAAGACAATCAAAAAATAGAATATGTTATCAATTTACATTTTTAGTCAATTTACCCACAATTAACATAAAATTATTTATAAAAAAGGAGGTAAAATTAGCAGAATTTGAGTAAGCAAATCTCCTACTCAAATAGAGAATTAGTGAATAAGAAGAAACAGTGAAATACTTATAAGCCTAATTATAATAAGCATAAAATTAGTCAATCAGTCAATTTTAGATGATCAAGAATACAATGAACTAGTAACAGCAAGTTGTTTTTTAAGAAATTAAAAAATAGGAAAAGAAAGTTGAGTTACCAAAAGAATAAAACTAACCCTAATTTCAAAAAAGATTTTACCAGAAATCAATAAGAATATTATTTTAAAAGAAACTTCATTTTAATTTACAAAATTTATTAGTTTTTAACATAAAAATAGAATGTAAATATTTTTGAAGTACTATTTAATTATGACTTACCTTCATCAAACTATCAAACTAAATAATAAATCTTGATTTATTTTAATTTTGAAAATGTTAACAGTCTTTAATTTAAAAATTAATTAGAAAGTAAAATCATTGAATTACTAAGTAATGAAGTTAATCTAATATTTCAAAAGTAGCAAGTATCTATCTTAATTTCTTTTTAATTTTTTTATCCATTTTTTAAATTAACTCATTAATTCATTTAAGCAAACCTAAAAAGATGTAATTTTTTTGGATATTTTTAACATTTTAATAAAATTTTGTTATTTTAAGGAAGTAAATTAATTTGAAAATCATGGTCTAAAATTCATCATTGTTTTCTTTTAGAGGGTCTCATTTTTAACTAAAACTATAATCAATTCATTAATTTCTATTCAATAGATAGTAATCTCTGATTGTTTTCTTAAATAAAACTATATCTGCTTTATATCAAAAATAGCATGTAATCTTTTTATCATTAATGCTGAATTCACTAATTAAATATTCAAAATAGCAAGTAATTAATTAATATTTTAGAATGAGTTTTGATGAGAAAATGCTGAATTAACTAACTAACTTACTTTCATATTCAAAATAGTCAGTAATTAATAGTTTAGAATGATTTTTGATAAGAAAATGCTGAATTAACTAACTAACTTTCATATTCAAAATAGCGAGTAATTAATTAATATTTTAGAATGATTTTTGATGAGAAAATACTGAATTAACTAACACTAACTTTCATATTCAAATTAGGTTGTAATTAATTAATATTTTAGAATGATTTTTGATGAGAAAATGCTGAATTAACTAACTAACTAACTTTCATATTCAAAATAGCTGGTAATTAATTAATATT
>JH720404.1:44778-64635 GCA_000231825.2 Tetrahymena elliotti 4EA
GTATATATTAATAATTTAGAATGATTTTTGATTAGAAAATGGTGAATGAACTAACTAACTTTCATATTCAAAATAGCTAGTAATTAATTAATATTTAGAATGATTTTTGATGAGAAAATAGTGAATTAACTAACTAACTTTCATATTCAAAATAGCTAGTAATTAATTAATACTTAGAAAGATTTTTGATAAGAAAATGCTGAATTAACTAACAAACTAACTTTCATATCCAAAATAGCTCGTAATTAATTACTATTTTGGAACTAGAAAATAATGAATAGATTTAAATATGAATAATAGATTGTAATATTTTTGAGAATAGTTTATGATGGATAAATTTTCTAAATGAAAATGGAAAATAGTGAGTAAATTTTAATGTTATTATGAAAATTCATCAATGAATTAAATAAATATTTGAAAAAAGGTGGTATTTATTTATTGCAAGAAGATTAATAAAATAGCTGAAAAATAATTTAAATTTTGAATGAGTAGTGAGTAATATGATCTACTTTTTTTAGAGCCCCATATAAAAACATATGAAATAGATAGTAATAAATTTGAAGCATTTTAAAATAGAAGAAATATGAATTATTAATTATGAAAATAGTGAGTAAAAGTTTTTGTAAATAACTGGTAAAATTTTATTAACTGGACTAATTTCTAAATTAGATTGTAAAATGTTTGAGTGCTTTAAAAAATAGTATGCAAAATTGTAAATAAAAATAGCATGTAATATTTTAAATAATTTTGGATGAAACATAATTAATAAATGTAATTAAATAAATGATAGCTGGTAAAAATACTATTCAGAATCTAATAACTAAAACCTACTATTTACTAATAAAGAGAGTAAGCAATTTACAATGATAATTACGTTTACAATTAAATCTTCTCAATAAAATAAGAGGGTATACATTTAGAAGCATTTCATTTTAAAAGATCAAAATTGAATTGACTTGATTTAAATATTAGAAGTATTTACAATATTTTATTATTTTCATTTATTTTATTTTAGATAAAATTTCAAAAATAATCAATTTAAAATCTTTTACCTGTTGAAAAAAGCGATGGTCATCAAACTTGTTAGATTCAGGGGACGCAAATTGCAAAATTAGAGGAGACACTTTTAGTTTTTTGTTTGTTTATTAACCTGAATTATTAATAGCAAGTATTAAATACAATATGAATTTGTGAAATATATTTTTATGTTTTCTTTTTCGTAGCTTAAATTTTTAATAATTTTTTTTTTTTACAAGACAAAAATAATAATTAATAATCAGGGATACCCAATGAAAATTTCGTTTTTATGAATTTAAATAAAAATACTATTTTTGATATGATATAGATAATTTTTTTTCCATATTTATGTTTAATTTTTTGCTTTTTAAAATTTATTATATATCCTTATATTTTAATTACAAATATTCTTTGAATAAAGAATTTAGAGACTCAGCTACAAAGAGGGTCATGCTATTAAATATTGAATTTTATTTAAAATCTGTGTTTTAAAGAGTTATTGTAGCATATTATAAAATTAATATGTAATTCCTTAAAATGACAAATTTTGTTAGTCAATGTATATCTACCTGTAAATAGAAAATTATCTTTCGAGAGAATCTTAACAACAAAAATAAAATCTCATTTTATTATATTTGTTACCATAATTATTGATTTTGTGAAAACATTAAATTTATGAATATTTATAAAATACAAAAGAATATTGTAATATTTTTTATTCCATTAATAATTGCTTTTATTTCATTTGACAAAACTAGAAATCTTTTATCAATAATCTTTAATATATTGAAGACATATGCTACATTAGACTATTCTTTTCATTTTTAAGATATTTTTTCTGATGACTTCATAGTTTCCATCTAGATAGCTTTTGATTTAAATAAGTTGAAACGATAAAATCTTTCTTTGCAAATTTTCAAATTAGAAATGTAGAAACAAAATTATAAAAAAATCTAATTTATTAATTAATTGAAAATGATTCTTTTTATAAAAAATAAATAATACATTTTTCAAAGAAGAAATAGTAAAAATCTTAAAATTTTATTATTTTTAGTTTTTACTATTACTTTTTAATTGATAAAAAATGTAGACTTCAAAAAATGATAAACAAGCTAAGCTATTTTTACTTAAAACATAGTGACAAAAATGAAATATTTATATTCTGAGCTATAAATCTGCTTAAATCTAAAATAGCTTCTTCCTTAGTTCAACTATTGCTATTGATAATTAAAACAAATATTAGTGAAAAAAATAATATTTAAAGATAATCTAAAATGAATATAAAATGAATAGAAGAAACAAAAATTAAATTCAAAATGTAAAAATAATATTTTTAGATGGTAAGTCAAGAAAGCTCTACAGATAAAGGAAAATAATTAATTTTTTATTTTTTTAAATATTTGTAAAAAAAAGAAATGAAAAGTTTTTACTAAAGGTTTAACATAAAATTCTTAAGTTTAGTTTTTTAAGCTAAAACTTCAGCAAGCATTAAAGGACCTTCTCCTTTTAAATCATTTTTACTTTTGAAAAACAAAAATTTGTTAGTACTAGAATATGATCAATATTAGTTTTCAAAATATTTAAAATTCATTATGTCTTTAAAAAGTTAAAATTATTTGCTTAAAATAGATATAATAGAATTAGTACAATTGTTATCAATAATTAATATAACTAACTCTAGATAAGATAGATAAAAAGTTAGAAAAGAAAAACATATTGATTTCCCTAGTATTAAAAGTTGAATACTTATGTTAATATTAATTAAGAATAAAACCAAAACTGAATGAAAAAATGTATTAATTAAAAGATATTATTTTAATTAATAAATTTATGGATTATTTTATGATGATTTTTCATTAAAAAAATAAAACTTATTTTACTAAAGTTAAAGATCAAGACTTGAGATTTTAGAGCATTTCTCTAAGGCAATAGCCAATGCTGATAATCCTTAGTCATTTATAGAATTAAATCTTTTCAAATTTATGTGAGGAAATTAATTGAAAAAATATGAAGAAAAATTGAATAAATATAACAAAAAGATATTGAAGATCAAAGAATAGAAGAATATTAAATTATTTATTTCCTGATTCTTAAAATTAAAAACAATTTATATGAAACAAATTATTTTACTAAAGTTAAAGAGTTAGATAGATTTTAGAGATCAATGAATGCATTTCGATAATCCAGAGGCTAAGTCTATCAACCCTTCTGAACCAATTTAATTATTACTTAGGATTTTATAAATAAATAATTTTATGTTTCAAAAGTTATTAAATCAATAAATTAGAGATTAAAATAAATAAATAGCAATTAAGATAGTTTAAATACAAATTTAATGATACTGTCATAAAAATTAGTTATTTTCTTATTATTTTAAACATTAGCAAATATTTCTATTCATTAATCAAATATAATGATAAATATTTTACCTTAGATTGAGTTTCAAAATTGAAATTTTTTATGATTTAGCTAAAACTTAGCCTAATATTTTTGAACCATCTTTTCTAATTTTATTATAACTTTTTTCATTAATAAATTTTAATTTTTTTCGTAAAATGCTAATAGAAAATATTTTCAAGGAAGAGACTAATTAGATTTAAATTATTGTTTGATTGTGATTTTTGCTTTATGTTAGTTGTTCAATATGGGAGTATTATTAAGAGATTAAAGAAAGTTAAAACTCTAAATGAATATAAATGAAAGGAAAGAAATTTAGTATTAATTATCAAAAATAAGATTTTAAATTTATGGAATAGTAAAGAAATAATAAACATTTTTTTCTTCCTCCAAATTAATAACTCCATAATTTATAAATTACTTTTTATTCATAAAATATTCATTTAAAAGTAAAATTAAATTTCATTTACCTTAAATTGAGTGTTAAGTTTGAAAGATTCTTTAATAAACTAAGCAAGAGCTTAATTTATCTATTCCAAGAGGTCCAATTTCGTTGCGCTTTTGCAATTAAAAAAAGTATTTAATGAGATTCTAAAAAAATTGATCGAATTATTTTATATTAAAAAAATTAACAATCTAAATCTAATTTAAAATTTTAAAAACTTATTAAAGACTGAAAATAAAAATTTTAGACATAATTAACTATCTATGAGATAAAATTCATAAAAATTATAAAAAAAGTTTTAAATTAAATGAAATCTTAACCTTAGATAAATTTCAAGATTTTTATGAGGGCTTCAGTCATAGTTCATAAACTTTTTTTTGCAAAAAATTAATTTTGATAATAATGGTGTTTATATATTAAAATACTTCTTCTAAATCATCATGTTTTATTCTATTACATCCTTTTTTTCTTTTAGTTATTTTTATGTAAAATAAGAATTTTTTATCAATTAAAAATCAACAAAAATTTAATAAAGAACAAATAAGATTTGTTGAGAATTAATTAAAATAAAAAACATAAAAAAACATTCAAATAAAATAATACTTAAAATTATTTCTCAAATGCAACACTATCATTTAAGTTAACTACATTTCGATTTAAATTAAACATAAAATAATTTTTTATTCTATGAGTGTTGGTAGAATAAAATTAGGAAAATCAGAAAATGAAACATTCTAATAAAAATGTTTAAAATAATAATAGTTAAACATTTATTTAGTATGAACATTAAAGTAATATAAAAGTTAAGTTTAAATCTTTATGTTTAAGATAGAACAAAAGAAAAAATTTAGTTAAAAAATTTATGAATTTACAATATCTATTTTAAAAAATTTGAATCTTGAGAATTAAAAAATAACAATTAAATGAAATACTATTACATAATATTTAATTTTTATTTATTAAAATTGTTTGAATAGCTGAAAGAAAAGTAACAAATTCAATCAAAACATTGTTTTAAAAGCTTATTCAAATAAATTAGATACAAATTTTATTTAGTATTCATATTCATTTCAGTATAAGCCTTTATGTTTTGATAGAGTAAAGGAACATATTTTGTTAAAAAATGGAGTAATTTACAATTTTATATTTATTTTTAAAAATTTGAGTCTTAAGTATTAATTGATCAATGTAAGAAAAATTTATCAAAAAATAACTATAAAATGAATTACTCAATAAAATTTAATTTTTATTAATTAAAGTTGTCATTCAAAAACGTTTTTGTAAAACTCTTTCTAATAAGAATAAATAAAGTATTTATATAGCGTTATCATTATGTTTTGATAGAATAAAAGAAGGAAGATATTTAGTTAAAAAATTTAATCATTTACAATATTTATTTTTTAAAATTTGAATCATCAAGAGTTAATTGATGGTTTTAAGAAAAATTTAACAAAAAATAACATATGAAATATAAAACATATTATTTAATTTTTATTTATTAAATTTGTTTGAATTTCATCAAGTAAAGCAGCATAGAGTATTAAAATTCATTCAAAACTATCAAATATTTTGACTAACCTTTTCATTTTATGGAATCTCTTTAAGCTTGCATAATCTCTAAATTTTTTCAACCTTTTTGATATTAAATAGTTGATATAATAAAAGTTGATAATAAATCATAATAAGAAGAAAAGAAAGAAATTAATCATTAAAAATTGAAAAATGAAAGATGTAAAAGAGGTAAAAAAATATCCATTTGTAAATTGAAAAATTAATTTTAGAAGCACAAAAATAATTTTGTATTTATTTTATTACTTTCTGACTTCTTTTTTTAGTTGATTTTAATATTTATTTTGATGAATTTTAAGTAAATTATTTTTACTGAATACTTAACTCAAAGAGTATAATATTAGAACACTTTGCTAGCTACTCAAAAAAAAAGAATCTAGTCTCATCATTTAGTTTATTTTCGCTTTAGATAATTTAAATATTAATAAAGTCAAAACTAAAAAATATTTGAAGAAGGAAAAATAAAAGATTAAATTTAAAAAATAAATCATACAAATTTTGAGTTTAAGTTAGATAAATAACTAAATTATTATATGGGAGGGGAGTATAAGGTTAGACCAACTCAATAAAAACTCATTTGAAAAGCTAATTGCAAAAATATAATTTAATCTATTTTTAATAGTAACTTCCAAATATCTCCCCTCCTTAAATATGATAAATTTTTTGTAATTTCTCTTAAAATAAAAAAGAAGATAAATAAATATTTTACAAGATTTTTAGTATCAAATTTTTAAGATTTGTTAACTTAAAAATAGCAGACCCAATTTGATAGGCTCCATCATGACTAATTTGATTCTCGCTTTTAATGCATTAAAATTACTTAATTTATGAGAAAAAATTATTTAAAAATTTAATTTAATTTAATAATTTTTTTTTACTAAAGCTCAAGATTCAAAATTTTCATTTTAGAACAGCTTGATAAACCTACTGATAAACTCAATGCTCCATTGATATTTATTTTATTGAAACTTTTATTATTTAAATATGTTTAATTTGCATTAAGAAAAGTTTAAAAGAAGAAGAAAATATATTAAAAAAATGATAGCATAATATTAAATTAAAAACTATTTTTACTTTAGTTTAAGATTTAAAGCAATAAGCTGTTTGCAGTTTGATAATCCAGAGCCTATGGCTACTGCTCCTTCATCACCAATAGGACAATGACTTTGCATATTATTTAAGAATTAATTAGTTAAGATTTATTTATTTAAATTAAAAGCTAATAATCATTTGCATTATTTGAATCGAATAATATAATAAATAAAACTATCATAAAAATTTTATTAATATTAATAATCTAACCATTAATAAATAAACATTCTACTTTCATACAATTTTTATAAAATAATTTAGAAAATATTTTTTTACCTGAGATTGAGAGAGAAGCTAGAGAGTTAGGATTATGTAGTTAAAACGGTGCTCAATATTTATGCACCATAAGAATTTATTTAGTTGTGACTTTTTTATTTAGAAATAAATGAATGAAGGTTAATATGGCAAAGAAAGAAATATTTTTTAAAATAGTAAAAAAATAAAATAAAAATTCAATTTAAAAATCTATTGAAAGAAGTCTTTAATTATATCAAAGAGTTAAATAAATCAATTTCAAATATTAATAAAAGCATATAAATTTTCATGCTTTTCTAACTCTTTTTCTGTCTAGTTATTTACTTCCACTTTTATGAATAGAATATGAATTAAATATATTAAATAACTTCTACCTTAAATTCAATGCCAAACTATAGAGATTCCTGAATAAAAATAAACTAGAACATAATTTTTCTATACCTGCTGCTCCAATTTAATTTACACTTTTGAAGATTTTAAAAAAAACATTTCAGGAAATGATAAACAAAATAGTCAAAAAAATAATAATGAAATATATATTAGAATAGATTGGAATTGAAATAGTAATCAAAGAAAGAAACAAAATAAATTAAAAATGAAAACTTAAAAACTATATAATTTTCTTACTAAAACTTAAGGTCTAAAGTTTAGATATTGGTGCATAGAGATAAATGAGAACTAATTTCTGATAGTAATTTATCATCAACATCAATACCGCTTTTAATATTTAAAAAAAGTTAATAATTTAAATTAAAAAAGTAAAAAAAATATTAAAAGTATTCCTTTATATAATAAAAATGTCAAATTAAAAGGATTGAAAAAAATTATTGATAAGTTTTATTGGTGTTAATTAATAATTTTATTAGTTTTTCAAAATATCAAAAAAAATGTTTCTGCTTGTACCTTACCTTAGATTTCTAAAATATGTAAAGAGAAAAGTAAGATATTATTAATTAATAGTTTTTAACCCAATCTAAATTGAATGATAATTTTAATTGTTTTTTGAATGAAATTTACCTGAAATAAAGTTCTAGATTTTTATTAGACTTACAGTCATAATTTAGAAACTTTTTTAAAATAAAAATAATATATCCTCCATTTAATTCTAATATTATGTTACATCTTCTATACTATCAAAGTATTCTTAATTCTTTTTCATTATTATTTTTTTCTTTCAAAAAATATTTGTTGATATTTTTATCAAATTGAAAGATTAATATAAAACTGAATTGAATTAAATGAGGAGAAGCTTAATTAAAATAGACAAAATTTAAAAATAAAACAAATCAGAAATTTCATTGTCTTTATTTTTATATATCAATCAATTATTTTTATAACAATTTAAATTTTCCAAAAAAAAATTCCAAAAATTTATCAAATAATAATTCAAAATTTTCTAATCAATTCATAGAAATACATAAGGATTAGCTTTTTTATCTTATGAATATTTAAATGAATTGCATCTTGAATAATTGGTAAATTTAAAATATTTTTAGAATTTAGTTTATCTTCTAAGTATATTTATTTCTCAGCCATTTTAAGCACTATTTTGAGTAAATTTACCTTTTGCTAAAACTACTTAAAAAATAATTTCATATTTTCAAAAGCTTATAATATTTTAATCATTGAAAGCTAGTTAAAACGAATAAATTCAATTAATTAGTGTCTTATTCATGTTAACATTCTTAATTTCTTAAAAAAAGAAAAAGAAAATTTGGTAATTAGAATGGAAGTGATATTATTATTATTAATTAGAAAGGAGGAGATATTATTATTAATTAGGAGATTGGTTAAATTTTTTACCATTTTCCTAATTAACAAGATTTTAACCATG
The DNA here is from genome assembly GCA_000231825.2 of Tetrahymena elliotti 4EA. Taxonomy (NCBI): domain Eukaryota; phylum Ciliophora; class Oligohymenophorea; order Hymenostomatida; family Tetrahymenidae; genus Tetrahymena; species Tetrahymena elliotti. The sequence goes on from JH720404.1 coordinate 53,388, forward strand.
CATTTAAAATTCTAAAAAAGATAAAAAGGTAAAATATTTTTAATACATTTTAATAAAACACAAAACTATTTATGAAAAGTATTAAAATTATTCAATTAATTTAATTATAAGCTGAGTATATTTAGTTATGTAGATATATATAATACCCTAGCTAAACTTTTAAAGAATAAATTTATTGACACTAAACATCTTAATAAGTATGAATTAAATTGATTGTTTACTCATGAAAAAAAGATAAATTTAATAATTAAATAAATAAGAAAATAGGAAATAGAAAAGATGAATTCTGAAAAAATCAATTTAAATCAGTTTTCTGAATGAAATAGGTAATCTCAAAGAAAAAAGTAGATTAAAATATAGATATCAAGCAAACAAACAAATAATGAAATGGAGGTAGAGAAACATTCAAAATAACAAATTGGAGATAACATTAGAGAAGATTTAATAGCAGATCTCCATTAATTAACAATAGCTGATGATAGATCTTCAGATAAATAGTAAGGAAAATTCAATAATGAATTTAAAGTCCTTACTTATCTCAACAAGAATAAAAATACTAATGAAGATAGCGATTATGATTTAACTTCAGATGATGATGAATTAGATTCATCAAAAGAAGAATAGATTCAAAGAATACATATGAATCCTTATTTTATTTAACACATAGATGTGATTTAACAAATAAATTAATTTAAATATATTCAAATGAGAAATTGTTTAACAATTAATGAATTGTATTATTTGTCTATATTTTATATTTGCATATTTGCTCAACTTTGATCGTACGTATCTAATATTTTTAATTAATATCACATATTACCTAATTGATAACTTTTTCCTCATTTACCTAATAAACAAGAAATAAACCATATCCTAATTAATAAGTTTTTAACCAATCTCCTAATTAATAATAATATCACCTCCTTCCTAATTAATAACATCCTACCAAAAATTTTAACAACTAAAACAAACTTTTAGAAAAAAATTTGGTCAACCTTACTAAATAGGCGAATTGCTTCCAAATATAAAGTTTAACCACCCTTACACTTAACATATTAAGCAGCTAGTGTTAAAACTTAATTTAAGGAGAGAGAAAAATATGAATATTAATACAAAGTATGTAATGACAGAAATATTTATATCATATCAAATACAAACAAGTTAGATAGATAATCTTTCATAAAATTAAGAATATTGATTTTGCTATTATTGACTTTTTTACTTAAAGATAGAATAATGATGAGTAAATATCACAAAGGAAATCAAAGCAATTCTATTTGATCTATCTTAACCTTTATTTTAGATGAACCCATCAGTTCTCCATATTTTAAATGTGAAGGATTTCTCCTTTAAATATTTCATAATTTCTTTTATTATTTTAATCTGTTTACCTTTTGTTTCTTTTCTTTCTCTTATAGATATTATTTGTTTGTTTTCATAAACAACAAAACTACTCTTAAAGTTGACTATCCTGTGAGTAATAGCTTAGTATTTTAGCTGCCTGTAAGATACCCATTCATCCCTGATAATGAATTTTATTTCTGTTGATACAAATTTTTGAATCAAAGACATTTAGAACATCAGATTTTCCATTAGGTTTAGGTATCAAAATAGTTTTTATCAGTGAGACCAAAAATATACTAGTGGCTCTTCCTAGAGATTCTTCTTTTTTTATTTTTATGTGGAAGTAAGTTTCATCAATTTCTACAGCTTTACCATTTGATCCAGTTTCTCTTGTGATAAGTATTTCTAGGTAAAATATTATTTAAGCACTTAATACCAGAGTTTCTTAATTTTTAGAATTACTCTCTAAGAAATCACTAAATTATTAGTGTAGAACCACAGAAATTTCAGTTATCCTATTAGCTACCTTATTCAACATTCCCACTCAGATACCATTTAACCTTAAAATAAAGGATTCTCAAGAGTTTTATTTTTCTTAGTAGAAAAAATTATATAAAATTCTTTAAAAAATGAATTAAAGTGAAAAAAAGAATTATTTAAAATTAAAAAACTTTAACAACATACAATCCTTTATTGGTTATATATTTTTTCAAATTTTTACAAAAAGATATTAAGGTTTATTTCACTGATTATTTAAATTCATTAACAATAATAAAATTTGACTAATCTTTTCATTTTCCTAAAAGTCTTCAGGAAAACATGATCACGAATAATAACATTATTGCTAATATTTGATAAAGGATACAGTAATTAGATAAAAGTTGGCAGAAAAATTAAAAATGATAGAAGAGATTGAACAATGAATAAGAGTAAAAAATTTATTAATCAATAATTCAAAATAAATTAATAAAAAAAGTATTTTTCTTTAACAATATTCTTTATTGTTTTATTTTTTGATTATTTAAGCTCGAAAAGGGCAATCAAAGAAATTAAATTATTTACTTGATAGCAATTTTGAAATATTGAATTCTGACGCAGCGAGACATAGAAGATATAAAATCCTTTAAGCCTTCATAATTAAAAGTGTTTATACTTTTGATTATTTAAATAAATATTGTTTAAATAGAAAAGATTGAAAAATTATAATAATTAATGAAGAAGAGAAAGTTGAAAATAAACTTTTAATTTAGAGGAAAACTAATAAAAATCAAAGAAACCAATTAATTTAACTGCTTAATTTTCATATTTAAAAAATTAAAGCAAGAGTATGAAAATAAAATATATTGAAATTAAATTAGTTTTACAAAATGTCTAGTGTAAATATTTAGATATTAGTTATTTTTACTAAAGCTGATCCTAAATCTTTAATTCCTTAATCTGTAATTCTATTGTACCTTTTAAAATTTTTATTAAATAATTTATGAACAGATGAAATAAATTGCTAAAATGATTCAAATCTCAAATAAAAAATTAAAGCATTTCAAATTTGAAAAATAAAAATTTAATTCTGCCATCTTGAAATTGAAATGTTTAGATATTTTAATGAAAAAATGATTATATATAGGGAATTAACCTAAAATGAATTTATTTGTGAATGTAATTAAATTTCTTACAGCAAATTAAGTTTTAAGGATTAGATATTATCACATTAAGCTAATGCAAGGCTAAACTTATTCATACCTTCATAATCAATTCTAAACCCACTTAAAATAATAATAAAAATTAGATTAAAAAGAAATAAAAAAATTGAAAATTTAGAATAAAATGTAATTAATGAATATAAAAACAAAATAAATAAATTATTCCTACCTAAAATCCAATTTCAGAATTTAGATTTAAGTTAGTAAAGTTAAACTCCTTGACATTTCTATTATATCTATTTTATCATTTAAATCTCTTTATTAATATTGATATATGTCATAGCTTTTTTAATTTCACAAAAATAAAAGAGTTAATATTAAAACACTCATGAAAGGTGATGAAAAATAAAAATAGTTTTTTAAAAGTAAGTAAAAATTAAACAATTAAAGTTAGGTAGATTCAGTTTAAGATTTTTATTTTATCATTGATTATTTGGAAAAAAATTATCTTTCTTCTTAAAAAATGAGATCAAAATTTTAAAACTAAAACAAAAAGAAAATCAAGTTAATAATGTATTTGTTTCTTTCATTTTTATCAAGAGTTAAATAGACATTCAATTAATTCAGAAACTAACATCTTTTTTTTCTTTTATTCTTTTTAAGTTTTATTGTTAATTTAAGGATGGATTTCATTTGTCTCACACAGATAATTTTGAAAGAAAATAAATTCTACTTAAACTCAACCCACTGAATTAAAGTTAAAGTGGAGAGATTATTTTGAAGTTAGAATAATTATTGATTGAGATAAGAAAACAATTATGAAATTTTTGGATGTTTTCTTTTTCAATAAACATAAAAATTTGAATTTACCAAAGTCCAAGATTCAAAGATTAGATTTTATTGCAACCTTGTAAACCATTTGCTAGTTCTGTTAGACAATTAAATTAGTTAGAGCTTTTTAAAATATTGAAGAGTTCATTAAAAATTATGGAGAGAAAAATCAAAAACTTAAATAAGAAAATGAGTTACTTGATTTATAAAAACACGTTAAAATCATACACCACTGCTTATTTTAATATAAATAGATAATTCAAACTAAATTTACTGAAGGAGCAGATCTAAATTTTAGAGATTCTTACATTAAAATAAACCTTTACCGATCATAGATAATCCTTCATTACCAACTTTATTAAAACTTTTCAATAATTAAATGAATTTATATTCAAGAAATGAAAATGAAATGAATAAATCTAATTTCAAATTAAGAAAGTTTAATTCAAATAAAACTAAATAGATTTCCTAAACAATAAAAAATAACCCATTTAAAACTCATGGTAGGTTTTTACTTTATTCATTCATCTTTAATTCATCAATTAAACTATAAATTTATCAAAAAAATATATATAATTTTTTACCTAAGACTAAGATATAGATTTATCATCTTTGGATACTTAAATAAAGCTAAACCAATAGATTGAGCACCTTCATCGTCAATTTGATTGTGGCTTATTATTTACAATAAATTTATCAAAAATTTGCTTTAAAATAATAAATGAAAAAGTAAATTAAAAAAAGTAGACTAAAAATGAAATTTAACTAGAAATACAAAAATTTATTTAGATATTTTGAGCAAATAAGCAAAGAGACAGTCAATAAGTAAAATTTAATTAAAAATAAAAAAAATCTTTATTGATTTTGTTTTTGATTCTTTGTTCATTGCATATTGAATCATAAAAAGAGTGAATTATGAATATTTTTTACCTAAGATTAAGGGTTAAGCTTTCAAGATTAGAGTATTCAGCTATAGAAGAAGCCAATTAAGATGCTCCCTTTGAACCAATTTGATTTACGCTTTTAGACATAAGATATTTAAAAAAAGTGAAGGATTGAATTATATTGAGTAACTCACTCACTCAATTAAAAAATTAATAAAACAAGTCCTTAAAATAATTAATGAACATTTAAGTTTAATTTAGATCAATATTGCATAATAATATTCATCTTTTCTTATTTTTTCATAATAAAACTTTTATTCAAGACAATAAAAAAAATAATACTATTTTACTATAATTTGAGAATTAAAGATTAAATGTTTTTGCAATTTTTTAAACCTGAGCTCAATTAAGATACTTTCTCATCATCAGTATCTACTCCACTTTAATAGAAAAAATTTTCTTTAAAAAAAGATAAAGAATAAATTTATCCAAATAATAAGGAAAAGTATTATTTTATTAATTTTTTTGGTTTGTTCGAGATCAAATAGAAAAAATTTAAATCAAGTTAAAGAAAATAAATGTTAGTTTATTTTTTTTACCTTATACAGATTTCAAGGCTTTTATGAGAGGTTAAGTTAGAGTTTAGAAACTTTTTCATTGAAAAAATAAAATAGCACCAATCTTTAAAACAATATATTCTATTACATCTTAAATATCATCAAAGTACTCTTTATTCTATTACATCATTTTTCTCATTTTAATAAATTTGTTTTGAACTTAAAGGAAATTTGAATAAAAAAATATCTTTAAAAGTTATCAATGACAAATAGATATTACTTGTTAGTAAACCATCCATCACATATTAAAATCTAAAAAAAGATTTTGAAAACTTAAATCATTAATTATATTTTTCTTAAAATTTATTTACATATTAAAATTAAAAGATTGAATCAATTTTACATAAAATGAATGATTAAAAATTTGGCATAAAGTTTAAATAAATTAAGTATAATAATTCCTTTGATTGGTGTAACAGGGAATTTTTTAATATTTTATTTTTTACTGAACATTTGATGAAAATATTCATTTAAAAAAAAATAAACATAAAAACACTTAAATTTTCTTTAAAAATGATGTTAAAATCATGAAATATTTTAAATAAATTAAAAAAATGTTATATTATTATTTCTAAAAATATGGCTTATTATATGGTAAATTAATGTTCCTATGTTATAATATGCAATACATTATCACCTTTGTATTTGGTGGAATTCTAATTCATTATCTATAAGAAATACATTGATTACATTATTACTTTTACTAGTTTTCTTACCTCTCTGTTTTTAATCTGAGTATCTCTGAATATTTCATCAATGAAGGTTTCATTTCTTTTAATCCTCATAATAACTAAATAAATTAGTCAAATTAAAATTTATAAACTTGTCCTTTACTCAATGATCCTATACTTCACCCATCAAGAAATACTATCAAGAAAGGTTTTCAGATTTGAATAAATGAAGCTTGAGAGAACAATTAACTTTTACATTCTTCTCTCGTTACTACAGTAAATGACAAATCCTTATTAATAGAAGACAAGAAAAAACATACTCAACCAATTAAGTAGACACGGGAAAAATCAAGATGCTAAATAATTTATTAACAATCACCCAGATATGTAATATTAAGTCAAAGAATTGACCTAATAAGGAATGAGCAATAAAAAACTCAGGAACTTTAAGCAAACCCTTATCTCAGGATCACACCAAAGTATTTTGATGTTGATATAAAAACCTAACTAACTAGCTAACTAAGATACCTAGAGATGCTAAAGAAGAAGTTTGTTAATCTTTCAATTCTAAGATACAATATAGATTCGCTTCAATGAGAGAAAATAATACAGGTAGACTAATTCTTATTTCTGAGAATTAATTGTCAAGAATAAAATCAATTGATGGATTGAGTCTTTTTAACTCCTTCTTATTATTAGCAGAACTAGCTAAATTTAGACTAAAGGTAAAAATTAGCAGTAGATGTAGCATTTTCCTCAGAATAGCTTATCATGGAAGATTTAACATAAAACAAAGCAAATCTAAATTTCAAATGTGTAATCTTAACTTATCAACAATTTGTTAAAGATAATATTAACAATTTATCTATAGATGAAAATGATTCCCGAGAAAAATTTTAAGAATGACTATGGATTAAGACTTCAAAGATTATATAGCTTACTTATAAACAACAGTATTTGAATGCAGCAAAAACTAAGACAGAACTCAACAAGCAGACAGTTCCATACAATACTATACCAAAAGACCACACTTTATCATTGATTTTATAGATGATTATCTCCATTTAGATTGCTCAATAAACAGAAATGCAACAAGGACTAAGTTAACATGAAATGAAATGTTTAAACTCATCGAGAATCAGGTAAAGATAATTCTTAATAATAATTAAAAAAATTTTAGTAGAATAAGGAATCCAGCCAAGAAAATGACGCAATTTAAGAGATAAATTTATATTACAGAATTTTATCAACTACTTATTGCAAAAAACCACAAAGTTCTAGAAATTCATAGACACCCTTTTATCCACATGAGAAATTAATAAGACTAGGAGAAACTAATTTAGGAAGGAGAAGTTTAGTCTTACTAAACTATTTACAGACTCTGTTCAAATCATTAAGGTTGTCTAATCAGCAAGCATATGGAAAATTCAAAAAACTCTGAATATGAATTAACACAAATTTAATAATTGATTAATACATGTAAGTTTTTTTAAAAAAAAAAATCTGATTTAACCTTCAAAAAAGTTAATTTTTTAATTTTATAAACAATATTTAAATTTTATGAGACTAACAGATTAATTACTTAGTAAATTTTATATTTTACAAAATTTTGTGAGAAAAAGTTAATCTAATTTATCTTATTAATAATTAATTAATTTTCAAATTTCTAAACAAATTTTAAAAAAGAAATAAATGTCAATATAAAATTTTAAATTGTTTACAGACCTCAATCATGTATTTCAATTTTAATAAATTTGGAAACATATTTTAACATTTATCTATTTAAAGTTATTAAGCTCTAATTTAACTCCATACTTAAATCTCTGTATTAGCTTAAGGTAAAATTATTAATTGCTCTTTTATATAATATCAGGTAAAAGTAGTGTTTCAAAAATATTTATGAATTTTTGAAAGACTTTAATTTATGGGTTACTAATTAACTAATTTGCTTTGGTTTAATTGATATTTGTTTGCTTTTTATTTATTCATTTTTTTCTGATTTAATAAAAATTTTTTTAAATTATTTTTAATGTTTCTTAATATTTGTTTTCATAATTTATTAAAGTTCTAATCAGATAGATAAAATTGGAGCAAAAGCATTAGGATCTGGTTTAGCAAAATGCTCTAATCTCTAAACTTTGACTATTGACTTTGGGTAATAATAGAGCTTCTTTATTAATTTAGCATTTTGGAATGAATTAATAAAGATTTTAATCAATGAGTGACAAACTTAATAGGAATTTTTACTTGAAATTTGTTTTACTCATTAATTTTTATTTGTTTTTTTTCAGATTTAATAAATGCTTTTATTCACTCAATATTTATTATTATAATTTTAAAACAAGATACAATAATATTTGTGAAATCGGAGCCTAAGGATTAGGATCTGGCTTAGCATAATGCTCTAGTCTCTAAACTTTGAATCTTAGCCTAAGGTAAAAATAATAAAATCTATTCAATAAATAAAGCTTAATTAATGAGCTGCTGGCTGACTTTGAGTTTATTATTTATTCGATATTTGCCTGACTCATTAATTTTTATTTGTTATTTTATTATTCCTAATATCTTGAAATATTTATTTTTAATTTTTAAAAGGTCTAATAAGATTGGCAAAATTGGAGCATAAGAATTAGGATCTGAGTTAGCAAAATGTTCTAATCTATCAACGTTGACTCTTGACCTCTAGTAAAATATATCTCAATATTAGTTATCCATTTTTGAATAAATAATTACTTTAATTTGTGAATGATTTGTTAGTTTTAAATTTAATTTAAAGTGCTTTTTCATTCTTTTAAAAATTTCTTTATTGAACATTTCTTTACACAATTCTTTAAAAGTTTTAACAAAATAGGTGAAAAAGGGGTATAAGGACTAATGTCTGGCTTAACAAAATGCTCTAAACTGTAATCTTTGACTCTTGACCTCAGGTAAAATAGATTTTCAATGTTAAATATGCATTTTCGAATTGATAAAATCTTTAGTTTATAAGCATTTGTTGGTTTGCTTAATATTCTTTTTTTTCATAAGTTATTATTCTTTTTTTATGATTTTATTCTAATTTTTATGCTTTTTATAATTCTTTTAATCATTAATTCAGTCAATATTTATTTTAATAATTAAAGATATAATAATATTGGTGAAATGGGAGTAAAAGCATTAGGATTTGAGTTAGCAAAAATATCAAATCTCTAAAATTTGACTATAGATCTTGAGTAAAAATATTACTTCAATTTTAATTATAAATATTTGAAATAATAAAGACTTTACTATATGAGCTACTTACTACTGGTTGATTTAAGGAGTTTACTCTCATCTATTCATTATTTATTTCTTTTTTTAAGATTTAATTCCAGTTTTTATGTTTAATTTATGTAAGTATGTATTTCTTTATTTAATATTTATTTTTATAATTTTTATAAAGGAAAAATAAGATTGGTGAGATTGGTTCATAGGGATTATTGTCTGGTTTATCAGAATGCTCTAATCTCTAAACTTTGACTCTTGATCTCAGGTAAATACAGTGTTTCTATCAATATTAATTACGAATCAAATGATAAATAAAGGCTTTAATTTGTGAGCAGCTGGTTTTATTTGGATTGTTCTACTAAATATTTTTTTTAGTTCATTAATTTTTATTTGCTTTTTTAAGATTTAATTTCAGTTTTTATGTTTTTTTCTTTGTTTTGAAATATTTCTTTATTCAATATTATAAAAATAATTCTTTGAAAGGGAAAGCAATATTGGTGAAAAGTGTTTATAACTATTAACATCTGGCTTATTCAAATGCTGTAATCTCTAAGCAGTGACTCTTGACCTAAGGTAAATACAGAGTTTCAATTTTGAATATATGTTTTTGAACATATAAATAAAGACTTTAATTTATGAGAGATTAACTTATTTGGGTTTGTTTACTTGATGTTTGTTTAGTTCATTAAATTTAGTTTATTTTTTTAAGATTTAATTCACTTTTTTATTCTTTACTCATTCTCTTACATATTTATTGATTCAATATTTATTTTTTAAAAGATCTAATTAGATTGGAGACTAAGGCACATAAGGATTTGGGTCTAGCTTAGCATAATGTCCATATCTCTAAAAGTTGGTTCTTTATCTTTAGTAAAAATAATGTTACAATATTAATTATGCATTTTGAATGATTAAATAAAGATTTTAATTTATGATCTAACTGGCTATTTTGGTATTTTTTTGTTTGATATTTTTTTAGTTCATGCATGAATTTTTATTTGATGTTTTCAGATTTAATTAAATTTTTATTTCTTCTCTATTTATTTGTATAATTTTTCAAAAGATCTAATAGTATTGGTGAAATTGGAGCATAAGGATTAGGATCAGAGCTAGTAAAGCTAACTAATCTCTAAATTTTGACTCTTCACCTCTAGTAAAAATATTGTTTTAATATTAATTATACGTTTTTGAAAAATAATGACATTTATTTATCAGCAACTAACTGACTGACTATTGAGTTGGTTTATTTGGTATTCTTAGATACATCTATTTATTTTTTTTTTGTAGATTTAATAAACATTTTTATTTTGTTCTCATTATTTATTTAATCTTAAAAATTGTCATTTTCTAAAAGCAATAATAATATTGGTGACAATGGAGTAAAAGGATTGGTATCTGGCTTGGAAAAATGCTCTAATCTCTAAAGTTTGACTCTTGACCTTTTGTAAAAATAGTTTTCATTGTTTCTTTTATATTTTTGAATAAACAAATAAAGACTTTAATCAAAGAGAAACTGACTAATTTTGGTTAATTGACTTGGTATTTGTTTTATTCATTAATTTTTACTTGTTCTTTTCTGATTTCATTCAAATTTCTATGTTTCTCTCATTTCTTTTGAATATTTTTTTCTATAAATAAAAAAGTAGCAATAATATTAGTTTTTTAGGCACCTAAGTATTAGGATCTGGCTTAACAAAATGCACTAACCTCTAAGCGTTGACTCTATATATCTAGTAATAATATTTTTCCAATATTGATTTTGCATTTTTGAACTAATAAAAATGTTCTTATGATTTTGGTTATAAGGAAGGGGTGTCTAGTGAAATACTCATAACATTCATAAACAGTGCTAAAAATTTTAAACTTTTAATATATATTAGAAAAGTCATAATTACTCATTCACTAGACGTCCCTCCCCTACCTTAAGCCCATATTTTTTGATTAATTTTAATTTTTTTAAATTCCAATTTTATATTTTTATCATTTTTTAAATATTTCTTTATTCAAAATGTATT
>JH720404.1:80934-95577 GCA_000231825.2 Tetrahymena elliotti 4EA
AAAATGCTCTAATCTTTAAACTTTGATTCTTCTTTTCTTGTAAAAATATTTTATATCAATATTAATTATCCATTTTTGCATAAATAAAACTTTAACATATGAGCGACTGATAAGCTGAGGTTGGCTTGCTCGATATTTTTAGAATCACTCACTCAACCATTCATTAATTTTTTGTTTTTCTTTTAAGAATTAAATTAGAATTGTAAAATTTCTTAATTATTGACAAAATTTTATGAACTAAATATTTTTTTTCTAACGTATTAAAAGTTCTTGCAAGATTAATGAAAAGAAGCCATAAAGATTAAGATCAAATTTCATAAAATCAAAAAGAATCGTGAAGTTATTCTTAAACTGTTGAAATAATTATTGCTAAAAAATGAAATGAAAGACATTGCTAATTTTTTTAAAAAAGAATGATTATTGTGCATTTTATAACTCATTCAAATTATTTGATTAAAATCAGAATTAATTTCAACTTAATTATGAAGCTTACAATCAATTAAAAATTTTGTCTTGAAATTTCATTTGTCAAAAAAAGATATTTATAGTTAAATGTAAAATTTTCACAAATTCTAAGTTTATTTCATAGGTATATTTGGATCAAACAATTTCTAGCATATATTCTAATAGAAAGAAAAAAGGTCTGTTGATCCTTTATCTTCTTGTTGTTTGAGATGCATATAATGTTCTTGTTTTTTACCTATTTCTATTTGTTTTGAAATAGTAATAGAGGATATCTTGTTGTTCCTTTACTTAAGTTAAAATTGGAATTAACCTAGGTGCCCATTGATTTTTTAAAATTAAAATTAATTCATTCTGGGGAATTATTTTTATTTTTCAAAGTAAGATTCTTAGAGTTAGAATAATGGTTGAGTAATCAAAATTAATTGAAATTTTAGAATGAAATAGATTTTTTGAAAATCAAATTAGAGTTATGAAATAGAAAAAAGTAAAATTTGAATCCATCAATTTTATAATTTTTAATTAGGATATGAGTTAATAAAATCCATAAATTATTATCATGTTTGATCAAAAAATAATAAATATCTAAAGTTTAATAAAATCAGATTTTATAAATAAGTAAAAAATAAATACAGAACATGGGTAATTTCTGTTAAAGAAGAAAGAAGGAAACAAAAGATGCTGAAAAGGAAGATAAACTCATAGAAGAATCTTCATAAAATAACATAAGTTAAGAATAAGATAAATAAAAGAAAAAAGAATAAGATAAAAGCAAAGATGGAAAGACAAAAGTTAGAATTGCATTAGTTGGTTCTAAAGGAGTAGGAAAATCAACTATTTTTGAGAATGTTTCATTTTAGAGTAAATCTACTAAAAAGCTCAGCTCTAAGGTGACTTAAGAAATAGGTTAGCATGAAGAAATCGAAATAGTTTGTTGGACAATTAGTGAAGAAGATTAAGATATTACAATGAATGAAAAAATCCTCAAAAATTTTGATGCAATAGCATTTGTGATAGATAGAACAAAAAAAGATAAGTTAAGAAATGATGGTTTATTAATGCGCTAATTCATTAGTTCACCAGGTATGCTAGAATTACCTCTCCTTATCTTTATCAATAAATTTGATTAAGAAGGAGCAGGATTTTGGGAAGTAAATTAGGAAATAGGTCTTTAGTATATTTAGCAAAGAGAAATACATATTTAAAATTGCTCTGCATTTAAAAACGAAGGCATAGATATAGGCCTTAACAAAATTATACTTTTTGTTGAAGCTATAAGAAATAAAAAAGCTCAACAATAAACAAAATGATAGATAGTATTTTATGTAATTTTTATTTTTTAATTTCTCCATTTTTAAGCAAATACATAAAAAAACTCTTCTTTTCATCAAAAAAACCAACTAATCCTTTTTAGCAATTTCAGCTCTATTCAAAAATAATATTTTTCAAAGCTTTAAGAGATTAAAAAAGAATAATATTTTATAAAATATTTATTGTAAGATTCATTTGAAGCAAACTCTATTAAAACTTTTTTCATCAAAAAGCTTGTTAATCTTTTTGAGTGAGTGACTTCAACTTTATTTATAAAAAGAATAATTGTCCAAGCAAGAAAAATCTTTCTGAAATTCAAATTACCTAGAATAAAGCAAAAATATTTTAAATAATATTTATTTTTAAGTTTAGCAATTTTAAAACAAACTTGAAAGAGTATTTGTGTTCTTCCATTAATAAGTTAAATTTTTTAAATTGATTTCAATCCTCCTTAGAAAAAGAAACATATATCAAGTTTTACTAAATAAAAAGACTCAATAATCATTAATAAAATATTTTAATTTATCTTAAAGCAAATTATAAAAATAATTGTTTTCTTCAATAAAAAATAATTTTTTTTAAGTTACTTCAACTTTCTTAATAAAATTTCTCAAGTTTTAACAAAGAAAAATGAAAATATTTATTAAAAAATTTATTTATTTTAAAGCAAACTTCTTTAAATTTTAAGTCTAAAATAAAAGAATTCTTTTTATCAAAAAATAAATTAATCCTTTTTCGGTTTTTTATTGACTTCAACTATATTCAAAAATAATATTTACCTAAGCTTTAACAATTAAATAAGCTCAATAATAAACAAAAGATAATATTTAAAGCAAAATTAATAAATTTTTTAAAAACTTTCTTTTTTTTTTTTCAAAAAACAATCAATTTTGTTTTGGTAATTTCTGCTTTTTTATTACACAAAGAATATTATTAAAGCTTAATATCATCAAAAATAACTACTTGAAAACAAAAAACGATTTTCTGGTTTAATCTTAAAATTCAAATAACTTTTTTTGCAATTCCTTTAAATAGATATGATTACTACAATTAAAATACCAAAAATTATTTACAATTAATGATAATTTATTCATCCATTGATATTCAGAATGAAAATAATATTTTATTTTTATTTGGGATATTTTGTAATAATTCTCTTTATTTTAACATTTTTTGGGTCTTAATATGATACACATCTAAAGTGAAGTGGAAAATATGAATTCAAGATAGATTTTAATATATCTTAGAAATTTCAAGAAATAGTTATAAGATATATTTACACATTTCATCAAAATAAGTTTTGAGCTAAATATTAAGTTATTTAAAAAGATTAAATTTTTAATTTAAAGATACCTTAATATTTAAATAAGTATTTTATAATTAATTTAATATAAATATTTTAGGTTTATTTTTAAATTAAAACTTTGAAATAAAAAAATCAAATTAAAATAAAACAAACTTAATTTAAAAAATAAATTCTCATTTTTAATATTTATATTTAAGATCTTGAAAGATTTTGATTAATTAAGGAATTGCTAAACATATTTGAGTGTTATTTTTCAACAATAAGTAACCTTTAAAAGAATCAATTTATAATAAATAAATTAATAAATTTAGTAGAGACGAAGATATTATATATTCTGTAGTAGTTAGTTATTAGCATTACTATCATTTATTAATTTTAATAACTTGATAGGGATGAATTTTGATGCAACAAAAACAACAAAAATAAATGAAAAATGAGTTAAAAAGATAGCATTTTGGAATTATTTATTAATTTTTTTGCTTGTTTGTTATCAGTATCTTATGATAAAATATTAAATAAAAATAAAAAATATAAAGATTTTTAAAGATTCAGAGATTTGTTAAGATTTTGAAGATATTTAATAATAAGTAAATATAAATGAATGAGGGTGATTGCAAATAGTATAAAAAGTAAAAGGAAATACAAAAGAAGATGAGGATTGAATGAATGAATGAGTAGGTAAAGAAAAAGGAGGAGAAGAATCACAATTATGATTAGTACTTTGAATGAATAAATGAATGAATATTTTAATTGATTAATAAGTAAAAATGAATGAAAGGATTAAGTGAATGAATGAATGAATGAAAAAGCTAACAAGTAGGAAGGAGAAGAGAAAGAAAAGAAAGAAAAAAAGTGAATTTAAAAAGAAGAAAAAAAAAGAAAGAAGGCAAAGAAGAAGAAGAAAAATGTATGAGCATTAATTGGTAGTCAGTCTATAGATAGATTGATAGATGAGTGAGGAAGAGATTTTTTCTTTATTTTGATTAATAAAACAAGAAATAAATAAAATAAAGCAAGAAGAAAAAATATTAAAAAGATAAATATAAAATGTCTGAAAATAAGGCACCCGGCCAAATTTACGCATACGACATTCACAGTAATAAGCAGCATAATTTAAAAAGGAAGAGAAGGAGAACGAGCTTAGGAGTACGATGAAAGAGTGCAAATAAATGGGTTACGTTTAGATGAGATAAGTTAAGGGATATTATGGATTGATAAATTACATTCCATATTCATTAATTTATTTATTTGCAAATTAGAATTAAAACTATTTAGTTTCAAAGTTTTTAGCAGATCAAAGGATGATAGAGTAGTTTTTTAAGCGAGAAGAGTGTTGATAGTTAAATGAAGTTCCATGATTTACATTCTGCATTTTAGTATCGAATAAGCTCAAGTGCTCCTTCTCTTCTTCTGAGATTTCTTTCTTGATTATATTGCATTTTAAGAGATCATTAATTAATATGTTGTTAATATTAATAAGTATTATTTATTTTAATGAAAAAAAGATACCCACTATCCCTACGTCAATATCAAGTAGGATAGTCAAACTTAACTTTTGGCCAGTTTCAGAAGATCTATTGCTTCTATTAATCCTTTTTCATACAGACAAATTCCCTCTCAAGACAGAGCTGCTTTTGGTTTGAGATGGGGTAACGCTTGGTATGCTCCCAATCCCTATCCCAATGGTATCCACTTCGATAGAGTCTTCCCTACTCGTAAGCACAAATAACAATATACATTTACAATCAAGCACATTCATATTAATCTCTTAGCATTTCAATACAAACACACTATTAAATAAACTAAAAATCTAACTAACTAACTCTCAAACAAACAAACAAACAAACTAAAATTCTTTTTTTGAAAGCAAATCTCTTGCAAGTAAGTATAGTTGTTCACTCTTTTGGCATCGTGCTTGCTTTGCAAAAAAATAATCAAACAAATAAATAAGTATATAGTATTCTAAGTATTTCACAGAAAGAAAACAAAATATCATTAAAGAAATATAAATTAGTTAAACTAAAGTTTGAATAAGATACGCACACTCAAATAAATAAATAGTAGAAGAGAATAGCAGCTAGCTATCTATCTATCGAAATAATTATTTTCATTAAATTAACACTGAAATTAGTTGAAGAGAAAAGATTTTTCTTGCATTTCAAATGGAAAATTTAGTAAATTTGCGCAAAAAGATATAACTAGTTTGTTTTTTGGCTAGTTTTGTTGAAGCAAACTAATATCTATCTCCTTTAGAAATTATAGATCATTCTGTCATTTAGTAAGCTCAAAAATCAAGCGAATTATCAAGAAAGATATTTCTTTTTAAAAATGCCAAATTAAATAAAATATCTTTCTAATTTCCTCAAAGCATAACATACATGACTCAAGCAAGATAAACAAACAATATTTCTCAAATAAAATGAACATATCACTCAATTCAAAGATATTATTCACACACAAAATAGCTTTTAAATTTAATTTATAAAATTGTTTCTTTAAATTAATTAATTCAAATTGCCAAACTAGCAAACAAATAGAAACAAAAGAAATATTTATTAGCAATTTCTATACGAAAAATGCCATTTTAATATAATTCAACATATTATTTAACAATCTAGCATTTAGCAACAATTTTAAAAATTAGCTTTTAGACTAAAAATTAAATTAGCTTTACTTCTTTATTAGTTAGTTAGCTTAAAAAATTGCAATAGGATTTAAGATAGAAATAGTCCCATATAAATATGAAGATAAAAATTTAGGAAAAGAAAAATGAAAAAAGAGATGAATAATATGAATTTGAATATTAAATGGAATTTTATTAATATATTAATTGGTTTTATTTGGAAATGAATAGACTATGACCCCTTAGCTGAAACCAACAGAAGCAAGGCTTCCATGTAACTTATTAAGTACGCTCCTGGTAATTATTCTACTTTGGTCGTCACCTCTGAAAAGTTACCTAGACCTTGCGTCAGAACTATCTAAAACTACAGAAGATGTCAAATGGTTAACGGTACTGAAAAGTGTAACAGTGAAGCTCAAGACATTCTTGCTATCTGTCCTAACTGGGCTTTGGACCACATGAAGGAAAAGGTTAGATTCTATACCAAGGCTCTTGCCATCAATAATTAGACTTATATTAGAGCTATGTAAGTTGAAGATTACAATAAGGGACGTACTAATGCTGATGTTGCTGCTAAGACCTGGGTAATTAATTAATTCATTTATTTTATTTCAACTTTTCAACTGAATTATGTTTTTAATCATTTACTTACTTAACAATAAACGCTTTCTGATTAATTCAGCGATTTCCTAATTCTTTAAAAAAACTTTCAACTTTTACAACAAAAATGCAATTTTAAACTCTTAAAAATTTCAACAAAAAATTGATATTTGTTTTTGAAAAAATAAATTAATTGAAATTATTTTTAAATAGATTCACGGTACCAGACATCACTTAAGACCTGACACTATGTGGGCTGATGATAGATATGCTAGCATTACTCAATCTGAAATTAACGAAGCTATTAAGAGAGTTGAAGCTAGAAAGGCTAGAGAATCTACTGAAAAGAAGGCTGAAGCCGTTAATGTTAATGCCAATAGTGGTGAACAACCCGTTAGAGTTGAAAAGGCTTTATATCCTTGATTGATTTGGTTGAATAATAAATAAATAGTTCAATTTAAATCATGCATAAATTCATATATTCTCACATAAAATTAAGAATTAACCATATTCATTAATATTATTAATTTTAATTTTTGTACTTTTTATTCTTAATTAGTTCTTATTAGGTATAGCAGGTGCACTTTATCAATATTTCTTCTTACTCAAAACCTTTTATTTAAACATTCATTTACTCACTCATTTGTTTATGTCTTTCTTTCTAAATATATTCAATTAATTTCTTACAACAATCAATAAAAAATTTATTATTTACAAAAATGAATAAAAAAGTGAAATGAATAAAAAAAATCAAAATATCTACAAAAATAAAATGAAAAAAAATTAATCGTTTGAATTTCACAAAAAAACAAAAAAATTTATTTCAATTTAATTAAACAAAAAAAAAATAATTTAATTTATTAATTGATTTATTTTTTCATCAATAAAGATAATTTATTAGATATCTCTTAAATAATGCTTATTAATAAAGATTGATAGCCATTTTATTTTATTTTATAATAAAATAAAAATGAAATGAAAAAAAAATTAATTGTTTGAATTTCACAAAAAAACAAAAAAATTTATTTCAATTCAAACAAACAAAATAATTTAATTTATTAATTGATTTACTTTTTTCATCAATAAAGATAATTTATGAGATATCTTCTTAAATAACGCCTATTTATAACCATTTTTGTTTATTTTAAAATAAATATGAAATGAATAAAAAATCATTTGTTTTAATTTCATAAAAAAATTTATTTCAATAAATCAAACAAAAAATAATTTAATTTATAATTTGATTTACTTTTTTCATCAGTAAAGATAATTTATTATTAAATGATGCTTATTTATAAAGATTAATAGCCATTTTTGTTGATTTTATATGATACTACTTACTTTTTTAAAGAAGTTAACAAAAAAACAAGAAAGAAATGATAAATTTAATTTTTTGATAGGAAGAATCGAAATCTATTTAATTTATAAATTAATTAGTTGAAGATTTTTAATTATTTGAAGAGAAACAATATTTATTTTTGAAATTTATCAAGTGGGAAAAAAATTTGAAAAATTTTTAATTTAAAGAAGGAAGATTTTGAGAAAAAAATATAATTAATTAATAAAATAAAAAAGAACTCTCTCTCGAATCTCTAAAAGTATAAAGCGCATCTGGAAAATCTTTGGTAGCTGAAAAATTAATAAAAATGAACATAGAATAACCAGTTTTTAAAACCCGATATTTAAGTCATATTCGAAGACTTCTTATCAAAAATAATATGATTTTATGATAGAAAAATCACAAACCATTCTCATCATTTAAATCAATTATTTTCTAAACCCCATTTATTTATTCAACCACAAATAAACCCATGATTCATTAATATTAATTATTCACTAAAGATCAGAAGGATCTCTCTTTCCCTATTATAAAAAATTATACTAGAATCTCCTATTCCCTTAGGTACCAGAGCTCTAATCAGCTGCTCAAAGGCGAATCTATCGAAATATATCATTTTAATTTAGAAGCAAACACCTACACACACACATATTTTTAATAAATACACACACACATATGATTTTTAAAAACACACACACACATCTCGCTTAAATAATTTTTAAATAAATAAATGAATAAAAAAATCAGATAAATAAAAAAATAATAAATAAGATAAAAAAAACAAACAAACCAGAAAAAACTAAAAAAATTAATTAAAATAAAAATAAATAAATAAAATAAAATAAAAACAAATAAAATAAATGAAACAAACAGACAGAGAAGCAAAAACCAAACAAACAAAAAAAGAATAATTTAGGTGGAGACATGCCAAATTAAATTTTGAAATTTTATCAAGAAATATTTGAAGAGGAGAAATGATGAAAGAATGAATGAATGAATGAATAAATAAATACATAAAATACAAGAAATAATTTAACTAAATTCAATACAAAACTTTTAGATTTTATATAAACTTGAGTGAGTCAGATAAAAATTGAAGACCAGAGAGATATTCATCTTCTATGTAGTTTCTCCTGTTTTTTTAGAAATTAATTTGAATTGTGTTTGTTAATAAAATAAAGAGATTTTTACTATAAATTTAGATCAAGAAATTAAAGTGTTTTTAGTTTCTGAAAAGAACTCATTATATCTCTTATGCCATTTATTTTTAGTTTTGAAAGGCTATTAATTTATTTAAGATTGCATTTTTATTAAATAATAAAATAGAAAATGTTTATAAATATTATGATTATCTTTTACTTTAAATTTAAATTTATATGATTAATGTTCAATAAAACTGCAGGATTGAAAATTTGTTTGATTTCTTAAATTCCACCATCTTCTATTGTGTTTTCTCTGTTAATTTATTCAAATAAGTCAAAAAATTATTAAAAGCAATTAATTTACTAAAGATCAATAATTAATCTTCTTAATTTTGGTAACGCCTTTTTAATATTTTTCAAATACTTAAATCCTTCAGAGTCCATTATATTCCCACTTATTTGTTTAATAATTTTAAAATAATAAATATTTTTAATTAAAATTTACCTAAGGTCTAACTCTATTTCTTCTAACTCATTAAATGAATCTATTAATGACATTACTGCATAACAACCATCATTTTTCATGTTTGTAAATCTTTTAAAGAAATAAACAAATTTAAAAAGTATATAAAAAGATTATTACTACCTAAATTTAAGCAATAAAATTTAAAGCAAATTAATCTATTTGATACTTTCTACTACTGAAATTATATCTTTATCATCTAGGTTTGTAAAACTATAAAACACAATTAATACTTATTCATTTCGTAAGTTAATTTACCTCAAGTCTAGATATAAGTGTGTTAATTAAACAGCTAATTTTAAAGAATAAGAAAAAATCAACACTCCAGATTTTATTGTGCAATAACTTGTTCATTCATATAATAATATTAATTAAAATAAAATATTTTATTTACAAAATTATGTTTTCAATTTAATTAAATTTTTAATACAAATATTGTATTTAAAGCATCTATCCTAATTTTGGACATAATTATTTTGAAATTTCAAAAAGTAAAATAATGAAGTAAAATCTAAAAAGAGAGTTTGTTTATTTAAAATAATTGTATTTATTAAAATTTTATTTTTTTTTAAATTAGACTATTTTTTGTAAATAGATTTGTTATTAACAATTAAATAAAAAATTGATAATATTAATTGGTTTAGGGAAAAATAAATATTTTAGAAATAATGATAAAAAAGAAATTTAAAAATATAAATTAAAATATAAAAGAAATAAATATAAAATTCTACCTTAAATCTAGAGTGAGTTGTTAAAGATTTGCAAATTGTGCAAATGAATTGCAAAGAATTCTTTGATTTTTTTGGCTGAGGTTCTGGTATCTGTAGATTTGTATGAAAGTAAATTAATGATATGGAAAATGATAAATATGCTTACTGTGAGTTTACTATGAGAGTTGAGACGTTATTAGAGGAAAAGGTAAACCCATTGGAGTCAAAGACATTATCTGTAAATTGAGAAATTTCATCAAAGTTTTCTAGAGTAATATGTTCTATATTCATTTATATATCTACTTTTGTGGCTATCAAAATGTTTGAAATACGAAGCTTAAGGTTATCGTTGAATAGTAATTTATGATTGGCAGAGATAGAGAGATTTTTAATGGCTTGAAAGAAATCTTGATGGTCATCAAAGAAATCAAGAACTTTCTCTAAAGAAATTTATATGTTAGAAAATATGAATAAGTTTTCTGCTTCAAATTATACTTAGATATGAGGATTAGTTATAAATATATCTTTTACATTATGAATTAATTTAAATTAATTAAGTAATTATTAGATCCACTTCATGTCTACCCAATCATCTTAAATTATTGATACTTTTTATAGATTTCTTAGTTTATGAATTAGCTATAGACTTTTATCTAAAGAGTCAATTTTAGATTGGTTATTATAACTTAAGGAAAGCTCTTACATTTTTTCTCCTTGACTGATAATTGTATGAACAACTCTATCTATTAGATTCTATTTACCTTTTATTTTTACATCTAAAATATTCAAAGATCTTTTCAGGTCAAACTAAGAAGTTTCTAAATGAAAATAATCGATTGTGCTTTTATAAAAATACGTTTAAACTAATTTAACTACTTGATTGTCAATTGAAAAAACATGAGGAATTTTGAATCCGAATATTTTCACTTAATCTGTTATTTTTATTCCCTTCAGATGTTTCTTAACATAATCATAAGATGATCCATTATAATTGAAAATTATCACATTTTTCATGAACACTTTAGCATCTTTTAACTTTAAAAGTGGCAGCATAGCCTTATAGTTAAGTACTGAATATAACTCAAAATTAAGATTCAAATCAAACAAAAAGCTCAGATTACATAAAACATCAACTAATTCTTGAATATTTTAATTCTTTGAAATGTTTCTATGGCTCAAGTTCAGTGTTAACTTTTTTAAATACTCAAATTTACCTATTTTATTAGCAATTAAATATTTAATATTCATATATTTTCATTCGTTATAATTAATAAAAACAATAAAAATCTAATTTACAAAAAACATTTTTTTAATTATTTTTAAAAGCTTTGTTATTAATTATTTAAATAACACAAGTTTTCTATTTAAAATTTAGAAATAATTTCAATTTTTGGGTTAAAAAATTTAATATTAAAAAAATTTTTTGGTATTAATTAACAGTAGTTAGTTTTTAATTAAGATTTAGGAGAAACTACATTCATTTAGTTTTGTTTTATCTTTAAAATAAGATGAAATAATTTACTTAAATATTTAAGAAAATCTGAGAACATTTGAGATGTAAATAGCTGGTTGTTTGACATAATTCTGATTTTGAGAGTGTTTTGAAAGTGGTTTTCTTGGTTGGATTCTTCTAATTTTTTAATGATCTGATTTAAGTTTTAGTTGTGAGAGAATCTAAAATAGGAGATTTCGTTAGAAACTAAGGCTATTTATTGTATTTTTTTCATTTTTAGTTTTTTTTAGTTTTGGAAATCTTGATCAGCTGCTATGCTAATTAAAATTTGCTTTAAATTTTTGCATCTAGCTACATCGAATATGATTTTATCAGCTTAGTAGTTAGAAAATATGACATTTTTACCCATAGTTAGACTCAATTTAACAAGTGTTTTAGATTAATTTAAGACTAGCTTTTAAATTAAAGACCCATTTAACTTAGCTGTATCTAATTTTAAGTTTAGATCAATCAATCCAAAAACATTTTTAAATAAGAAAAAACATCTTTTTTACTGTTCAGCTAGTTTTTCTAGGATAAGATTTGAGAAGTTAGAAGTAAGTTATTCATTATTCATTAAATTTAGATGCAATTATTTTAATGATTTTGATGATTTTTTAATGGAATCAATTAAGAGAGTTCCATCGTCATCTGTTAATTATTCAAATAGACTAAAATCTGCTTACAAACTCTAAAGAGTTTCATTCTTTTTGTCTACTTAATCAATCAAATCTAAGAATAAAATTTTTTTTGAACTTTTATCTTCAGTTTGTTTCCATTTAATTTGAACTTCATAATTGTCTTTTTCCTCTTCAATAATTTAGACTTAATCATCAACTAACAAAATCTATTCAGGTTTAATAGCATCTGGTTCTTTTTATTGTAATTTATTTTCTGAAGCAAAATTGCTCTATTTTTATGAAACACGCTCATCTCTATAAGATTAACGTTAACTCTAAATATTTGAAGATTAAAGTTAATTTTATTATTCATTTTTCTTTTCTTGAACCAATTTGCTAAGAAGAATTAAATCAGCTTTATGATCTTTGCTTTAACTAGATTAACGAGATTAATTTAATTAAATAGGAGAATCTTGACTCACATTTGATCTTTAAGCTTAAATTTATGAATTTCTTTGTAAAATTTTCCTCTAAGAATCTTATTATTATTTGTCCTGTGAACTCAGTCTTTCTTTTTGTTGAGTGTTTAAAGAAATTTTCTGCATGCTTGGACTATCTTTCTTGTATTTACTTTGAGTTTGAGGTGAACCACTCTAAAATAATTTATTCAAATCATCATCTTATTTTTTCTAATTAATATCCTAATCAATAGACCTAGAATCGATATCTTTGTTATTTGAATAAATACTTTTAGAATCAATAACATTATCATCACCTTATAAATTATCATCTTCCAGCATAGATTTATTCATTTAAAGAATAGAAGAAAACTTACTTTTTTAACCATCTATTCTATTCTAAGATGGGACTTTTAAGTAATTTAATTGAGTTTTTTTTTGACTTGCATTGTTAATCTTTGAATTATTTAGACTGACAATGACAGGTGATTTAATCTAATTTCCTTTATCATTATCTAATTCATCATTTATACTGATTTTATCTTATTCATCAAATACTTAAATAAAAAAATTAGATTTCTTTTATTATTTTTAATCTTATCCTTATGTATATTAAATCCCACCAGTTAATTAATTATTATTGTCAATTTATTAATAAAAACTTATATTTTTATCATCAAATTTATCTTTTTTTTCTTCTTCTTCATTTTCATCTTAAAATTGCTAACTTATATCTTCTTCATAATCATCTCTTAATTACTTATTCGATATATACTCCTAATCATCCTCTTCTTCTTCTTCTTCTTCACGATTCTCTTCATCATCTTATTGAATTTTAGACTTGGAATCCTTTTGAATATTTTATAAAAGCAACCTAGAATTAGTTAAAACAACTGATTTGTAATCAACATCAAAAGACTCCAGTCGAATAGCCATATTTATTTTCTTATCTTTCAAATAAGCCATTAACTTCTAAATGTAAAACTCACAATTCATTCTCTCAGATGGATTCTTTTTAATCATGTTTACAGCCAATTTGTACAAAATAGAATCATTTTACAATTACAATTAAGGCGGAAACAATCCTTATGAAAAATACTTTTCATAATCTGATTTAATATTTTCAATTGAATCATACTTGAATTTCTAAATATTATCTAATTATAATAACAAAAAACCTAATGTAAATATATCTGATTACATTGTTGATTCTTTATTTTATTAATATTCAGGAGCATTTATCTAATAATTACTTACTACTCTTTATTTATATATCGTTTTAGATTCTTCATCCTCTATTTAACTTAACATATTCTATTGTATTAGCTTTTCATGAATATTTAAAAACTAATCAGACAACTTAAAAATCTTTGATTGTTACAAAATGTTGCTAAATTTTAAATTCCCATGAACTAAATCTTACTTGTGCAAATAATTTAGAGAATCTAAAATCTTTATTACAATTTATATTTTCATCTCTTAATCCAACTCAATGTTTTTAGGTTATTATTACAACACTATATCTAGCAATGATTAACTACAAATCTCTTCTTCAAAATAAATAATCATTATTTCATCCTAAACTTAAAATGTCTTTACATCATTCACTTAAAGAAAGCTAAAAAATTAATTATGATTCTACACTTTTATTTAGTTTATAAGTGAGTACATTATCCCATATTCTCTAGTATTTGTCTGACAAATCTTCAAAGCAATATTCTCTTAAAATTTATTTCTTGCAGAAACCAATAAACTATGATCTGTGTCAATAATATAATCAATATCTGTGTACTTCTCATTCCCCATCAAATAAGCTATCGTCTTACTTAAAATGTTTTTATCAAACAACGCCTTATTCCTCACTTCTTCAAAAACATCATCAATAGTTTCTAAAATTTATTATCCATTTAAATTTTACATTCCTATCTTACTTACAGCCTTATTTACCTTTATTTATATTTTAAATTCAAAACTCTTTTTATTTATTTCTCAAAAAATAACAAACAAAAAAATAACAACTAATTATTTTCTTAAATGTAACCAAAATATTTCTTATT
>JH720405.1:0-81218 GCA_000231825.2 Tetrahymena elliotti 4EA
TATTTATTATTTACTGATTTTTTGAATGAAAAATTTAAAATTTAAGTTGAGGAGATATTAAATCTATCAATTGCAAAAAGAAGTAAAGAAAAAATAATAATAAATATCAACAAAAATAATTTATAAATTAATTAAGCTCATCATAAAAAAAGAGAACAATTTTTGAAGTCTGAAATAAAAATGATGAATAGAAAGCCGTTTGATGAAGCAGAGAGGTAAAGATAGCTTGTAAGAATGATAATTACATAAAATATATAAAATTTGTTATTAAAATTGATCAAAAATCTTATTAAAAATAGGCTTTGTTGGGATTTTGGAAGAACCCTATGGATGAAAACTTTATAGATATGATTAATATTTCAATATTTCCTTTTTATAAGTTTCTTTCATTGACATCTTTGGTTGTATTGGCTGATACTGTTATTTTTATTTGCTGTCTTTTCTATGATTAACTGGATGGCGAGGGTGGATTCTTAGCTCCTTCGTAATTCACATTATACTATTTTGGAGAAATTGATAGAATTTAAATGCTTAGCGGATAATACTATAGATTTATTACACCTATTTTTATTTATTAGAATTTCCTTCACTTTTTCTTTAGTGTGTTTGTAAAGATTTACTTCTTATCTTTTGTAGAATATATTTAAGGCTTTTTTAAGACAACATTTATCTATCTTTTTATTTCTACTTATGGAGTCATATTTAATACATTATTCACTTCTAAACCTGGTGTAGGAGGCTCTTTTTGCATAGGAATTATACTCATTTCTTTAATGTAGGAGCATAATATATTTTAGTAAACCAAAAACTCTAATCTTTATGCATTTTTTTCTTCTTCTCATGAATCTAGTGTGCTCCCAACAATCAAACTACTTTTTATACTGATGATTATTTATATTGCTAATTAAGTCTATCCTAACATACCAATATTTGGTCATTGTGGAAGCTATATAATGGGTTATTTACTTACTAAATTCTTTGCTCCTGAATATCCCAAAGAATCTTAAAAAAATTTCATTTGGCTCTTTCTCTCACTTCTACTTTATTCAGGCTCTATCGTCTTTCTTTTTTTATTCTTAAAAGATAAAGAATTTCCATTTAGCAAAATAGAAGGTTAGTGAGCTTGCTTGTACCATTGAAACCTACCAATAAATTTTATATCTACCCCTTTTAAATACTAATTCTAAACCTTTATATTAACAAATAAATCAAATACAAATAGTTATAATTTACATATTCATACTTACTACATACTTCTGTATGAAACAAAATCTATTCAAAAATCATAAATAAAATACTCTCAAATCTAAATAACAAAATTATTTAAATAAAAAGTGTATTAAAGTAAATACATATAATTTAAGTAAAGTATCTCTACTATTTAGCTTTATATTTTAGTATAATAATAAATTTAAAAATTTCTGAGAAAAATTAAAATAAAAGCTCTTTTATATTTTTCAATTATTTTATTAGTATGTTTACTGTGTGATATTTAACAAATAAATAAAGGTATCTTTAATAATCAAAATTAAATTCTTAAGAGATAATGATGATTCATTTTAAAATAATAGGTCAAAAAAAGTAGAATTAATCATTTTTCTGAATGATTGGATTTTTGAAAAAACTAAATTCTAAAAAAAATATAAGAAATTAAATTAAGTTTTTGTTTAAAATTATTTTAAGAATAAAAAAATTAAATAGTCTCTAATTCTTTTATTAATTAGCAGAATTTTTTAAAGATTATTAATATGAAATTTTTTAAACAAACCTTTTAAAAATATTGCAAAACTAGTTTTAAATATTTACTTTTTATGCATCTAAAAATAATATAAATAGGTTTAATTCCATATAATACACTAAATTAAAAAAAAGTAAAGAATGAATACGAAAATTACTGACAGATTAGTTTAAAAAATAAATTTTATTAACTTTCAATATTAAAATTATTTCTACATACCAGAACTGAGTTAATTTCAATTTACTTCAAAATTTAGTAGATTAAAAGTATCATCATATAATCTTGATTCTATGTTTATTATATAGTCACCATCTGGTGTGTAAAAAAATATTCCAAAGCTATAATCTATGTTTTAAAGGATTTTTTATTCACTAACTTAATTGATATTTTCATATTTAGGATAATCCATAAATAAAACAACTCTTTTTGAAATATTCACTCTAATTTCTATATAATCTAAATCTCCAGCAACTTTAGTCAAATACTTTCCTTTTAATATTTTATCTAACCCATAATCTTTATTATTTGTTACAAAACAACAATTTTCGTTCCATACAACTTAATTGTGTATTTCTTATGTTTTCATAATACCAAAAGCGATTAAATTACAATTTAATTTTTTGTTTATTTTGCATCTAATCATATAGGTTATGTTAGGATACAATTTTTCTTTAGTTGCAATTTAACCATAAAGTGATTTAATCTACTTTAACTTATAACTAAATTAATTATTTCTTTCTAAAATTAATTATTAACTATCTTCAAATGTTGTTTTGATAAAATCTAATGATGAAATAATATTATCAGTCATTTCAAATATTGGATAATCAACTAGTAATTATTCAATATTATCATTTCTTCCTATGATATTTTTTAAACAACATGAATTAAATTATTAATTAGAAATAGGAGATACTCTATTTTAATATGATTCCCCAAACTTTTCATTTAGCTCTGATATTTTATTTGCTAGTTTTTCTAGTTTGTTTATTTAGTTCATAGTAAATTTACTGAAATCAATATTTTTATCTCTATTATTGCTGAAAATATTAACATTTAAAAATAAACTTTGGGTGATTTCTGAGTATTTTTAAATAGAGTTCTTGGCATTAGTTACAAACTAATTGCTACAGAAATTTGTTTTATTTTCTAAAAGTGAGCTAAATTTGATTAAACTTTACTATTATAATTATTTTTAATCATTTTAATTTAGATTTAATTCATTTTTTAAATTATTTTAACTTTCTAAGCATTTTACTAGCTCTGAAATTTCTATAAGCTGCTCATCTCTAAGACTTTATCCATTTATTTAAGACTTACCTTGCTACAAACAATCTTCAAAATTGAAAGTATCAATTAAAGGTTGAATCATTTCAAATTAATCTGATAATTTTTGGAGGAATACCTGATTGCAGAAATTAAATTTATTAGAAATTAATTTCCTTAATTTTTCTATATTTTAATTATTTTATACTTCTTTGATGTCATGCTTATTAAAATAAAGTTAAAATACAAAAAAATTTTTCAAATATCTTACAATAAATAAATAATTTTAAAATTAAAAATATGTTAAAAAATATACTTTTAAAATATTTTAGATTTATTAATTCAACAACTTTTTATGTTAAAAGTATTTTAAAAAGGAAATAAGAAAGAAAATTACATTTAAAAAATATTTAGACTATTGAGTTATACTATCGATAATCTAGCTATTCATTTTATCAAAATCTATTTGAAGCAATTCTTCATTTAAAAAGCTCTTGACATCAACTCTGTCAATACTGTTAGATAAAGTGAACACTATTTGTTACAGCTACTAAATTAATGCTTTAGAGCAGAAATTTAATTTATTACTCATCAGTTTAGCCATCAGCTAGCTTGTTGTCATTTCATTTTTATCAAGTTGATCGATTTTCTTTAAGAATAACTCAAATTATTCTTTTTTGTAGTCAATTCTGAGATCATTTAAGTTTTTGATTACAAACATATCAATTTAGTCAATCAATTACAACACATTATCATTGATTTTCTAAGCAGCATCAAAATTAATCATTGAATTTTAAGTTTCAAATAAATTAATTTTTTCTTATAATTCTTCTTTGTATTTATTTTAATTTGTAGAAATGCGAGTGAAAACTTCTCTAAAAAGCTCATTCTATTTGTTGAAATCATCTTTGTAGTTATAAATGATTTTTTTTAGCTATTCTTTTTCTGCAAATTAATTATATTTCACCATCACTTGATCACTAAAGTTCCAAATAGACTTAGCTTGGCTCAACATCTGTTCTTCTTTTAGATTTATTTTTTGATCTATTGATTTCCTCAAAGTTAGGAAAAAGGTAGATATTTTATTTTTTAATCCATCAACTGAGCAATCTGACTCAAAGACCTACTTGAGCTTTTAGCTAAGATCACTATCTCCTGAGACTGGGTAGTTTTTGAAAACAGTTTTTTCATTATCTTTAATCAATCCAACTAAATGGAGAGTTTATTGATTAGGATTATCAGAATAACACTCAGCACATTGAAGGAATTGATCATTATTAGGATTAGTACTTAATGAAACAATCCAGTTCTCAGGATGTTTAGGGCAGCATCTGTAGCTATTATTGGACAGAATAAAGAATTCTTTCTCATTTAACTTAAGGTCTTGAGCGCTTTAGATTTAATTCATTTTTAAAAATACTTTATGATTAGATATTTGTTTATTAATTTGCAATTAAAAGATATCTTTATTAGTTATCTCTAATAAAGTGAATAGAAAAAAGAAATTTTGTTTGTCTTTAGTAAAATACTTTAAACATATAAATATTCTAAATGCTTTTTGAAAATTTTAATATTTGCTTTTTTTTGAACCTTCTTTAAACCAATAATTAATTGAATAAATCTTTTTTTATCATTAAAATTAGTCAAGATTTTCCAAAATTATTAAAAGATGAAACCCAAAAATTCAATTTTTTGAAATGTCGAAGATTTATCATTCACTAAATAAATTATTTTATTAAATAAATATCATAAAATTTTTTATTTTTTACAATTTGATTTTCGTTTTGGAAATAAAATAAAATTTTTAATTAAAATTTTTCTGAAAAGTTATTTTTATTTTTCATTACAAAAATTGAACTCCCTTCCTCTAATATGTATTATTTTATTGATGTAAGATCCAAATTTATTCGATTATATAGTATTTTTGAAGAATTTTCAGAAATCTGGAACAGATCATTAAATTATCATAAAATTAACTAATTTTTTTAATCAAACAAAATAAAATTGGGTTCAAGTTTTTTTCATAATAAAATCAGTTTAGTTTTTATTATAAAATATTAATAATTTTTAATTAGTTTTAAATATCTATATTTTTCTAATATTGTACTGCATCAAATGTTAATTTTCAACTAGTTAACTGATAGATTAACAAAATATATCCAAATCCTTTTAATTTTAGCAATATTTACAATTTTATTATTAAAAATGAATTAAAAGATAAAAAATTTATCAATTCAAATTAACAAAATTAAATGTTTTATTCTATTTGAAATAAACAATTTAAATTCTTCAAAATATATAATTAATAAATAAATTTTTATCTGAAAATATTAATCAACCAAATAATAAGCAATCTTTACGACATAGTATCATAGAAGTTATCTCAAAAAACTTCAAAAATCTAATTCAGTTATAATGCAGAAAATGCAAATACCATGATAAACATTCAAGTTTTAACAACACTATGAATCACCTGAAAATGGATCCGAAGACTTTATAATGTGTCTAAATAAACTTGATATTAATTTTTAAAACAAACAGATCAGCAGAAATAAAACAGAAAAGGTAAATGTATAAATACAGTTGATATATAATGAGTTATACATTGAACATATCTTAAAAATAATATAAAAGGAAATTTTGGGATTTGTATACTAAAAACGTATTTTATAAGTAAATAAATAAAATATTTATTTTTAAAACCTGAACTCAATTTAATTTTTTGTTTGATTAAAAAAATATAGTTATCTTTATGATAATTTAATGATCCTTTTTTATTCTGAAAGTTCATAAAAAATATAATATTATTAGATATGATTGGATCGAAATCAGTAAACAAATAAATTTTAGATGAAGGCAGCGATATTTTTGCAAAGGATTATAATTTTTTTTAAATTAGACAAAAAAATTAAGGTTTATCTTTATTTATTATTTTGAGTATAATTTCATATCAAATACATACAGATATCTTATCAATCATCTAATTTTCAATTAGATCAATAATTTAATAAAAATAAAGATAAAACTTACCTTTATCAATTAAAAATAATTGGAATGGAAGAAGAATAAGGTCAAGAGAAATAGATAAAATGTAATTTTTCTGATATTTTTTATTAGTATATCTCTTATTGAAAATTCATCTTCTTATGATTCTCTAAATTAATTAATATTATGAAAAATGAATAAAATAATAATTCTGATAATATTTTCTTTTAATTGTATTTTGTTTACATTTTATTATTTATTAATAAGTTTTCTCTAATTTAATTGGAAATTTTCAAATATAAAAATATCACAGGAATTTGCATTTCAGAGGATAAATTTCTTAAAAAATTATTTTGACAATCTCCTTAAACTCTCAAGAATAGAGGGTAAAAAATAAATGAATACATAAAATAATTTAACTTAAAAAAAATCTTTTTTATATTTTCTTTTCAAATAGAATAAATTCCAATTATTTTACTTATTTGAAAAATTATATTTTGGGTTCAATTTAAAAAAATACTATTTATTAAGAAAATGTAAAAAGCCAAAAGCTATTTCAAGTTAAAGCTAGTTAATTCAGATTAGGTTATTTCTAAGTTAAAATATTATCTTTTCAAAAATTTACTTATTTTTGGGTTATTTCCTATTAAGAAAACTCATTGAAAAAATAATATGATTAATAGAATAAGCTCTCTTTGATAATAATTGATAACATCAATTTTAGCTCAAGATATTGAAGAATAGATAGAATTAATTTTAATTAATTAGAAAGTATATAAGCTTATTTATTTAATGATCATTGTGTTGTAAATTACATATCCTTAAGAAATAATCCAAAAAGGCTAAAACTTGCATAAGAAAACCTTTAGAAAGATTTAAAAAGTTTTTATTTTGTTAATGAAATAAAATACTGGTTGTATGAAAATCCAGGGGAAGGTTGTAATAATAAGTTAAACATATTCCATTTTCTAAACAGAAGCATCCATACAAAATAAGTTGTGCAATAGGTATTAGCTCTAATGGTAGGTCAAAAATTCATTTGTTTGAAGAAAACCTACAAAAGTAGGATAAATATCAACACTACTAAAGATTCTTACTTGCAACACAACAAATATTTAATGTAAAATCTTTTTTCTTCATAGAAGATAGAAATATAAATAATCATACATCTGTAAGAAAAATATTTTTTTAAAATAAAAATGTCAACTACATTTAAGACTAGTTAGACAATCAATTGAGAATGTTTGGTCAATGTTATACAAGAGAGTAAGAGATAAACTACTACAAACAAAAGAATAAAGAATATTTTTGTAAGAAATATACTAACAAACAAATAGGAATTAGAAGATTCAATATTCATAGTATTTCTTAATTCATTTTAAATTTCATTAGTGATCTATGAAATTATTTAAAGAATTCTAGAAAATTTGTAAAGATTTCAGGATAGAGTAAACAATTAAGATATTGACAATATCCTTATTATCAAAATTTATGCCACTATGATTTTAATTTAAAAATAACACCATAACCTCCATTTAAAAAGTATTATACCTTTTTTTTATGAAATTCTTAGTATTCAAATTTGATTAATATTTTAATTTAAATGCTTAATTGTTTTGAACTTTTATGGAATTTAATTAAAATTTGAAATAAATAAAAGATCATTTCGTTTTTTCTATCATATAATTATGAACTATTTATATTTCATGTTTAATTTAACTAAAAATTTGGATTTTGTTGCATATTTAGATATTAAGAAAATAATTGTTAATAATTAATAATAAAATAATAGTATTTAATAGAAATACATGAATAAAGAATTCGAAATTGTTTTTAATCACTAAAAATAAAAGGAAAGAGACAGAGTAAGAAATAATTATCTTAGATTTATCAAAAGGATGAAAATTTAAACACAGTCTCTTGAATCCAAGTGGGGGTAAAGTTAGCTATTTTTTTAGTTATTACATTATTTTCTCATTATTTAATAACTTACAATCATTTACTTTTATTTTAAGAAATTTTAGAGTTAAAAAATTTGATTAATCGTAACAAAATATTTGGTGTCATTTTTTAAAATTAAAACCACAGTGTCATAAATTTTGATATGGAGGAGGAGTTTCTCAATATCTTAAACAATAACTACTGGTGTCTATATTTGATAATCTATCTGATTTCCCTTACTAAATAATCAAAAGATGATACAATTAATATACTGCAATGCTCACTAATTAAGACCTTAATAGTGGTGAATTTTTTAAACAAGAAAGTGTCTTTTAATTTTGTTATTTAAGTTTTAATTCATTCAAAGATTTTTCTACACAACAAAAATAAAATAAGGTATTTTTTTTTTCCATGAATTTTTTATTTTTTCTTTATACAGAAAAAATCATTAAAATCAAATTTTAATTACTCAAAATAAAAAATATTGCAAGTATGGCCATAATTTTAGGGGTCTAAAAAATTAAGTGAAGATAAATAAGCTTAATTTTCAAATACAAATAGTATACTAATCTATGATAGTAATAAATTCATCAATAAAACTAAACTCTGATTAGTTATTACAGAATAAATATTATAACGTCTTATTTAATTTATTATTTTAATTAAATTTTAAACTTTTTAATTTTAAATTAGTTTAAATGATATCCATCTATTAAAACTTAGTTCATTTCAATTCATTCACTTCAAAATTTAGTAGATCATAAGTATCATCATATAATCTTGATTCTATGTCTATTACATAATCATCACCTATTGATGGGTACAAACGTATTCCAAAGCTATAATCTATGTTTTAAAGGATTTTTTATTCACTAACTTAATTGATATGTTCATATTTAGGATAATCCATAAATAAAACAACTCTTTTTGAAATATTCTCTCTCACTTCTATATAATCAATATCTCCAGCAACTTCAGTCAAATACTTTCCTTTTAATATTCTATCTAACCCATAACCTTTATTACTTGTTAAAAAACAACACTTTTCTTCAAATAACTATTTATTGTGTTTTCATATTACCAAAAGTGATGGGACCTCGATAATTTACTTTTTTGTTTATTTTGCATCTAAAAATATAGGTTATGTTAGGATACAATTTTTCTTTAGTTGCAATTTAACCATGCAGTGACTTAACCTACTTTAATTTATAACTGAATTAATTATTTCTTTCTAAAATGAATTATTAACTATCTCCAACTGTTGTTTTGATAAAATCAAATGATTAAATATTATCAGTCATTTCAAATATTGGAGAATCAACTAGTAATTATTCAATATTATCATTTCCTCCTATTTTATGCTTTAAATACCATGAGTTAAGTTATTAAATAGAAATAGGAGATACTCTATTGTAATACAATTCCCCAAATTTTTCATTTAGCTCTGTTATTTTATTTGCTAGTTTTTCTAGTTTGCTTATTTATTTCATAGTAAATTAACTGAAATCAATATTTTTATCTCTATTATTGCTGAAAATATTCACATCCAAAAAGAAATTTTGAGTTATTTCTGAGTATTTTTAAATAGAGTTTTTTGCATTAGTTATAAACTAATCACTACAGAAATTTGTTTTGTTTTCTAAAAGCAAGTTAAAATTGATTAAATTTTACTATTCAAAAAACTATTTTTATTGATTTTAATTGAGATTGAGTTGATTTTTTAAATTATTTTAAGTTTCTAAACTTTTTACAAGTTCTGCAATTTCTAAAAGCTACTATAGACTTTATCCGTCTATCTAAGATTTACCATGCTACAAAGAATCTTGAAATTTAAAGTATTAATTAAAGGTTAAATTATTTGAAGTTAATCTGATAATTTTTGGAGGAATTAATGATCACAGAAATTAAATTTGTTAGAAATTAATTTCATAAGCTTTTCTATGTTTTAATTATTTGATACTTCTTTAATGTTATGCTTGTTAAAATAAAATTTAAATATCATGAATATTAATTTAAAAATACCGTAATACCTAGATAAGTTTTTTCTTTGAGCTTCTAAGTAGGATCTCAAAAAATTTACCTCAGAATAAATGCATAAAAAATTAAAAACCCTCACTTTTTTTCTAAAGAAAATGTGAAGAATTACAGTCAGAATTGAGATTATTTAAATATAACATCTCTCGGTAGTATCAACAAAGTAAAATAAGTAAAAATACTTTAAATGGCTTAATCAAATTTAAAGATCTTGCCAATTAAATATAAAATTTATTATAAATTTTTCTTTTATTTTTTATTAAATTACAAGAAAACTGATATTTAATAATGTAAAATTTTTTCAAGATAATCAGAATACAATTGTGAACAAATAAATACTATTAAATACAATCAATATTATATTTTCTTTTGATTTTTTTTCAAAGTACTTCTAATTAAACAATGTAAAAATTTAATTTTTTATCAAAGTTTTAATTTATTTAGTGTAAGAATAACTTTTTTAATTAATTCCTTTTATCTACTTATTAAATAAAAGATAGATATGCTTAATTTAAAAATATAAATGGTAAATTTGTCAATATTAGTGAAGGCAACATAACACGAAAATATCTTTAACATTAGCAATAACAAAATAAATATTATCAAATTTTGAATAATTTATTAATTTAACTAGGTTATTAGTAGGCAATTTCTAATTATTAAAAATAAGCTATTTATCAGAACTTAGTAATTTCAATTTACTTAAAAATTGAGTATATCATAAGTTTCATCATAAAGTATTGATTCTATATCTATTTCATAGTTATCACCAGGTGTAGCAAAATTTATTCCAAAGCTGTAGTCTATGTTTTAAAGAATTTTTTATTCATCAACTTAATTGACATTTTCATATTTAGGATAATCCATAAATAAAACGACTCTTTTTGAAATATTCACTCTGACTTCTATATAATCTATATTTCCAACAACTTCAGTCAAATATTTTCCTTTTAGTATCTTATCTAATCCATCAGTTCTATCGCTTGTACAAAAACAACACTTTTCTTCAACTAAACCTTTATTTATTGTTTCTTCTGTTTTAATAATGCCAAAAGCGATGTAATTGCAATTTAATTTTTTGTTTATTTTGCATCTAAAAAAATAGGTATTTTTAGGATCTAATTTTTCTTTAGTTGCAATTTAACCATGCAGTGGTTTAACCTACTTTAATTTATAACTAAATGAATTATTTTTTTCTAAAATTAATGCTTCACTATTTTCATATGTTGTCTTGATAAAATCTAATTATTAAATGTTATCAGTTATTTCAAATATTGGATAATTAACAAGTAGTTATTCAATATGTTCATTACCTCCTATTTTATTTTGTAAAAAGTATGAGTTAAATTATTAAATAGAAGCAGGAGATACTCTATTATAGTATGATTCCCCAAACTTTTCATTTAGCTCTGTTATTTTATTTGCTAATTTTTCTAAATTGTTTATTTAGTTTGTTGTAAATGTATTGAAGTCAATATTTTTATCTCTATCATTGCTGAAAATGTTGACATTTAAAAATAGATTTTGGGTGATTTCTGAGTATTTTTAAATAGAGTTCTTGGCCTTTGTTATAAACTAATCACTACACAAATTTGTTTTGTTTTCTAAAAGTGAGCTAAATTTGATTAAATTTTACTATTCCAATGATTTTTATTCACTTTCATTGAGATTTTATTCATTCTTGAAATTATTTTAAGCATCAAAACTTTTTACTAGCTCTGCTATTTCTAAAAGTTACTCATCGCTAAGACTAGATCCATCTATCTGAGACTTATCTTGTTACAAATAATCTTCAAAATCTAAAGTATTTATTATAGGTTGAATTATTTCTAGTTAATCTGATAATTTTTGGAGGAATGACTAATTGCAGTAATTAAATTTATTAGAAATTAATTTTATTAATTTTTCTTTATTGTCATTATTTTCTACTTCTGAAATGTTAAGCTTATTAAAATAAATTTAAATATATAAATTTTAAGTTAAAATATTTTAAAAATAAATTATTAACTTTAAAATTAAAAAATTATGAAGTGAATATCAAATTAAAAAATG
This sequence comes from Tetrahymena elliotti 4EA, assembly GCA_000231825.2. Classification (NCBI taxonomy): domain Eukaryota; phylum Ciliophora; class Oligohymenophorea; order Hymenostomatida; family Tetrahymenidae; genus Tetrahymena; species Tetrahymena elliotti. Next base: position 12,017 of record JH720405.1, read on the forward strand.
AAATGAATAAGAAAATTACATTTAAAAAGTGTTTAGACTATTTAATTAACATATCAGTGATTGAGCTATTCATTTTGTCAAAATCTATTTGAAGTAATTCCTCATTTAAAAATTTCTTAACATCAACTTGATCAATACTATTAGATAAGGTGAATACTATTTACTATAATTGCTCAACTAGCTCATTAGAGCAGAAATTAAACTTATTCCTCATTAGTTTAACCATCAGTTAGCTAGCTGTCATTTCATTTTTATCAAATTCATCAATTTTCTTTAAGAATAATTAAAATTCTTCTTTCTAGTCAATTCTGACATTATTTAAATTTTTGATTACAAATATATCAATTTCATCTATCAATTTTAAAACATTCTCATTGATTTTCTAAGCAGCTTCAAAATTAATCATTGAATTTTAAGTTCCAACCTAATTAATTTTTTTATACAATTCTTCTTTGTATTAATTTTAATTTGTTGAAATGCGAGTGAAAACTTCTCTAAAAAGCTCATTTTGTTTGTCGAAATCATCTTTGTAGTCATAAATGATTTTCTTGAGCTATTCTTTTTCTGCAAGTTAGTTATATTTCACTATTACCTGATCACTAATGTTCCAAATAGACTTTGCTTGGTTCTACATCTCTTCTTCTTTCAGATTTATTTTTTGATCGATTGATTTCCTCAAATTTAAGAAAAATGTAGATATTTTACTTTTCAATCTATCCACTGAGCACTCTGACTCAAAGACCTCCTTGAGCTTTTCGGTTAGATCGCTTTCACCTGAGACTGGGTAGTTTTTGAAAACAGTTTTTTCATTGTCTTTTATCAACCCAACTAAATGGAGAGTTTATTGATGGGGATTATTAGAATAGCACTCAGCGCATTGAAGGAATTGATCTGAATTAGGATCAGTGCTTAATGAAACAATCCAATTCTCAGGATGTTTAGGACAGCATCTGTAGTTGTTATTGGATAAAATGAAGAGTTCTTGATCATTTAGTTTGAGGTCTTCAGTGATTGTGGTTTAGTTCATGTAGAAAAAGACTGTATGGTTGTTAGTGAATTTATTAATTAAGAGTTAAAAGATTCTTTTATTAATAATAATTACTGTATCAAAAATTGAAATTAAATAATCATATATTTTATCGAGTTAAGCTTTCTTTTTCAAATACACTGGATTTTATAATTAGGTGATCAATATTTGAGGAAGAAATATTGGGAGGGGGGGGGGAGGAAGAGAAAAAAAAATAATTAAAATTTACATTTTATCATTTATGTATAATTACGAAACAAGAAATTAAATGACCAATATGCATATAAGTACCACCCCTTTATTAATCTATAGAGTAAATTCCAAGCCAAATAAATTTAAAATGATTGTATTGAGAAAATAACAAATTAATTTTATCACTTTTTAATAAGTTAAGTTTTTTTTGCATTAATTATTAATAATATTTTTGTTTTTTAAATTTTCAGTTGAATAAAAGATAAATTAAAAAACTATTAATAAGAAAGTTAAAGAGGTAAAAAAACATTTCTTAAAAAGATGATGAGCTATTAATATTCTTTTCAATTCTACATAATAGGAGATTCAAGTAAATTATAAAATTTATTTTTTTGTTAATAAAATCTTTTTTATTGAAGCTGTAGGAAAAAGCTGCATTTCATCTTAGTTCACTGAAAAAATATTTATAGAAAAGCATAAAGCTACAATAGGAGCAGAGATAAGTAATAAAATAATCAAATTAGATGATAAAAGCATCAAAACTATAATTTGGGATACAGTAATATTAAATAATTTTAAATTTTTGTAATCCAATAATTATCAAATAAAATATATTATTTGATTCTATTTAATTAAAAAAAACTTAATTTAAGTCTGGAGAGGATCGTTTTTAATCTATTACCAAATCTTATTTCACAAATCAAACTGGAGCTATTTTAGTTTATGATGTAGGAAAGTAATTAAATTAATTAAATATTAAAATTACAACAAAAAAATCATTTTATTAGTCTTAATAGTTTTGTCAATATTAGAAAATGGTTTGAAGTATATAAATAAATTAATCATTATGCTCAATTTATTTTAGTAGGAAATAAATGCGATATGGAAAAAGAGTAAATTTATTAATATTATTCAATTCAATTATTAATTAAATAACAATTAATATTTTAAAATTAATTATTTTTTGTTTATTTCTCATAATCTCATAAAATAATTTTGATAAATAAAAGACGCTAAGTTAGTTATTCTGAAGGAGAAAAATTTGCAAATGAAAATTAATTACTTTTTTTAGAAGCTAGTGCTTTTACAGGCTACAATATAGATAAAATCTTTATAGAATTTTCTAAAATAATCTATGAAAAAATTCAAAAAGGAATAATAGACCCTTCAAATAAAGTAAATTTAATCACATAAATTTATCAGTTAATTAAAATTATTTTTCGATTAATAAAAACAGGTATGGGGTATTCACTAAACTGATCCAATATATTTATCAGAAAAAAAGAGATCTCTGATAAGTAAATGTTGGTGAGAAACATAATAATTACTTGAACAAAGACATTTTATTTAATAATTAAGATCTCTAACCAAAGATAAATAATATATTTTATTTGTAGTTCTCATGGCTTTTTAATGAAAGTTAAATTGAATTAGTAAAAATTTAAAACAGAACTGTCATTTTGTAAAAAAATAAAATTTAATTTTGAGGCTTATTTTTTAAATGAAAAATTATCAAATTATTTGTTTGCCAAACAAACATTTTTAGATATAATCATTATATATTAAAATATTTAAATTTCTTAATTAAATGATTAATCATTATTTTTAAACCATTCATTTAATGTTTTTTATTTTTTAAAGTAAAAATTATTTTGATGGATTTTTATTTAATTTTAGATAATAACAAAATCAATCCTCTATGTCTATAAAATATACAGTCAAATCAAATTTAATAATAAAAAATAGTAATAGATGTAGTTTTCTCTTATTTAATTAAGATGAAAGAAAAATACTTCTTGATTTATTTACTTCAAATTAAATGTATTTGATAAAAATCCAATTTTTATTTATTATAATTTAAGATTGTGTTTAGTACCAATTAATAAATAATTTTTTAATATAAAAAAAGATTTTTGAAATATGTAAATTAATTTAAATAATAATTATTATAAATTCATCTATTGTAAAGATCTAAATAATAATGTAACTTTTTTGATAAGTTAAACCTTTTAAGGTTAAAAGAATAAAATCAATTATCTTCTATTCATGCTTCAGGATCTAGTTTTTATGAATAAATTTTAATATTTAAAATAATATTGAAAAAAATACTTTAACTCTGTAAGCTTTGATATGATTTTGATTTGGTATTGTAAAGAACGAAATCTTAATTATTTTATGAATCTAAGTAGCATTCAGATTAAATAATTTAGCCTGAGTTTAATAATTATCTTTTACTTTATGGCGTTATGGTTCTTACTGTGTTTAAAACAAAGTCTTGGGTATTTTATGAATCTAAATCACATTCCGATTGGAGGTTTTAATGGTTTTTTATTAATTGTCTCTTTCTTTAGGGGATGGTTCTCACATTATTAATAATTAAGTCTTAATTATTTTATGAATCTAATTCACTTTCTGATGGATGACTTTAGTAAGTTTTCGTTTTGAAATTATTTTCTTCTTATGTAAAATACTATTCATCAATATTTCTTAAACTGCTATTTTTCTATTACTATCCTAAATATTTTTGTGCTTAAATAAAATAAATATCAATAAATTGATTATCAAATAAATTGAAAAAATTACCTAATTATTACTCAATTATGTTCATAAAAAATTATTTTTTTTCAAAGTCATTAAAATTTAAGTATTTCCTAAAAGCTCTCTATATTTTCATTTTTAAAGCAGGGCTGATAGTTTTTTTTGAGATATCTTTATTCTTATCATTATTTAATTTTGTTTTTAAATTTCTTGATGCAATTCTTAAGATTTATTTTATTTTTTTAGAAATTAATTGAAAGTAAATCCTCAAGAGTTTTTTCAATATATAAAAAATAAATACAATATTAATCGAAATCATAATGATATACGAAGAGTAGTAGAAGTAGCTAAAGGGATTTTAGTAAGCAAAGACAACCAATAATGTAGTTAAACCGCAAACAATAGTCGAACTGAAATCTATAACATTTATTTGATGTTCTCTGTATGGCTTTATAATAATCAATAGAATGCCATAAATTACTATCACAAAAAAGATAAGAATGCTTTTCACATAAATGTTCTATGAATAAAAATTTATTAATAAAATAATTGCTAACTTTTAAACTATTTTCACAAATTCCCAATAATAGGCTCTTATATTATATTCTTTGTATAAAAATCCAAGTTTTAGTTTTACACTGCATTCTTCTAACTATTTTTTGTTTATTATTAATATTATTAACAAAATAATTGGTAAAGCAAAGACCCATAAAACTAGAAGAGGCAAAAGTAGTCTTTGTGAATAGTAAAAGTATTGATCAGTATAACATTCATGTGTAACATTTGATAAAATGTATTCAGTATCACCTATTTCTCTACATGACAATAAAGAAATAATCTAAGCTACTTAATCAGGTTATAAATATAATATCAAAAATATAATTGCTGTACATATCTTTGACTTTGCATAATTTTATTTTTTCACTCTGCTTATCATGTAAATAATTAGTTAAATTAAACTAAATAAAATAAAATATATTATTGGAATAGCTTATGAGAATACTACTCTAAAATAAATATTTGGCATCTCTGTATTTATTTTTATTAGCTAACAGTCTAAAGAGCTGTTCGTTTGACTTATAGGCTTTCCTATGCTTGAAGAAAATTCTGATAAAACTTTATTTTATTTATTAGAAAAATATTAACTTTATTTACATTTTTCTTAGTTAATTATTTTAGAACCCCACTTAAAATAAATTTTTTTTGAAAGTTAAAAGTTTTAGAATGTCAAAAGTATGGAAGGTAATGAATTATAAATAAAATATTAAAATAATATTTAATTACCTGAAGGTAGAATAATATTGTATTAAACAACTGAACTTATTATCTAAAAATAATTTGTCAGCAGTTTTATGTAAACACTTTATTAGTTATTGTTTAAAATGGTAGGGCTTCTTCTGGATTATTTTAGATTGTTAGAAATGCTAGCGTTGCTTATGGTTCCGAATCTTGTACTTGAAAGTAAATAGTTACTTGTTGGTTATAGATTTGTTTATTCTATTTTGTTAAGGCTTTTTCGAATAGATTATTTCTTGAAATAAGCACTTTACAACAATCCTATGGCAATTTATTATTTTTAAGCTATTAAATTTCCTTAAACAGATACCTACATAGACACTAGTGTAAAAAATGTTATTGCAACTAAAATCCAAATATTATAACTCATTTTATCACACTCTGCACATGAGTATTTATCAGATCTAGAATAAGATTTCCCCCAAAATGTACCTTATATCTTTTATAAAATCAATATTAAATAAATTAATCTCATACTTAATAATGTTTACGTCGCATTCCTCACAAAGCGCTCCAATATGACCTTCGTAACATATATTATCCCCAAAATTTCCACCTTAACAGTTAGATTCTTGATTTTAACAATTAATTATAAGTGAAGTTTACTCTGATTTTCTCCAATAGCCTTAACTTGTTTTAATCTTATCACCTCCAATACATATTGCTCCTTTAGGACAAGCCTAGCATTATTTAGAATCTAAGGAATATTATCCAGCTTGACATATGTCACATTCTGTGAGATTAAGATATTACTTTATTTACTCTCCAGATTGACACTATCTAAAGTTAATTTTTATGTTAAATGTGTAGTTTTATAATAACTAATTTGTTAAACTATCTTATCTGTAGATTTAATTTGAGTAAAACTAAATAATTAATGATGAGCTTGGAATTCCTACAACAGTAATTTAGTCAAATTAAAAACTTTTTAACTGCTAATTAAAGTAAACCTTTTGATTTCCTCTTAGCTAATATTTATCTGCATTTAATGTCTCAGGCTCAATTTAAACTTCAACACTAAAATTTTGTTATTCCTCAATTGTCACTGGAAAAATCATTTCTTCTTTTTCATTGAATAAATTCAATTAAAGAAAATTTAAGGAATCTCCACTTCTAAAATTGTTTATTTCTATTTAATTATTAGATAAATTTCCATCTTTTTAGTCTAATATTTCATTTTGATTAATTAATTTTAACTTTGTTGGATATGAAAGTTATTCATTTCCATAAATAAAGCCAATATTTTTTTCAAAATTAGATTCATTTATATTCACAGAAATATTTTAATAAAACAATCCTCCTCCTATTTAAGCTTTGTTTTTGATAAATGCTGAATTTAATATATTTAAGTTTGCATTTATAGGATTGAGAACATTTGAATATATTGACATAGCTCCACCTCTACCAAGCACAGATTGATTCTCTACAAATTAAGTAGATTAAATATCTAACTTAAAATTCTTTTTAAAGAAATAATTAAATTTAATCTTAATATATAATTAATTAATTAAATTACATCTCCATCATATGCCATAATATATATTGCTCCTCCATCTTATTAAGAATTACAGCTTCTAAAGACAGCATTTTAAATAAAATTATTTCCAAATAACCCATTAAAATAAAAAGCTCCTCCATATAAACCCTAAAAATTAAATTAATTTAACAAATGTCTTAATAATTATTAAATAGATTACATTTATAGAATCAAATATGGAGTCATTTACTAATATGTTAGTCTTTGATATTTGGAATACCCCTCCATTGCAGTTATTGCAATTTATTTAAGAAAAAAATGAATTATTGATGACTTAAATTTAAGAATTATTTGCTTGAATTAATGAAAAACCATTTGCATAATTTTATTTATTTTCTTCTAATAGATTTCTCTTTGAAGTAATTAAGCTAATTTCAGTAAAATTTGTTTAATCTAAAATAAGATTTCCTCCTTAGAGATACATTAAACTTGATGAAATATTACAATTTGTTATTGATGCGTTTTTAAATTAGACCGTTGAGTTTTGAGATTATATAAGTAAGCTATTACTTTCTTTTGGATTTATTCTATATAAGTTAGAAAATGTTGTGTTTTCTAGAATAGCTGATGAATTAATTAAGCTCAGTAAACAGCTTTGTTCTTAATATTATAATTCTTTGTAAATCGTATAAGGTATAGTCAATGAATCAAATTCTTCAGATGTTATTTTTGTTATGTTTTCAAAAGTTATGTTAGCAGATTAAGCATTCAAGAAATAGCTTTGCTTAATACCATAAATATTTTTAATATGTCCACCTAAAAACATAAAATTAGATTCTTAAATCTTCTAATTTTGACTATACTACCTTTATCATTTAAACAAAATTCGTATTTAAATTTAAAATAGATGTATATTAAAATAAATTAAGATTTTAATTAAGATTAAGATATTAAAAGATGAAGAATTAGAATAAATGTTTATGATTAAAATAAAATTATGGAAAAAAAATGTCTATTAAAAGAAAATTAAGGTGATAGATTAAAATAAAATAATGTTTAAAAACTAATTAAAATAAGGATGTTTACTGTATAGCTATTTGAGATGAAGATGGAGAAAATGCAAAAAGATTTTCAAATTAGCATTCAAAGCAAGTAAAACCGATTTAATTTCCAAGACTATCAATAAATATAGAACTTCCATCTAAAAAGCTATAACCTTCTGTAAAATTTGTTTAATTTATCTAAATGTCTATGCTTGTTCCAAATGATTAAATATTCAAAAAAGATCCTTTGGAAGCTGTGGACTAACTAAAACTGCAGTTTTAGATAAGAAGTTAGTTTATTATAGTATAAATTACACCTCCTAGATAGTTAATAGTTGATGATAATGAACTTTGAATTAAGCTTTGATCAGTAAAGGTAGACTTAGTAAAATTACTTGAAATAATTTAAAATTGTTTGCTCTAAACAAAAATATTATTGTACTTAGAATTACTTTAACTATTTTCAAAAGAACAATTAAATACTGTAACTGAACCAACATAATTCTAAACCCATAATCCAGTAGTAGAGTAAGTTAATGCATATGGAATAGTATTTAATTAATTATTATTAAATTTTGTATTATTTAAATTCAAATTAACTTCATTATTACTCTCAATTTAGATAGGATTAGCAAATGTATTTTTCTTAGTTTGGATTAATATTAAATTGATGAATTATGAATCAATTATATTTATTGAACATTTTTAGTATTCTTAATTGTTAATATTAATTAGTGAATGATCTACTGCTTTTTTATTGTTGATTAATATTTAATTAATATTTACATTCTATGCTTCTTTTATTTGTATGCAACCTTAAGAAGTTGAATTCAATTATTTTAATTAATAATTATTTTCATTTAAACAAGTGAAATTCTAAATATTTACAGTATCAGAATATTCAAATACTCCAAGTAAAATATCATAGTGATTTATTAAGCTAATATTTTACAGTTTTATGTTTTATATCTTGTCTGTTTAGAATAATGAAACCTATGCACTATTTGATTTAGTGCTTATTGAGTTATTATAAAAATATCCATTTTCTAAACTGAGAATGTGATTAGGAGTATTTAATGTAGAATAAAGAGAATCAAAAAATAAATAAGGAGTTTCTGAGATAAATATATTTTCAGAAACTTCAATATCACTAAAAATAAAAGTCTGATTAGAATGCTAATTAGAAATAATAGTCTAAAATATGTTTTTGTTGCAAAAAGTATTATTTTATATTTTAACTTGCTCAACTGTATAGTGGCCAGCAGTAAATAAAGGTAAGCTTTTAGAATCATCATTTGGTTGGCATTTATTTTATAGTAATTTTAGATTTTATATTGCAAGTTACACATCTGTTTTTTGCAAAAATATCTCAAATGAATCTCCTAATGTACAATTTATCAGATTGAAATTTTAAATATTGACCTATATAAATAATAATTTTATCAAAATTGTTAAGTTAATTTGAATTAATTTACTTTTTCAGTATTGATAGTGGATATTATATATTAACTTTCACTAAAATTTTAATCTCTGATTGTATAGTTTTATATTTCAACATAACTGTTGTCTATTGCTAAAGATTAGCAATTTATTTTAGGATTCTAGGGAGATAGTAGTTGTATGTTATCAATTGTCACAGAATTTTGAATATTCTAAAATAATAATCCACATTCTTCAGTTGAGTTTGCAACAAAATTTATTTAAATATTTTTTAAATAGACGGAATTGTAGTTATTCAGCACTAATTTATTTTCATATTCTATTGTAGCTAACTAAGTTTCAGAATTACTGAGCAGAGAAAGTGAAATTACAGATTAAAAATCAATACTCACTAATTCATAGTTTAATTTCATTACGTTAATAGGATTTATTATGAGCTACATTTCAATGTTTTTTACACCTTTTATGAAGTCTAGATAGTTTTAAGTCTAAAATTATTAAAATAAATTAATATTTCTTCTTTATTTTCAAAAATGTTTAATTCTATAAAATATAATGTTTATTCTGCATGCATGCTCTGAATTAAGCTACTGTACAATTGGCCTGATCTCCTAAAAATGAACCATTGTTTCTGAGATCTCCCCAAAAAACATCCATTAATATTGAGATCTCCCTTCCTCAAAAATTTATGGGCTACTTTCAATGAATTATTATAATGAAATTTTTATGAATTATCACATGCACCCATAAATTTTACTTTTTAATACCATTTTTATAAGATTAGTAGTAAATTTGAAAAAAAAGAAGATATATTATATTCATTCTAATCTTAAAAAATATTTATAAATATTTCATTGTATACCACTAATGGGGAGATCTAGGTAAAATGTAGAGCAGCTATATTTAATTTAATTTCTAAAAAAATTACAAGAATAGCAGAATCATAGAAGTTATAAGAGGAGGTAAAAGGTTAGAGCTATGTTCCTAATCCATAACCTTATGATGAATTTTGAATATCAGTTATATTAAAATAGTATTTATTTGTGCATGTAGTACAGATAGTAGGGTCATTCAAACAATCTTAAAGGTTATAAAATAAATAGCTAAATTAGAATTATAAGTATAAGGTATTATCTGAAAGTAATTCAACTGATAATAAATAATCTGTAATTTAGCCACTTGACACTTCTAGAAAATAATCAAAGTTATTCGAATTAGAGTTATATTTATATAGATATGCTATACCTGCTTTAAAGTCTGGAATAATTATTAAAGAAACATTTGAGTATGATCTAATTATTAAAGGAAGAGAAGAGAGCTTTTTTATGAATTTGAATTCTTATGTATTAAAATCATAGCTATTTAAAATAAATCCTTAACAAACTATTATCAGTTATTTAGTTTTCTGATTTTAGAATACTTCCCCAACTTAAGGATTTATGCAATTTGCTTTACATTTATTTAATTATTAATAAAAAAAGTTTAGAAAATTTATTATCTTAAATTACACTAATGAGTTTTCAGAATTACTTTAAGAATAAATGTTTTACGTAATTAAATGGTTTATTTAAGAGTGTAGCCTGGCTTTAAACTCCAAATATAAATCTTTCCTGATGAATCTGCACCAATAATTTCAGGGTTGTTTATATCAAATAAAGAAGCTATCGTAAAAGTGGTGTTTTATTAGTTATCAATAGTTTATGTAGAATTTAAAATATAAAATTCAGTTGTATTTTAAGAGTTGATCAAGTAAAATAACCCATTTATATTGAAGCTAAACAGTTTTTTATTAGGAAAAGAAAAAACAACCCACACTTTTCCATTATAATAAAAAGGATCTAGAAAACTGCCTACCTTATCCCAGGAGAATTAAAAGTATTTATTTTACATATCTTAAGGCTAAAAATAAAAAAAAAATTTAAACATTAAATTTAAAAAAAGTAAATTACTTTATCTAAAGTTTATAAGGGATATATTTATGTTGTTGATATATAATTCTTACTGTTTGAATCTTAAAGCTTAGCTAAAAGACATGTATCACAATTTTTAACCTTATAAATATTATTGAAGTCAAAGTAAACATTATAAGAAAATTTATTATTTTAAATAAGGTAAGTGTCTTGAATCGTGTCTTTTTTAGAATAATACATGTCATTACCAATAGTAGCTGCTACATATTTTTAATTGCTTGATTCATAAATAAAATTTCTTGACTTATAATCGCTATTAAAAACTTGTTAAAATAAAAATATTAATTATGATATTTTAGAGAATTAAATAAATACTTAATCTAAAGCTAATTTATCCTGTTACGTAGTTATAAATAGTTAGGTAGTAACTGCTGCAATGTACAAGTTCTTATTTATTTTATAAAGCATACCAATATATTTAAGTTGAAATATTTAGCTAGTTTGGTGTTAATCTGTTAAGAGCAGTTACTTTATTATTTGATAAATCTATTTGTATGTTTAATTAGAACTGTATAGAACCATCAGAAACCAATAAAAAATCTTAATTTTAAACTGACAAAAACTGAACATTTGATAAATATTTCTTAGAAAGAGTATTCAAAAGAGCTATTTGAAATAATAATTTTAATAAAAATAAATGAAAAAAGTAAGAAATACTTATGTTCATCATCTAAATGTAAGAAGACTGCTTAAAAGAGTTTATTTTGATTGCTTAAATTTAGTAATTATATCCTACAACAAAAATAATATCTTAATCTGGATGCTTGTCAAATAATCTGCTTCGACTCGTATAATTTGACTGAGCTTTATTATGAAAATTAAAATATAAATGAGAATTATAAGAAATTATTATACTAAATTATATGATTCCATGAGAAACGAGTTCTAAAGTATTTAAATTTATGCTTGTTGCAAATACTCCTATTGTCGAACCAGTCAATACTACCATTTCATCTTAACAATTAAATTTGAAAATTCTTGAATAATCAAATTATTGATATGGCAGACTGCTGTCTTTTATATTATAATCAAAAGAAGAAACTATTTAGTTTGATATACTATCAAAGATATAGATCTAGCTATAATATTATGTCAGAATTGCGTATTGAGTCTTTGGTATTACATTAACGAACATCAAATCCTATATTTCTAGTTTTTATTCTGATTTAAAAGTTTTTGGATTCGCTATTATGATTTCTTCATAATTAGCAACTATCATTTTGTTTGAAATTTCCAAATAATCCATAAACATTGCTCCAAAATCAGCTATTCATTTATTTTTGTTTTTAATGTTAATTACAATTAGCAGTCAATTAAAATACATACGCTTCACTACGCCTTTAATGGTTTTTTAATCAGTTCCTAAATCAAGAAAATAGATGATGCTATGAACCCAATCATTTACATTTATCGTGCTTACAACTAATGTGTTTGTTTTTGGTATCTATAATGTCTAATAAGGCATAAAGTTGGAGTACCTGTTTTAAATTAGATCTATATTTTACATTAAAAAATGAGGTTATAATGTATTAATTGATTCTAAATTTTACTATAATAAGATTATATCTAAGGACACGGCCTCATCTATGCCTAAGCTACTTATAGATAGCTCCATATTGTTAATTTTAAAATTAAAGCTAGCATTTTGCTAACAAATTTGTTCTTATTAACTTTATCAATTTTTGAATAGCTTTTGATTCTTTTTTAATTGATTTACTTATTTGTAGATTTGGATTTCTTTTTTAATTCCTATTAGTAATGTTAATTTTTGCTAGATTAAAATTCCATATTTGTTTTATTTAGTTTTCTTCAATACATTATAAAATAAATATCTTCAAAAAAGCGATCCTACAATGAGCCTTTTGCCTGAAATCTCCTCTCCTAAACATAATTCAATTTGTTTATCAAATATTCATTAATCTATTAAAATTAACATAAGTAAATGATAATAATACCTCTAGCATTAATAATTCTATAACTCTAAAGCATATTTTTCATTTATTTAATTAAAAATTAAAAAAATTAAAATCTATTCTAAAATAAAAAATTATTTTTTTTTTTAAATAAAAGTTAAATATTAGTAACACCAATCTAATTGATTCTTTTATTATTAAAAAAGGTTAATAAATAAATAAGAAATACATAGTAATAAATTTAATTTTTTTTTAAGGATTAATTTTAAATATTAATAAACAATTCTAAACATATTGTTTGATTTTAATTATTAAATATTCAAAATTTAAAATAATAAATCTTAATTTTAATAATTTATTTGTTAAAAAATATTAAAATAAAAAACAATTTTTCTTGAAATTATTTAACTGATTTCATTCTTAAAAACATTGAAATTAAAAGATAAATATTTAATTATTTAAAAAATTATGCTGTTCACTTTAATTGCTAAAGTTATAACATTTTTTGATAATTAATAAATAATATAAATTTGCTTCAATTATCCATATTAAATTTTAGTATTTTTTTAGAGTAAAAATACTCAAAAAATAAAAAAGATACATATTTCAATCATTTTTTTGGAAGGAATATGAAGATTAAAAGTATATTAATATTATTTAAAGAAAAATTAACCAATTTAAATTTCTCAATAAAAAAAATAAGTATTTTTAATTTATTAATTATTTTTGACCTGAAAAATGTAAGAATTGGTAAAATAAATTTCAATGATAAAAAGAGGATGTTTGAAAGGGAAATATTTGTAAAAAGATTTGATTATTTTGAGAAAGGCAAATAAAAAAGTGTAATAACATTTTACAGTAGAAGATATGATGGAGTGATAAATAAAAATAAAAAGAGATGGATGAATTATGAATGAAAGAGCATAATAAGTAAGAATTGATTAAGAGAGTGTTGAAGTGAGAAACTGTTAATTGAATTTAATTACTATCGAATAATTGAATAAAGTATATTTACTTTGTAAATTATTATTAAAGAAATAGAGAGAGAGTGTATTTAATTAAATGAATTCTACCAAAGAGATAATCGATTTTTAGTCTCCTACATCAAGCATCTTAAATTAGCATGAGGAGGAGACTGGCTAACATAAAATGGAGAGGATTTAATCCGATTCCATATTGTCTAAAAAGGGAAAATCAAAAGAAAGGTTTCCTGAAATATCTGCAAGTGTTTTAGATGAAGCAATTAAGCAAGATATTCTACCATAATAGTATAGAGACAAATTGATCATAAATCCAAATAAATATTCAGCATTTTTTGCAGAATTCAATGTGAATTCACCACTGACTAGAAGAGCATTAAAAAATTTAAATATAGACGAATCTGAAGCAAAAACTCTAAGCTATTATGAGTTTTCTTCATAATCATTTAGCACTTTAAAAAACATAGTTAGTTATTTGTATTACTTAACAGAGCACTATAATAAGCTAAAAAGAATAATAAATGAGCGTAATCGACTAAAAAAAGAATAGAATAGTTTGACAATGTTGAAAAATAGTAGTAAATTTAATTACTTAAATCTTGGATTGAATGAGAACACTAGTGAATTCAATGACGAAATATCTGGTTGGGGAACTACTACAACTGATCCAAACAGCAGAAGTAAAGTATTAAATAGTCCTAAAATGAACAAAAGTACAAGCTATCTTTTAGAGAAATCGAAAATGGGGAAAACGTTAGAAGAAAGAAAGAATGGCAGCATCCAAAAATATGGGAAATATGGCTAGGTTGTTGACTTTGTTAAAGGCTAATAGATTGATGATGTAAATATTTTCATATTTAAAACTTTATTTAAAAGTGATAAAGAGCATTTAGTATTCAAATGAATATCAAATTACTATTTGTCTGTCTTTATCTACTTTGAACATAATTAGTTTATTTATTTTCATTTACAATTCGCATTCTTAATATAATTTAAATTATTAAGAAATTGCAAATAAAATCAAACCATTTATTAATTAATGTTTTTTGCAGGATTACTTATTTTAATTCTGCACTCTATTTAATTTTGGGAACAAACATAGCTCTTGTTATAGTTTTTAATTGGTTCATGAATTATGATTAAATTGTGTGTGTGTTCGTTATTAATTTGGTTAAATGAAAATTTCAATGTTTTTTAAAATTAATTTATTATTAAAAAAAGATTGTTTAATAAAAAAAATACCTTGAAGTAAATATCTAGGAGATAGAAAAGAAAGTGGCTTAGAGGAAGGCTTAATTGTAGAAAGAAATAGATCTTAAGGCTAAGGAGTTAGGATAGAAAATTAAAAATGCATAGGAGAAAGTTCGCAGATATCAAGAAAAATAGGAGATGATGGTTGAAAAGAAGTTATTAGATGTGGATGCAACTGGAGAGAAATATGAAGAATTTTTAAGGAAAAAGGAAGAAAAGAGATAACTAGAGTTGGCTAGAATAAGAGAGTAAAAAAAGCAATAAATGGCTGAAATTAATAAAAAGAGAGAACAAAAAGAGTAAGAAGATTAGCTAAAGAGAGTGCATCTTATTTAATAGATTGAAAAGAAAGAAATTAATGCAGAGAATAATGTCAGAAAATTAAAAGTTGTTCATAATTAAAAATTTCATAGTTTGAACTAGAAATATGAAGAAATAATTTCGAATTAAGTGAATTTGAAGGAGAATGACGGAGTTTAAAATATTCAAAAAATATGTGAGAGCGAACTCAAAAGAATTTAAAAAACAGAAGAAAGAGACAAGACTATCAGAAAATCAATAAAAGTAAAGTAAGAAACCTACTAAAAAAGGTTAGATAAATTATCAAAGTTTATGGAGAGCAATGAAGCTAAAAAAGAAAACAAATTGGAAAAGCTAAAAGACAAACTCCAAAGTAAATTTAGTCGTGTTGATAAAGTCAATGATAGTAGATTAGAGAGATCATCGTAATTAATGGCTTCCAACACATTTCGTCAAAGGAAAGTACATAAAAACTTAGCTAATGAACTTTATAAATATGCCTTACTATAAGATAATGTAGTCAGAAAACACACTGACATCGACCATCGTAATAGAAACAACAGTAATTCTTATGACTAATTTTTTGAATTAAATCGCTCTTTAAGTGTGGACTTATTCCATAAAAGAGAAGATCAATTCAATTCTATCAAATGAAATTAAAAAAAAAATCTAAATATTTTTTATGATTTAATACAATATATTTATTTGATTGCATATGCTGTATCTTAATCATAATCACTTAATAATTATTCTATAAAATTCTTTTTTTATGTTTATCAAATAACTTTCTTTTTTTCTTTGTTTTGCTTTATTTGAGGAAATTAGTTCGCTCTTTTTCCAAATAAATAAAAGTAATGAATTGATATCTCTTTGGTTACAATCTTAATTAATCGAATACCACAATATTTTGCCAACACATTTCAATCTAAATGTCAAAAAAGCATCAAAGTAAATGTAAATTTACTCCAATTTTATATCAAAAAAACAATTTTGTTTAAATAGAATTTCACAAATAAAAATCAAAAAATTTTCTTTGTTTTACTTTATTTGAAGAAATTTTTTTAATCTAAATTACTTAAAAATAACAATATGTTAACAATGCATTTCAAATATTTAGGCTCAAAATACATTAAAATAAATGTAAAGTTACTAAAATTTTGGAGGAAAAAAAAAACAATAAAGCTTGAATAGAATTTTACAATAGCATTATTTGTATTAAATAATATCCAATAATTAATAAAGCTTTTTTTTCTTAATAAGTAAATCATGATTTAAAACCTTTTTATCCTTAGATAGTAATAAATTAAAATCTACTAGTTTTTAAATTTAAATTTTAATGAATAGGTCGAAAAAATACCAAAGTAAATGTAAATTCATTACAATTTTATACTATTTATGCAAGAAACAATTTTATTTTAATAAAATTTTACTAGTGAAAATAATAGCTTTCTTTTTTTTAGTTGTTTGAAGAAATTAATTTAAATCATGGCTCTAAATCTCTTAATTGTCCAACCTGAATTATTTCAATACAAGAATGTTTTTACAGCACACTTAAATATGCTATCCCAAAAAACATCAAAGTAAAAGTAAATTTATTATAATTTTATACTTTGTATCATAAAAGAATCAATTTTGCTTTAATATATTTTTGGAAATGAAAATAAAACTCCCTTCATTGTTTTATATTATCTGAACAAATTAATTAATTCTTTTTTAAATAAATCATGGCTAGAAACCTTTTTGCGTTTGAATCCAAATTAATAGAAAACTATAAATATATATTTACCAATGTATTTAAATATTAACACTCAAAAAACATCCAGTAAATATAAATTTATGACAATTTTATATGCAAAAAACAAGTTTCGTTTAATAGTCTTTTGCAAGTGAAACCATTAAAATTTATTAGAAGTAGAAATCATCAGCGAATGAATGTATGGATTACTGCAAAATTATAATTTTTAAAATTAATAAACTGTAACTTTTGAATGCAAAACTTTGATGAGATATAAAATACTCTTTGACGTGAATTTTAAAGATATTAGATATTATTAAAATTTGGAATCCTTTTGAAAAATATTCAAATTCGATAAAAAAATATCCTCAATTTTATTTTATACTCCAAAGAAGTTTACAATAAATAATTTTAGCTTCTTTTATCTTTGAAAAGAGACACATTTTCAATTTTTTTAAAGAGAAAATGCTCTAAATAAGGAATAAAAAAATACTCTCTTATAAAAAAATAATAAATTATTGGTTTAACTGGATTATGAGATTATTCTATGAGCTAAAATTTAGTAAAATTCAATAAAAAATTATATTTGAGTCTAAAAACAGGTTATATGATATGTAAGTTAAGTATTGTTTTAGTGATAGTTTTTTGGTGATAGTAGGGTTACTTTAAAAAAATTAATAGAATAATAGCAATGATTAGTAAATAATAGAAATGATCTAGAATTGTATTATCGCATTTACTTTTTGTGGATGAAGACAATAATTTATCATAATTTATATAAGAAATAGAGGTTTAAATAATTTGTAAAAATTATTGCAATTGGCTTTTTCTAAGTAATCTTTGAAGTATTAATGAAAATACCACTAGATTTTGTAGATTTTGCTTTTGTAATAATGAATTTTGTTCATTCAATATTAGCAAAACGGAGCAAACAATTTCTGATGTATCATTGTGAAAATACAAATTTTGAATGATAAATATGTGTATTTCATCACGCATTTTAATCAATTTGAATAATCTAAATGATTGCTTTCTCCTAAAATCTTAAGTTGATTACATATTCAAGTAAATTTTTATTAAATTAAAAAAAATAGTAAAAGAAAATAATTAAAACACCTTAATCTTCACAAAAATAATATAATTAATTTACTTATTTCAATTAAAGTGTAGTCAAAAAGTATTGAAAACTTAGATATTATACATTCAAACATTTTTAAAAGTGGAAATACAAATAGTCGCAGCATTTCAAACTTTTAAACTTTCAGATTTTCATTTATTTAGTTGACACAATAAATCACTCAGCAATAACCACAATACTTTAAACTAAAAAACAATTATAGATTTACACTTTCTTATCAACAAACAAATAGACAAAGCAACAAATCAATTAATCAATAATTACCATAATATTTGATCATTATAGAAGTCTAGCAATATATTTTGCAAATAAAATGAAATGGCTTGGATTTATTTTAATTTTTAAGATCGCTTTTGGCAGATTTCTTGAGATAAATGTTAATGAAGAATAATAAATATAGAATGATGTGATGGATTGTGTTTAAACTAAGTGTGTTTATTAAGATGAAGCTTTAATCAACATTTGTTAAGGATTGGATATTTGTGCTAACTCTAAATGCTAATCGCAGCTCTAATTAGATAACTTTAAAAATTATTAAAAATGTAATTAAGATTGCCTAAATCCAATCATCCAAGGGCTTTCTGAAAGAGATAAAGAAGTTGTTACTGGACATTATAATTGTAGAATTTAGTGCACCAAACAAGTAATTTAAAATCATCAAAATAACTATAATTCTGATTCAGACAATGATGATATGAGATTAGAGGCTATCTTTATTTCAATTAGTATATTCGTTGCCTTGGGATTAGGAATCGCTATGTACATTTGGTGCTCTATTTATCATAGAAGACAATAAGATGTTATAATTATACCTGGATAGATCCATCCTGATTAATAGTAACAAAATTCAGCTTAAAATCAAGATAATTAAGAAGTACTCTAATCTCGTCTTACTGACCCAGATAAAATATTTGTAGTAGAAGGTTCAGCTATTCTCCATTAGAATCAAAAAATTATTCCTAAACTTGGATTCAACATTCCATAGGGCATAGTTGTAGGAACTTAGTTAAATTTATAAAAAAATTAAGAAGACAAATGTTAACCTGTGAGTTTATAGATTGTTGACACTACATTAATTGAATTAAATTAATTATCTGTCTACAACAATCTTAGTATGGTTGACAATGGAAGCGACTTTAACAATAATCTAATAAATAATTCCTTTGCAAACAATGGCTCTCTAGGCAATCTTGATAACAATGAAAGATAAATCAACCAAAATTAGCAAAATACTAATAATAATAACTAATAAGTTATCAACTCTTAATATAATTAGAATGTACCAGTTGGTATAAATTCTGATATTAATAATATTTCTTTAAGACCTGATCAGCAACAACCTAATATAAATTAAGGAATTAATTAATAGAATTAAAATAATATAGATAGATCTCATTTTGTGATAACTAATCTTTCTCCTTTTGTTATTGCTGATAGATCTCCTTACTTACAAAAATAAAAAAATATTATTCCTATTCATGATGTATAGATAACTCCCATAATTCAATCTGAAAAACCACCTAAAGAACTAATCAATAAAATTGAAGACAATTAAGTTAATAAAACTGCCAATCATAATTTAGATAATTATAAATTAGATTCTGAAAATAATGATATTAAATCTTTGGATCTTGATTAAGCAATTAAATCTAAAAATCTTCTGGGTGCAGAGTTTGTTAAAAGATCATCTAAATGCTCTTCAAAAAGACATTCTCATAGAAATTCTATTTTAGCAAATTTAGAAAATAGAGTAATCTAAAACAAAAGAAAATCAGGATAATTCACTGATTCTACAGAAGAAAAACAGCAAGATAAAGAGTTAAGCAGAAGCGGAGAAGAATCAGAATATGAATATTACTATGAAACCGAAAGCAGTGGGGAATCATCAGATGAAAGTAATGAAGGTGATCAAAAAATTTAAGAAAAAATAATAAGAAAAAGCAAAGAAATTAATAAAGATCAAATAACTCTTTAAATTCCTGAATTTTAAGGAGAGCTCCATCTAAGCGAAGAAGAAAAACCTGCTGAAAAGAAAGAAGCTAACAACATAAGTCTTGGCAGTAACAATAAATGTAATGGCAGCACTGAAGAAACTATAGCTCATATTTGTTCTACTTCTCAAAATTTTGGTTAAAGCGGATTTACAGTAAGATATTATTCATCTGAAAAAAATAAAGAATTACCAAATATCACTGATAGATTCAATGAGAGTCAAAAAATAATGATAACAAAAAGTAATAATAAAATTACATACAATGACTAGATGACTTCAAACGAAATTACATTATCTTGTTCAGAATCTCCTACTAATGAATTCTCTTAAAGTTAAACTCTATCTCCAAAAACTAATTAATAAAATAAATAATTACCATAAAAGCTAGTCTTGAAAGCATGCGATAATAACACAATGAATGTTATGCAGTCAGATATAAGAAAAAAAAGTTCTTCTTTAGATCTAAGTGCCTTGACTCCTAAAGAAAAGAAACAGGTATCAAATGAAGAAATATGATTAAAAAATAAATTACATTAATATTTAATTTAATAATAATCAGAAGAAAAAAAAACCAGCTACCACCTTTAATTAATCTTATATAAAGCCTTAAAATTAGAACAAATATTTTATTAGATTAATAACTTATTATGTTAGAATTCTACAGCTAATTTAATACTGAAAACAAAAATACACTTTACTTAAACTAAATCTTTATTCTTATTTTATTTACTCTTTCTTTTACTTTTGTTTTATTTATATTATAAATCTTCTACTTTATATATTACATAATGTAAATTTCTTGTTCATATTTAGAGTTAACTAAACAATTTAATTCAAATTCTTCATCCTATCATAATTTGGTCAACCTTACTTTAATTTATTTACTTTTTTATTTCTTTCATTATTTTTTATACCACAATTTTTCTAAACTCAATTACACCTCAAATTTTATTAATTTTTATCATACATTTTTCTATTTTCACTTATTCAAAATTTTGTGATTTGATCATATGACCCCAGTTCTTAAGAGATACATTTTATGCAATTTGAATTAGTTTTTTCTTCTTTTTCTTCATATATTTACTATCTAATAAATTATCAAATTTGACATCTTAATCATTTTAACAAGTAATAATAAAAATTATTTAATAATGATAGAGAAAAATCAAGAATTAAAATATTTTATATTAATGTATTATTTAAAAAATTTTTTTTTGGAAATTTTTCTTCTTTACCGGATGATCAAAATTAACACTTTAACTAATTTTCAGTTAAATTTCTCTTTTTATTTATTTCTATATATTAGAAAAGATAAAAAAATGTCTTATTAAAACAAAAAAATTTTTACTAAGATCAGTGATGTACCTTAATTTTTTTAGTAAAGGAAATAAATTTAAATATTTCTTAACTAAAAGTTACTAAAATCTAATTTATCTTAATACCTAAATCTCGACATACATATCAGGTAAAATAATTATTAATTTTTCCTTTGAGATATCCTATCCTCTAAACTCAAATATTTGACCTCTTGTAAAAATCATATTTCAATGTTAATTGTTAATTTTTTAAAATATACACTTTTTTATTTTTAATGAATGATTTAAATTTAGTTTGTATTTTACTCAGAAATTATAATTTTTTTTAGCTTTTTTAATTCTTTAAATAATTCTTTAATAAACTTATATTTTTATAATATTTGTAAAAGTGAGAATAATATTGAAGATGTATGTCCAAAGGAATTGGTCTCTAAGTTAGCATAGTGCTCTAATGTTTAAACTTTGAGTCTCGATCTCTAGTAAAAATATTTTTTATGCACAAGCAAAGATGATTTTTGTTCATAAACAACTATTTTCTCCAGCTTTCATTTATTTTTTTTAAATTAAATTGCTATTTTTGTTTTTTTTCTTTAATATTCATTTTTTAATTTACATTTTGTGATTTTTAAAAGTAAAAATAATATTGGAAATGAAGGATCAAAAAAATTGGCTGAAGGGCTAGCACAATGCACTAATCTCAAAACTTTGAATCTTGACTTTTAGTAAAAATAGCTTTTTCTAATAAATTAATCATTTTTTAAATAAAACTTAACTAATTTTATAAACTAATAATTTAGATTTAATATATATGTTGCTCATTTCATTGATTATAATTTATTTTCTTCTAAATCTTAAATAACTTTTTATTGAATATATTATTTAAAATTATTAAAAGCTATAGAACAACATTTCTTATATTGGTTCAATATTTTTAGCTTCTAGTTTAGCAAAATGTTCTAATCTTTAGACTTTAAGTCTCTTTCTATAGTAAAAACAGTGTTTCAATTTAAATTATGAATTTTTAAATAAATAACAAATAATTTAGATGACTTACTCATTAATTTTTATTTTTGTCACACTTAAAGTATATCTTCATTCAAACTACCTTTGTTATCTTTCAGAAACAATAATATTGGTGAAGTAGGTGCAGACAATTAGGATCTGGTTTAGCAAAAGGCTTTAATCTCTAAAATTTTACTCTTCAGCTCTTGTAAAATTCTAGTTTCAATTTTAAATTTTGGGTTTTGAAATAAAAAAGATCCTTTTGATTGATGTATTTAGATTAACTGGAAAAAGTTTTCATTGATTTATTTGCTTTTTCAAATTAAAAAAATACATTTGATTTTTTGTAGTTCTTCAATATTTCTTCTCATTTTAAAGCTAGAATAGTATTGGTGATGAAGGTTCATCAAAATTGGCTTCTGGACTTTCAAAATGCTTAAATCTATAAATTTTGGATCTTGAACTGTAGTAAAAATGCAGTTTTAATAATATTTACGAATTGACAAAGAAAACTTTATTTTACAAAAAAGGAATAATAACATTGGTGACAGAGGCATATCTAAACTATCTTCTAAGTTAGCAAAATGTCCTCATCTCTATACTTTGGTGGTTAAACTCTAGTAGAAATAAAGTTTTAAATTATAATTTTTAGAATAAATTAAGAGTATTTTAGTTTTTGAACAATGGGTTGACTTGATATTTTGACTCATTAATTTTTTTTAATTTAAATTTTATTTTTTTTCTTATTCTTTACATATTTTTTTGGAGTATTTGAATTTTTTTAAAAAGAGATAATTATTGTGGTGAAAAAGGTGCAAAGAAATTGAGTGCTAATTTATCTAAATGTTTTAATCTCAAAATTTTGAGTCTTGAGTTTTTGTAGAAAATTATTTTCAGTTTTTAGAATTTTTTTGATAAAAATACTTATTTATATTTTAAAATAAATTTGAAATTTCTATTTTATCTTTCACTGAAATGTTTCTTTTTTCAATTAAAATTTTATTATTTTTAAAAAGCGTAAATAGTATTGGTGAAAGAGGCTCATAAAAACTGAGTTCTGGCTTAGCAAACTGTTCGAATCTCTAAATTTTGACACTTGACCTCCGGTATAAATAGCTTTCTACTTTAAATGAACTTAAAATTAAAAAAACTCTAATTTTAGAGAGAAAAAAATAAATTTATTTAATACTTTTTTGAAATATTTATTGTTTTCCAATTATTGAACATTAAGTTTATTTTCTTAAATATTTTTATTTATTGAATGAATATTTTTTTTTAATTATCAAAAGTAATAATAAAATCGACGAAAAAGGAGGACATAAATTGGCTATTGGATTATCAAAATGCTCTAGTCTCTAAACTTTGATTCTTATTCTCCGTTAAAATTAGTATTTCAATATCAGCTAAAAATTTATCAACTTAAATGTAAAAATAAATTGAATGGCATTAATAGGATATACCATATTAAATTAAATAAATTTAAAAAAAAACTCTTCTCTAAAATTAAATCCTTGAAAAGTCAAATAAACATCAATTAAACCAGCCCAATTAAACAATTAAGTTAGCTACTCATAAATTAAACTCTTTTTATTCATACCAAAATGGATAATGAATACAAGAAATTCATTTTTATTTTTTTAGTTTATAAATTTCTTTTAGATTAAATAAAACAGTTTAGTTTTAAATTCATTTTTTTCACAATATTGAAATACTCTACCAAATAATTGTCCTTTAAAACTTCTCTTCTTAGAATTTATTTATATGAATTTTTAACATTCAAATTTAATTTATGAAATTGAATTTATATTGATATAAGAAGCTTTTAGTTTGCCAATTTTTGCATTTTAAATGATTTTATTTCTCTCTCTATTTATTTCTTTAAATTTTATAAATAAATTTATTTAACTTAGTTTGGACCTAGAAACACATTAAATTATGAAGAGCAAACTCTAGAAAAGCAAAAGATTAGTTAGAATAATATTTTGAAATTATGTTTAATATTTAAAATAAAAAATAAATATAAAAAATATGTTGAAAGGATTATAAAAATTAATATTATTATTTTAAAACAATTCTTCAAAATTTTTTTACAATTTTATGACTTGTACTTGAATTGGAATTTTTAAGTTTTTAAATTAATTTGCTAATCTGTTGAAATAAATTGATGGCAAATTATATTAGGAATAAACAATTAAAAGCCACTAAAAGCCATAATATTACATTTCCAATTAAAGTGTATTACTAAAGTTATTTGTCATCGATAACTTTGTCTTGTTAAAATTTTTGCTCAAAATAAATAATTGGTAGGTGCAAAAACCATACAAACGAAAATATCATTTCTCCAAGACATTTAATTATTCTACTTTTTTTAGATTTATAAGCTTTAACTAAAATAGTATATACAGCAGAAATTAGAAATATTACACCACAAGTCGAGCAAACCAGGATTGGGTATTTAAAAAATATGCAAACCACAGCTAAGTAAACATATTTTTTCACTGTTTGAAATTAGAAATAATAGATACCCAACCAATTTTATCCTTATTAAATACGATCTGTGTATATACTAGAATACTCTCTTTTTTATTCACATTTACTACTGATGTTTTAAATGTTAAACTTTAGCATTAAAACTTAAACAAATATTAAGATAATACATATGTAGAACCCAATTCTATATATGTGTGACTCTTCGTTTATTTCAATAAATTGTACAAAACTACAGAAAAAAACAATTGATAAACTTGTTTCTTAATCTCCATTTAATATCTGAATTAGTATTATCTTAATATTTAGAAGCAGATGCCTTTTCTTAAATGTAAAATATTGACAAATTTTTACTGAAACAATCAAGAAAAGCAGAAAAAATTGCTTAATCACTAAAATAGGAATGTTAATAAGTATGCTTTGACTAAAGCCAAGGCTTTTAAATTTACCAAAATCAGGTTATTTGGCATCTTTTTCTTAAAATTCATATCCAAAAAGACTCATTTATTTGTTACTATTTTCTTTTAAGTAATCAGGTACTTGAGGTAAGACAAAAGTCCCTACTATCTTATAGAATAAATACAATTAAGGTGGATAAATTGCATTAAGCAAAAGAAGAGCAGATATAGGCTGCAAAGTGTTTAAGATGTAGAAAACAATTTATAATTAATTGATAATACTAAATACATTTGTATTAGCAGATTTCAATTCATTCAACTAATTTGATAAATTTTCCATTCCTGTATTTTCAGTTTAATTCTCTTCAAGTACAAAGGGACCTATCTTTGCTTTCATTTGGATTTTTAAATATTTTGGATGTAAAATATATTATTCATCTTCACTTAAAAAGTATTTATTTGAATGTATTGTAGCAAAAATTTAATCTGCTGAAAAAGAAGCTTTGACATCCAACTAAACCTAGAATTAGTTGTTAATATATTTTGGATTTGTCAATTCATACAAATTACTTGGTATTTCCGGGATGTAAAATGTTATGAATGTGTTTAAATCTATTTTTGTAAGAGTAAAATCATGTAAATTTTTTTCAAAAGTAAAGTTGATATAATATTTTTTATTTAAATAACTACTGCTTATTTGTACACTTAAACTATTAAGGCATTATTTTCCCAAATTTTATAAAGAACCATTTATTTAATCTGGGCTGCATCCTTTACAAGTCTACGTCAATGGATCGTATTATGTGCCTTTCCAGCAAGCAACACAATTACCATCAGAATGCTCTTCATAGCCATATGAACAATGACATAAAGGAGGATTTACCCTATTTTATGAGCAAATCGTACAGTTATCACTAGTTATTTAACAACTTTGACATTTCTAAATGCACGTAATTTCAATTTTAACACATCTATTTTAATTTTCTATATAATTTGGCATACACTCACAAGAAGGAATCAATCTATTTTCACCATTGCAAGATAAACAGAAATTACTATCAATTCCACTACAAGTTTTACATTTTTGATTGCAAGTACAAACATTTTTTAAAGCTTAATTTTACTATACACAATCACAGCTTGGCATAATTTGATTAATGTATTCACAATCAGCACAATTACTGCTTTTTTCTCTGCATGATTTGCACTTTGGATCACATTTTTCACATTTGTTTGTAAGATTATTTAGAAAATATGATTGCTTACAAACTAGACAGCTTGAATTCGGATCTGCATTTTAATCTTTACATTCTATGCATTTAAGTTGTCCTGTTTGATATTACATTATTGCACAAAAATATTCTTCAAGATTTATTGGTTATTTCAAATTACAAGTTTAATCCTTTGAATTTATATAAGCTAACTGTTTCATTCTTAGAGACATTTAATAGCATTCTTTTTAAGTAATTATCTAATTATTATAATAAAGATACCCTGTTTTTAAATACCCACATTTCATAGATTCGAGATTAAAATAAACAAAGCAAGGATTTGATTTGGTGAAATCATAATATATAAAAACATTTTATTGATAAATATTGATATTATCAAGAAATACTTTGTATTGAGTGATCGTTTCTCCAAAATTAATTTATTTAACTTTAGTTCCTGGAATTGTTGATACCTCTAATGTATCTTTAGTATAATTGCAAACAATATCCAAATACAGAATTGATATTGGTGATACTAATCTTAATTTCTTAGCTTCCACTGTTGCTGTCAATAAAAAGAAATTTGATTACTTAAGTAGAAGAACTGCTTTATTAAAAGTTTTACAAATATTTTAATAACATATTTATACAACTAATATTTCCTAATCATAGTCAGGTGAAAGATACATTTATAAATTAGATCCTTCATTTATGATTTCTAACAGTTTAAATTACTAATATTAAAAAGAGGGATCAAATTCTATGCTAAATGAAATAGTAAATAAATCTTCATAAATTAAGGGAAAAATTATGAATGCGTGAATCATTTCAGTCAATTAAAATCCTTGAAACTAGTTGAAAATTTATAAAGGATTATCAAATTATAGTTTTGGCTAACCTGGCTAATCACTGGTATCAGTTATATAAGTGATTGGCTGAATTTAGTTAACATCAATCTTATATCTGCCTATTAGTGGAAAGTCATCTTGATAAATAGTAAAAAATTAATCAATTGCATCTAACTAACTAGGTAGCGGGATATTTTTTATGAATGTTATAGGATAACTTGTTAAAGATAGACAACCTATTAAGTTTGTATCACATCTACCAACACATAACTCAATACTTGATGGAGTAAGAAACTAAAAAGAACCTGTTTGATTATCATAGTAATTATAACGATTAGTTCTAAATAAGAATAGATAATTTGAGTTGTCAGTCCAAAAAGCAATCCAAGCTAATTCATTTGAATCAAAAATAAATTCTGATTAAAGTTAATCTTTGACAAAGTATTTTACAAATAAAATGTAAACAGAATTAATAATTTAACAGCTAAGAGTTATTTTCATAATAATATTATTATTATCTTTGATAGTAGCTATGATTAATTCACTAAATTATTGATTAACTGTTTTGGCAATTAACGAAAAAGAAATGAAGATGGAATCTCCTGTTTGAATATTAAGCTGATCTTTTGTAAATATAAAATTATTTAAATCAGGATCAACATTACTATTCACACAGGCTGGACCAAAATCTGGTTTTTCAAGTTTTCTTCTTGTATTTTACCTCTGTGGTATTACAAAAAGGGGCATTAAGCAGTCTTATCCATTATCGAATGCATTTTAATTTGAGCAATTTCCTTTTGAGTCTCTTTATTTAAGGCAATCCTATAAGCTGGAACAATATCTACAGTAATTAGGGCATTTAATGCATCTATTATCATCTTCATCTAAGTAATAACCTAGTAGGCATTTACATCCACTGGGAGATGAATTATCATTGATCATATTTTTTTGGCATATTATTCTTGGAGGATCCCAATCTTTAACTCCTAGAATTTCTGAATCAGAATTAGAAGTATTCTTTTCTGCGCACTACATGTTATTTTAGAAATCTAGTAAATAACCATTCATACAAATAATACAAAATCCATCACTGGTTTGTAGATAACAATTTCCATAACTTATTCCATAAGATCCCCTATAAAATATGATATGGTTTAATTGATAAGGTGATCCTGCAGAAAAAAATGAGTATTTAGCTCTAAAAGCTGGATTAAATGATGCAACTTCATTAATTTTAACACCATTAAAAAATAAATGCATATTTAATTACTTAATAAGAACTATTTGATTCCAGACTAAAACATTTTATTAAACTAGAATACTATTATCTAATCTGATTTCATTGCTCCCAAAGTACAAACACTATTTATTTTAATCAAAATAAATGCATAAATAAGCACCCAAAGTAGTAGGTAGTTCACTAAACTTAATGTAAAAAGATAAAGTCATTTAGTTATTTATGTCTATTTAGTTAATTGAAATTTAATTATTATTAATGCTAATGGTATTATTGAACTATTGGTTTACATTTTATTTCAAGAAGATATCTCCTTTATTACTCAATATTTATCCTTGATTACTCAAAGTATAAAAGAAATCATAATTATAGACAATTTCAATTTTAATTTAGAGAATATCATTGAAAATGTCTTAAATCTTTGTAGCACTAACTAAATTAGATGTTCCAATACTGAAGAATGAGACGAATTAACATGATGGTAATACTCCAAGTCTTTTTGGAGGATTTCCATAATTAATTTCTAATTCATTTGTTAATAAAGAGCCACCAGTAAACGGTTATTGAAAAGAACTTTAAGTATATACATTATTTGTGCCTAGTAATTAAATGAATAGTTAAGCTTAAATTTTATCCTAGCTAATAAATATATCTAATCCTACTCCTACCCATAAATTAATCGAAATCATAGAATTTTATGTTTCTTGAGAAACTCCATTAATTTTTAAGAAAATTTTATTTTATTATAGGTTGTAGTCAAGAGATATAACTAGGTTAGATTAGTGTATAGAAAATAGGGTATAATCATAAGCATTATATCCATAAAATGTTGTAAAAATTGCAAATACTATTCTTTAGGTCTCATTTTAGCCAGGAAATAGCTATGAAAATTTTAAAGTTGATGATTATGAGTCTTGCTTGAGCTAACATGGTAGAGGTTGATAAAATCTAATTTAATTAACTTAAAATTCTTAATATGGCTGATAGCTAAGAGAAAATTTTGTGGTAAATAAAATAATTATTATAAATTAAATGAGCCATTTCCAATCAAAACTCTACATTTAAATAGCTTTTATGTTGGTCTTTATTAATCCTTTTGTCACAAATAAATTGTTATTTATTTTAATTTCTCAAATCAAATTTACCATTAAATTAATCTTTTTTCCCATTCAATTTTTTAGATTTTTAGTTTAATTTGCATTGATATAGTTTTCCATATTCAAATTAAAAATTGTAAACATCCAATAACAATTTCATAAACAAGCTAAATCTTACAAACAATTACATTATTTTTTTAATAAATAAACACAATTTTTAGTAACCAAGAGCCTTCTTTTTTCCAAAATTTGATGAATAGAATTAATAATTCTCGCACAAAAAGTAATTCATCAGATTTAAATAATTAAATAAATAGATAATAATAAGATAATTAAATCTTCAGAATTAATTGAATTCCTTATTTTTATCGAATATTCTTGCTTTATCATTTTCCTTTACTGAATTTTTTAAGATATCAATAATAAAAAATACTATTTGTTTAACTAACAATTAAATTTCAAATTTTGTATCTGATCCATATTTTTCATTATAATTTTTATAAACTTTAATATCATATTTAATAAAACTACAATTCATTTTCAACACATATTTTATAAAAAACAAGGTGTTATTTTTTAATTTCACAAAATTTAATTGCAATTTTAATTTTGAAAAAAGTTTAAATTAAGGAACTAAGAAGTGTACTGAAAACAAAAAAATTGGCCTCCTTAAATAATACATTTACAGTAAATATAATTGAGTAACTCAATTTTTTTTTTAATTTACAAAATTTTATTAGAAAGGTTAATCTAATTTTTCATATTATTTTTTTAAAGATTAATTAAAACATACAATTTAATATCTTAGCAAATAATAAAAAATGTTCATATAAAATATAAAATCTATTACAAATTTAGCTGATGTACATCAATTTCTTTTAATATAAAAATATTTTTTAATATTTATCTATTTAAAGTTGTAAAGCTCAAATTTAGCTTCCTACTTAAATCTTGATATCAATCTCAGGTAAAATTATTGACTTTTCTTTCTCACAATCAAATCTCAAACTTTGATTTTTGGCCTAAGTGGCTGACTGATTAATTTGACTTACTTGATATTTATTTAGCTAGCTTATTTATTAACTTTAATTTATTTAATTCATATTTTTGTGTTTAGATCATTCTTATCTATATTTCCTTATTTGATATCTATTTTAATAATTTTCTATAAGTTTAAAAAATATTGGTGAAACAGATACATAAAAATTAGGATCTGAGTTAATAAAATGCACTAGTGTTTAAACTTTGACTCTTAACCTTGGGTAAAAACAGTGTTTCAATATTAATTATACATTTTTGAATCAATAAAAAACACTTTAATTTATTGGTGACAGACTGACTGGCTAGTTTGGGTTGGTTTACTTGATATTTATTTCATTGGTTCATTCATAATTTTAATGTTTTTCTTATAATTTTAAATATTTTTTTAATTTTCATAATTTTTTAAAAGGTTTAACAATCTTGGTTAAAAGGGAGCATAAAAAATAGTATCTGAGTTAACAAAATGTGCTAATCTCTAAAATTTGACTCTTTTCCTTAGGTAGAAATATAATTTAATAATTATGTTTTAATGAATGAATAAAAGAGACTTTAATTTATGAGTGGGTGACTAATTTTGTCTTGTTTTACTTAATATTTTATATGGCTCACTCATTTATAAATTTTAATCTGTTGTTTTTATATTTAATTCATATTTTTTTTCCCCTTTCTTTTTAATATTTCTTAATTCAAATTTATTTTTACAATTTTTTTAAAAGTGGCAATAATATTGGTGAAACAGGAGCATAAGAATTAGGATCTGAGCTTTCAAAATGCTCTAATATCTAAGCCTTGACTCTTGGTCTTGAGTAAAAACAATGTTTCAATATTTATTATTATTCATTAACTTTTATTTTTTGTTTTCATGTTTATTCAAATTTGTATGTTTTTCTCATTCTTTTAAATATTTCTTTTATTTTTTTAAAGGTATAATAATTTTGGTCAAATGGGAGCATAAAAATTAGGATCTGGGTTAACAAAATGTGCTAATCTCTAAACTTTGACTCTTTTCCTTAGGTAAAAATAAAATTTATAAAATAATTATGCATTTATCAATGAATAAAAGATATTTAAATTTCTCAGTGAGTGACTAATTTTGACTTGTTTTACTGAATATTACTTGCTCATTGATTAATTTTAATAATTTATTTTTATATCACATTTTTGTGTTTTACCCATGATTTTAAATATTTCTTTATTCAATTATTATTTTTATAATTTTTTAAAAGTGGCAACAATATTGGTGAAATTGGAGTATAAAAATTCGCAAATGAGTTAGAGAAATGCTCTAATCTTAAAACTTTGACTCTTGTACTTGGGTATTGATTATTGTTTTGGAAAGAATAAAACAGATTTTAATTTAGCAAGAATGAATTACTGACTAAACTAATTTTGGTTTGGCTTACTTGTCATTTTTTTAGCCTGATATTCATTGTCTTTTATTTTTTGTTTTAGTATTTCAATTTTTATGTTTTTCACATTCTTTTAAATCTTTTTTAATTCAATATTTATCTTTTAAAAGTGGTAATAATATTGGTCAAATGGGTGCATAAAAATTAGGATCAGAGTTATCAAAATGCTCTAGTCTCTAAGCTTTGACTCTTAACCTCTTGTAAAAAAATTTTTTTAATATTAATTATGCATTCATGAATGAATAAAACTGATTTTGATTTAATATGAGCACCTAATTTTGGTTTGGTTTACTTGATATTCTCATTCATTTAAATATTTCTTTATTCAACCTTTATTTTATAATTTTAAAAGTAATAATAATATTGGTGATATGGGTACCTAAGCATTAGGATCTGAGTTAATAAAATGCTCTAATCTCAAAACTTTGAATCTTAATCTCCAGTAAAAATATGTTTTTTTCATATTTATTCAAATTTTTATGTTTTTCGTATTCATGTCTTTATTCGTATTAATATTTATTATTTTTTAAAAGTTTCAATGATATTGGTAAGATCGGAGCATAAAAATTAGGATCTGAGTTGGCAAAATGCTCTAATATCTAAACCTTGACTCTTAACCTTGGGTAAAAATAGTGTTTCAATAATAATTGTGCAATTTGCAAAAAATATTATTATTAAAAGATTACTGACTGACAAGCTTTTATCTATTTTTTTCATATTTAATTCCAATTTTTATACTTTTCTCATTAATTTAAATATTTCTTTATTCAATATTATTTTTTAAAAGTAACAATAAAATTGGTGAAATTGGATCATAAGAATTAGGATCAGAGTTAGCTAAATGCTCTAATCTCTAAACTTTGACTCTTGGCCTCTAGTAAAAATAGTGTTCAACATAAATTATAATTTTGGAAACTAAAAATACATTAATTTAATATAAGTACCAAACTGACTAATATTGGTTTACTAAATATTTATTTGGCTGGCTCATTCATTATTTTTTATTATTTTTTGTTTTCATATTCTATTCAAATGATTATTTTTTTCTCATTTTTTAAATATTTATTTTCTTAATTTTTTGAATTTTTTAAAAGATGGAATAATATTGATGATATGGGATCATATAACCTAGGATCTGAGATAGCAAAATATTCTAATCTCTAAACTTTGAATCTAGACCTTAAGTAAGAATAGTGTTTCAATATTAATTATACATTAAGGAATGAATAAAAAAGAATTTAATTTAATAAAACTGACAGAGACAATTTTGATTTGGTTGGATATTTGTTTATCTCTATCATAAATTCATTAATTTTTATTTGCTACTTTCATATTTAATTCATTATGTTTTTCTCATTCATTTAGCTATTTCTTTGTTAGATATTTATATTTATTATTTTTTAAAAGTGGCAACAATATTGATGAAATGGCAGTATTAGGATTAGCATCTGAGTTAGCAAAGTGCTATAATCTCTAAACTTTGACTCTTGGTATTGGGTAAAAATAGTGCTTCAATAATAATTTATCATTTAGGAATGAATAAAAGAGACTTTAATTTATGAGCAACTGACTAATGAACTTTGATTTGGTTTCTTGATATTAGTTTGGCTCCCTCATTCATTCATAAATTTTTATATATTGTTTTCATATTTGATTTCAAATTTTTATGTTTTTCTCATTCTTTTAAATATTTGTTTATCTAATACTTATTTTTATAATTTTTAAAAGTTTAGAAAAAATTGGTGAAATAGTTTCAAAAGGATTAAGATCAAAACTTATTAAAACAAAAAGACTAGCTACTATAAAATTGGAATGATTACTTTTAATGAAACAAAATATTTAAATTAAAAGAATTTATTTAAATTTTTAATTGATAAATTGCAATTAATTTAAACTTAATTATAAAGATAAAAATAAATAATCAATCCTGTCTAAATATTAAAACTTATTTATCTGTCTTAATCAATTTTCTATTTAAATAAAATTTGTAATTATTTTTATTTAATTTAAAATAACTTGATTTTATTATTATTTAAAAAGCAAATATAAAAATTACTTTATCGTAATTTATTTTATATTTTATAAAATGTACAAAATGTTATATACAGTAATTTCTTATTAATTAACACTCACGAAATAAAATTTTGACCCCAAATTATTGAGTTAAAATATCAATTTTTTAAAAATGAGTGTCAATAAAAAAGAGTGTTAATTTTGGAGAAATCATGATATTTCATTCTATTTATGTGAATTTTTTAAAAATTAAAAAATCAGAATTTCAGGAGAGAGAGGGTAAAAAGAATAATGGCTATTTAATAAGAAAAGTATTAGAAAATAATCTTATTCTTCGGTTAATAGATAATGAAAAAGATAAAAAAGAAATAAAAATAATAATGAAAAGTTTTGTTTTGTTAATACAAAAACAAGAATCAAAAAAATGATTATTTATTTTTTTAATATTAATTAAATTTGAATAGATATCAGATTAATTCAACTTATTTGATATTTTACAAAATTTTGTTTGAAAAATTTTACCAATATATTTCCTATTAATTCTTATTTAAAACTCAATTAAATATTAAAAAAAATTTTTTAAATAAATAAATAAATATTAATATATAATTTACAATAATTTACTGATATCACTGAGGTACTTTAACACTAAAAGATATGGAATTATATTTTAATATTTATTTATTTAAAGTTAACAAACTCTAATTTAACTTCATACTAACATATTAAAATGCATCTCAGATAAAATTATTAATTTTTCTTCAAAATAATGAAATCTTTGCATTTTGGTGATTAATTTATTTGGGTTTACTTTATATTTGTTTCTCATTAACTTTAACTTCCTTTTTTTCAAATTTAATTTGTATTTATATCTTTTTCTCATTTTAATTTTGAATACTTTGATAATTTTTTAAAGATAAAAAAGTTGGTGAAAAAGGAGCATCAAATTAGGATCTAAGATAGCAGAGTGCTCTAATCTCTAAACTTTGAGTCTTTACCTAAGGTAAAATCGTTTTTTTTAATATCAATTATAAATATTTAAATAAATAAAGA
Source organism: Tetrahymena elliotti 4EA (assembly GCA_000231825.2). NCBI lineage: Eukaryota > Ciliophora > Oligohymenophorea > Hymenostomatida > Tetrahymenidae > Tetrahymena > Tetrahymena elliotti. Next base: position 47,422 of record JH720405.1, read on the forward strand.
TTTTAATTAATGAACTGATTGATTCACATCTTTATCTTTTTCTCATTATTCCTTTATTCAATTTTTTAAAAGTGACAATAATATTGGTGAAACAAGTACACAAAAATTAGAGTCAGAATTAGCAAAATGCTCTTATCTCTAATCTTTGAATCTTGATTTAAGGTAAAAATAGTTTTCAATATTATTCTTTGCATTTTGATCTTTTTTTTTAAATTTTTCTTTTTTCAATATTTTATCTCTTTATTTTTCAAAAGTTAGAATAAAATTGGTGAAGTGGGTGTGTATATATTAGGATCCGAGTTTAAAAAATGTTCTAACATCTATACATTAAATCTTTTATTTAATTTTTTGTCACACAATTTATTTTTTTTTCATTCTTTGTTCACTAAATATTTAACTTTTTTAATATTTTTTAAAAGTGAAAATAATATTGGTGAAGCAGGTTCATAAAAATTAGGATTTGAGTGAGCAAAATGCTCTAATCTCTAAATTTTAACTCTAGACCTCAAGTAACAATAATTTTTTCAATATTAATTAATGTTGTTGAACAAATAAAAAATTTAACTTATAAATGACTGACAAACTAACTTGCTGGCTGATTTATTTTTATTTCTTTTCTCGAATTTAATTCTAATTATTATCTTTTTCTCATTATTTCTATATTTCTTCATTCTATATTTTAAGATTTTATATTTTTTAAAAGGTGGAATAGTCTTGGTGAAATGGGTTCATAAAAATTAGGATCTGAGTTAGCAAAATGCTTTAATCTGAAAACTTTGAATCTTGCTCTTGAGTAAAAATAGTTTTTAATTAGTATAAAACATTTTTGAGTAAATATAGAATTTATTTTTTGAGTAACAGGCTTCTTATTTTGGGGTTACTTAATATTGAGCTCATTTATTTTGATTTGTTGTTGATAAATTTGAATTCACATTTTTATTTTTCTCATTCTTTGAATATTTTATATTAAAGGTCAAATACTTTGGTGAAATAGGTCTATAAAAATTAGGATTTGAATTAACAAAATGCTCTAATCTCTATTCTTTGAGTCTTTACCTTGAGTAAAAATTATTTTTTCAATACTAATTATGCATTTTTGAGTTAAAAAAAGCTTTACCAATGAAACAAACTAACTGACTTATTAATTCAATATTTATATTTTTTTAAAAAATGACAATAATATTGGTGAAATAGGAGCAGAAAAATTAGGATAAGAGTTAACAAAATGCTCTGACTCTTGACATTAGGTAAAAATAATTTTCCAATAAATAAATAAAGTATTTTATTTATGAGAACCTGATCTGCTAAATAACTAACTAATAGGATTGCCTAACTCATTCATTATTTTTAACTATTGCTTTCAAATTGTATCTCTCATTTTTAACCAGCTATTAGGTTATTTTGATACTATTATCTTTACCCATTCTTTTAATATTTTATATTTTATCATTTTATAAAAGTTATAATATTTTTGATGAAATTGATGCACAAAAATTAGGATGTGAGTTAACAATATGCTCTAATCTCCAAAGTTTAACTCTTCACCTATGGTAGAAATAGTTTTTCAATATTAATTATATATTTTTGAATTAATAAAGATTTAATTAGGAGTAACATACGAATGATAAATTTATTTGGGCTAACTTGTTATTCAGCTTTATTATTAATTTTTATTTATTATTTTTATGTTTAATTACTATGTTTATCTTTATCTCATTCTTTGAAAATTTATTTTTTTCAATGGTATTTTTTTAATTTATTAAACGGTGCTAAAATGGAATACAAAAATTAGGATCTGAGTTATTAAAATTTTCTAATCTCAACATTTTAATTCTTTAGATTGAGTAAAAATAGTTTTTAAATGAATTATGGATTTTTAATAAATAAAAATTTTAATTTATGAGCAATCGACTAATAAGGTTAAATTTATTTAGGTTTACTTGATATTTAGGGCTGTTTCATTAATTTTTTGAATATTAATTCATAATCTTATTTTTCTGATTCTTTCAATATTTCTTTATTCAATACTTTATATTTTTATAATATCTAAAAAGGGAAGGACACTTTGACCAAATGAGTGCTTCACAAATGAGATTAAAATTCTTAAAATTAAGAAATTTAGTTAGGCTGTCATTTGAATACTTTGATTATAATAGTTATAATGCTTGATTCATATTATGAAATAAGTTAATTACTTTTTAAAATACTAAATGAGTGCATAAATTATTTAACTAAAACTTGTTTTTATTAGAAAAATAGTAATTACTTACAATTTAATTATAAAGTTAAAAATCAAAACATATTTCTTAATATTTATTTTTTAATTATATATCTATTTAATATTTTGTTTTTTAATTTTTTTAAATTTAATTTATGTTATTAACAATAATTAAAATACAATTTTAATTTATTTTTATTAAATCTAAGAATACTTAAAAAAAAAAAAATTAAAAATTTTAGATAAACCAGATGGTTTTGTTATAGATATAGCTAGATAATAATATGTAAAACAGATTGAGGCCATGAAAAAATCGAAATTTAATTGATGAGAATTTACTCAACAACCCCACTAAATTATAGAATTCTATAAACCATAAAAAGTTAAAAAAGAACAAATTAATTAAAAAATTATTATTTAAAGGGGAAAAAAAAATTCAAGATAAAATGTGTTACTTCTACAAAAGGATAATAATGAAATTGGTGATAGAATAAAAATATATTTGGAACTACTTATAACATGCTTTTACATAAAGATATTAAACACATGGAGAAAAATTAATCAATTTTTATTTTTATCTATTTATTTTTACTTTTTTTGTGGAGTTTGACTTTTGTGAATCAATCCTATAATTAGTTTGGCAAAATTTAAGCAAAATTATACCAAAAATAGTAAATTAAAAGACAATAAAAGTAGCAAGATTACATTTCCTAAAAATATGTACTACTAAAATTATTTATTATTTAGAATTTTATCTTGTTTAAATTTTTATTCTAAATTGATAAGCGGTATGTGCAAAAACCATACAGATGAAAAAACCATTTCTCCAATAAATTTAATTGCTCTACTAACTTTAGATTTATATGCCTTTGCTAAAATAGTATGGACAGCCGAAATTAGAAATATTACCCCACAAATAGAACAAATCACAATTGGATATTTAAAAAATATACAGACAACAGCTAAGTAAAGATATTTTTTCACAGTTTGAATTTAAAAGTAATACTTGCTCAACCAATTTTAGCTAAAGTCAATACGCTCAGTGTACATATTTGAATACTCTCTTTTTTACCTGCATCTACTATTTACATTTTAGATATTAAATTTCAATATTGAAACATGAATACATATTAGTACAATACTTAAATACAATCCCATTCTGTAAATATATGACTCTTCATTTATTTCTACAAATTAAACAAAAATGCAAATAAAAGTGACAGCCAAAGTAGTTTCTTAATCTCCATTAAATTTTTAAATTAAAAAGGTTTTTATTTTTTATAGATGTTAGTTTTTATAAAACTTAAAATATTCATTAAAAATTATTAAAATGATCAGAAATAGAAGGCTAAATTATTAAATCAATAATATCGGTATATTAACGATTACGCTTTGACTAAATCCAAGGCTTTTAAATTTACCAAAATCTGGTTGTTTAACATCTTTTTCTTATAATTTATAACCAAAAAGACTCATTTATTTGTTATTGTTTTCATTTAAGTAATCAGGTACTTGAGGGAAGACAAAAGTTCCTACTATCTGATAGAATTAATATAATTAGGGTGGGAAAATAGCATTAAGCAAAAGGAAAACAGATACAGGCTATAATGTATTTAGAACATAGAAAACAATCTATAATTAATTGATTATACTAAATACATCTGTATTAGCAGATTTGAATTAATTCAATGAATTTGATAGATTCTCTGTTACTTTGATTTCTATCTCTTATAAAATAAATGGGCCTATCTTAGCTTTCATTTGGACATTCAAATGTTTAGGGTGTAAAATATACTCTTGGTCTTCACTTACAAAGTATTTGTTGGAAATTATAATAACATAAATATAATCTGCTTAAAAAGAAGCTTTGACTCCCAACTCGACCTAGAATTAGTTCTTAATGTATTTTGGGTTTTTCAAATCATAATAGTTATTTGGTATTTCAGGAATGTAAAATTTAATTACTTATGATAACTCTATTTCTGAAATATTAAAATTTTTCAAAGTTTGTTCAAAGCTAAAGATGATGTAGTATTTTTTATTTTGATAGATATTGCTAAGCTCTACACTTAAGCCTTTAAGACAAGAAGATTCTTTAAATTATTGTGAATCATATGTGCAAGGTTTACAACTTTTAGTTGTTGGATCGTATTATGTACCTTTCCAACAGGCAATACAATTACCATCTGATTGCTCTTGATAACCAAAGGGACAATGGCATAAAGGAGGATTAACTCTATTTTAAGAGCAAACTGTACAATTTTCTTAAGTTGTTTAGCAATTTTAACATTTCTCAAGGCACATAATTTTAATCTCAACACACTTATTTTATATTTCTATAAAATTTGGCATGCATTCACAAGAAGGAAGCATTCTATTTTCACCATTGCAAGATAAACAGAAATTATTATCAACAGGGCTACAAGTCTTACATTTTTGATTACAAGTGCATATATTTTTTGTTGGTAAATTAGATTAAATGCAGTCACAACTAGGTATTATTTAGTTTATATATTCGCATTCAACACAATTATTGCTATTTCCACTACATGATTTACACTATGTATCACACATCTCACATTTATTAGATAAAATGTTAAAAAAATAGGACTACTTACATACAAGACAGCTTGAGTTAGGATCAGAATTTGGGTCTTTACATTCAGTACATTTAAAACTTTCAGTCATATATTACATTGCTGCACATAATTACTCTTAAAGATTTGTTGGGGGCTTCTAATTACATGTTTATTCCTTTTAATTTATAAAAGCTAATAGTTTCAAATTTCGAGATATTTAATAGCATTCTTGGTAAGTGACAATCTGGTTTTTATAATATAAGTATCCCTTTTTCAATTAAATGCATTTCATATTTTCAAGGTTTATATAAACAAAACAAGGATCATAATTAGTCAAATCGTAGTAAACAAAAGTATTTAGGGGATAAATATTTATATTGTCAAGATAAACTTTGTGAGGAATATAATCTCCAAAATCAATTTATTTTATTTTTGTTCCTGGAGATACAATAATTTGAAATGTTTCTTAAGCTTAATTGCAGGTAATATCCATAAAAAGGGTGGTTATTGAAACTTACCTTAGTTTCTTATTTTCTACTCTTGTTGCAATTAAAAAGAAATTTGATTAGTTGAAATGAAGGACAGCTTTTTTGAATGTTTTAGTAACGCTTTAATATTAAATTTACACAACCATAATTTCCTAATCATAATCTGGCAAAATAAACACCTTCAAATTAGTAGCTTCATTAGTTATTTCTAATACTTTAAATTATGAATATTAAAAAGCAGGATCAAATTCAATGTTAAATGAAATAGTAAATAAATCTTCATAACTTGTGGTATAAATTATTGTTGCATGAATATTTTCATTCAATTAAAATCCTTAAAATTCGTTTAATATTTGTAAAGGGTTATCAAACTACAGATAAGGCTGACCGGGCTAATCATTATCAGCTATATAAGTGATTGGTTACATTTAATTAACATCAAGCTTATATCTACCTATTTATGGAAAATCCTCTTAATAAATAGTAAAAAATTAATTTATTCCTTCTGATTAACTAGGATATGGTATATTTTTTATGAATGTTATAGGAAAACTTATTAAAGATAGGCAACCTGTTAAGATAGTATCACACCTCCCTACACATAACTCAATATTTGACGATGTAATAAACTAAAAAGAGCCTGTTTGTTAATTATAGTAATTGTGTTGATTTGTTCTAAATAAGAATAAATAATTTGAGTTGTCAGTCCAAAAAGCAATCCAAGCTAATTCATTTTAGTCAAAGATATATTATTATTGTAATTAATCATTGACAAAGTATTTTATGAAAAGAATGAAAACTGAATTAATAATTGAACAGCTAAGGGTTATTTTCATGATAATATTATTATTATTTTTTATAGTCGCTATGATTAACCCACTAAACTATAAATTAACTGTTTTAGCAATCAAGGAAAAAGAAAAGAAGATGGAATCTCCTGCTTATAAATTAAGCTAATCTTTTGTAAATATAAATTTATTTAAATCAGGATCAACGTCACTACTCACACAAGCTGGACCAAATTCAGGTTTTTAAAGTATCCTTCTTGTATTTTATCTGTATGGTATTACAAAAAGAGGCATTAAGCAATCTTACCCATCATCAAATGCATTTTTATCTGAACAATTTCCTTTTGAATCTCTTTATTTATGACAATCTTATAAGCTGGAACAATATCTACAATATTCAGGGCATTTAATGCAATCTTTATCCTCTAAATAATACCCTAATAGGCACTTGCATCCATTAGGAGAAGATTAATCATTGATCATATTTTTAGGGCATATTATTCTTGGAGGATTCCAATCTTTAACTCCTAGAATTTCTGAATCAGAATTTGAAGTACTCTTTTGAACACATTACATATTGTTTGAGAAATCCAGTAAATAACCATTCATACAAATTACACATGATCCATCACTAACTTAGAAATAGCACTTTTAATTAGTATTTACATAAGATCCTTTATAAATTCTGATATGGTTTAATTAATAAGGTGAATCTACAGAAAAAAATTCTAATCTGACTCTGAAAACTTGGTCAGTAATCCATGTTTCTGCAACCTTTTTAACACCATTACTAAATAAATATATCTTTTCCTATCTAACAATAACAATATGATTCCAGACTAAATTATTTTAATTAAAAATTGTTGATAATAATTAGATTTTTCCTTCTTCAAAATACAAGCACAAGCTATTTGAGTCAAATTAAATACAAAGATAAGGAGAATTAAATAAAGGCATTTGATTAAGCTTAATGTAAAAAGATAAAATCATTTCATTATTTATGTCTATGTAGTTAGTTTAAATTGAATTATTATTGAAGCTAATCGTATTATTGAACTATTCCATTACATTTTATTTTAAGAATAAATCTCCTTTATTGCTTAATACTTATTCTAAATTACTCTGCGTATAAAAGAAATCATAATTATACAGTATTTCTGTTTTTTTTAGTATAATTTAATAAAAAATTTGATTAATTTATGCACTATTAATAATATCTGATATTCCTATACTCAAAAATGAAACTAATTAACAAGAAGGAAATACTCCAAGTCTTTTTGGAGGGTTTCCGTAATTAATTTCTAGTTCATTTGTTTTAAATTTCCCTATAAAAGTTTATAAAAAAGGGATTTAAACAAATACATTATTTGTATTTAATTGTTAAATTAATAGTTAAGCTTAAATAGTGTTTGATGATATAGATATATCTAATCCTATTCCTATCCACTAGTTAATGCATATCATAGAATCTTAAGTTTCATTTGGAATGCCATTAATTTTTAAGAAAATTTTATTTTATGATAAATTATAGTCAAGAGATACAACTAAGTCAGATTAGTGGATTGAAAATAGGGTATAATCATAAGCATAGTATCCAAAAAATGCAGTAAAAATTGCGAAAGCCATTCTTTAAGTATTATTTTAGCCAGGAAATAACTATGAAAATTTCAATGTTGATGATTGAGAATCTGGCTTCTACTAACATGGTTGAGCTTAACTAAATCCTATTTATTATATTTAAAAATATGCTTATGGTTAATAACACAAAGTTATTCTTGCGATCTAAATAATAATAATCACAAGTTTGATAGTGTTATGATAAGAATTAGCATTCAAAGCTATTAAATTATTTGCTCTAATTCTCATTTTGCCTTATTTTAAAAACTTTTAGACTTTAATATGTATATTAATATTTAAAAAAATAGATAATCAATAAAAACAAATATAGAGGCTTTTCAATTTTGTTTGTTTCTTATTAATTCTTCTTACTGCTTTTACCTTATTATTCAATAACTCAGATTGGATTTATTTAAACAATTTTTTCCGAATCAGTCATATGATGGATGATTAATTTATTTTGTATTTTTGTTCTGATTTAAATCTAAAACCTTTAATTTCCAAAAAATCAAATGAAAATCAAATTAAATATAAGCAATCATTATCTTTGAAAAAATATCTAGCAACTGTAGCTAAGATATTCTTAATCCAAAATAATGACCTCAAGGCTAAAAATAGGCAGCTCAGATTTAATAATAAAGGAGTAAACATTAAATTGATAGGAATTAGAAAGTTAAAGATACAAAATTTAACATATTTTCCTTTTAACAAAATCCTATTAATTTTTGTCATTTAGAACACAAAATCTAGTCTTTTAATATTTAAATTTTTCTATTTCATGATTTCCTTTAACAGAAAATTAATTTTGATTAAAGAATCTATTGCTAAATATTGTATAAATTAATTTTAATGATTAATTATCAAAACCAGTAGTAGAATATTTTTTAGTTTTATTTCTTTCTCATTTATAAAAATTGATTATTTAAATAAAATTATTTCTTTACATAAATTTTTTAGAATGAATTAAAATCATTTCTTTAATTTTTTTTAAATAGAAATTTATTCTTTAGACACAAAAAATTATTTAAAAATAATAAAATTAATTATAAGTAACACATTTCAATTGGAGTAACTTAATTAAGGTAATTCTTTTATTAATTATCATTACTATTTCTAATTATTGCATCTTAGAAATCAAATTTCTAAATCATAAAATAATAATTAACCATTTATTTGTTTTTAATCCTAATTTTTATAAATGAATGATTAAAATTTCTTTTCATTTCTTTGAAATAAAATCCTTACTTAAGATAAATTTTAATCAGCATTTTTTATTAAATCTAATAAGCTTCAATCAAGGATATCTAAATTAAAAACTCACCCTTATTTAATTTTCTAATAACAAAATTTTTTAAAAATGTTCATTTTTTCAATTATTTTTTTACTAATAAGAAATGTTTTTAATAATCTAATTCAAAATTCGAAATTAAACTTGAGTGCACTTAAAATCAATAGAGCTCAAGAAGAACTAGGAATAATTTATAAAAAGAATACACCAGACTAAAAATTAGTAAATCTGAAATAGTTAACAAGCTAATGATCTTGTAAGAAACAAAAGAAATACTCTTTTAATAATGTGTTTTTCACTGGTGAGTCTAATTTTTAACTCAAATATACTAAATCAATTTGAATTTATTCTTTTTACTGTACTGTTTTATGAAATTGAATATGTTCTTTTCAAATATAATTTTAAATTTGTTTCATCCAAATTTTTCTTCTTATTTTTAATATTAAGTTGATCACTAAATCCAACAAAATAAAGTATTAAATATTAAATTTATTTAAAAAAGGAAAAGAAAAATAAGATTAAAAAAATTTTTTTAAAGTTAAATTCTATGATAAAAAATATTAACTGTTCAAAACAAAAAATATAAAATAAAATATTAATTTAATTTATTTTATTTTAGTTTTAATTAGATTCATGAATTAACAATACTAATAAAATTAAAAAATTTTCATTTTTTACTAGCTTTTTTTATAATAGCAGATTAAAGAGTTTCTTTTTTTTATTTTTTAAAAGTAAATTTGTACAATCCATTTTCTTGGTCTTCAGCATCACGGTCATACAAATAAGTTTAGTCTTCATCACAAATAGTAATATAAAAGCTCTTTTCTTCTTTTTTGCGAGTTGTTCTATAAACTAGCTCAGGTTAATCATCCTCATCTTCCTGTTATTTGACTACTAGATGGAATTTACCAGTTTTCTAGTTAAACTCCTCTAAAATCTCCAAAACTCCAGGTAACTCAACTTTTAAGTATCTATTCTCACCATCTTTAGAGTCATAAATAGAATAAAAACAGTCTTTTTGAATGGATCCAAAAACATTCATTTGCAAGTCTTTCACTTTTCTTATTTTCCAATTTTCTTAGAGCATTATACATTAATTTTCGCTATCATAAGTTACTATGTTATTCCAATTACTTTTTTGGTTTATTTAGGTCTCTTATGAGTTGTTATTACTATTTTCTAACACAAGATGGTCATTTAAATGTTGATTTAAGTACTCAGTAAAGCGCTTCACCATATCAAAATGAGAGTTTCTTTAGCATGATTCAATTTAATTTCTCAAAAAATATAATGCAAAGCGATTGTATATTTTATCTGCATCCGATTCACTGCGCCCCATGAAAATATGGTTAACATGATTTTTTAATTCATCTACTAAGACTGTACGATTTTCTTTCTCTAATTTGGCTTCGTAATTGTTGAAATTCTTCTTATAACAGTGAAAGTTTTACATAATTTCATTCATGTAATTTTCAATATATTTTGGATTTCCATAGTGTACAAGATTATGGACTACTATTATATCCTTTGGTCTCTATGTATGTTTATCATAAAATTTATCTGAGAGCTAGTGAATGAGTTTTTGATCATCTAGTGTGAGTTGTGAGACAACTACAATTAAAACATCAGAGTTCTCTACTATAAAATCCTACTAAATTTATTCAGTAACTTTAAGATCTTAGTAAGCTTTGCAAATGTCATCATCTAGTTTCTTTTTTAATTCATCTGCCTCTATTTCATGTTTAGAGTTTTTCTTTTCCAAATAATCAAGAAAATTTCGATTTTTCTTGTAATTTAGAGAGACAGGGCAGTTCAAACCTTCTGAATCCATATAAATAACATTTTAATTGTTCAAGCTATGATGTTTAAAGCAAATCCCTGGTGTACTTTCATGATGACCAGAAGGGAAATTTTCATTAATCAAGCAATTAAGTATATAAGTTTTACCTTTATTTCTTAAGCCCTGTAGACCAACAACAGTTGCCTTTTCTATTTATTTATTAATAATTGGATTAGTTATTATTATTTTTATAAATCCAGGATTTCTTTCATCAACTTCTTATATATAATCTGTTTTACTAACTTTAATTTATTTGGTCTCATCATTTTCTGGTTTTTCTAGATCATAAACTGACTTCATTAATATTAGCATATCGTAGTTATATTATGATATCTTCTTTTACTCAACAAAGTTGTTTTATTATTCAAAAATGTCTTTGTATTTTTAGTAATCTATGGATTTATTTTTAAACTATTCAATTTCGAGCATAATTTCATCATAATTTTTCTTCAAATTGTTAAAATTTGTTTGATGTGTATTAGTTTATATTTCTTTACTATTCTTTACTTCTTCTAATTCTTTTTCAAGCGTTTTTACATTATTTTCAAGCACATTTTATATTTTCAAGTTATTTGCCTTATTTTCCTCAAGCATCAATTTAATATTTTTACTTTCTTCAGTTAATTTTTGTATTTCGTCTTAGCTTTTTTATTACTCTTACTTATAAAGCTCAATTTAGTTAATATTTTCTTAGTTAGCTTTCTTTAATTTTTATTCTGTGGATTGGAATTCTAAAACCTTTTCTTTTAATTTTTAATTTTCTTTCTAAAATTAATCTTTAAATTTTTCCTATTTTATGATTTCATTTTTAAGCTATTCATTTTAAAGCGTAATTTCATTATTGTTTTTCTTCAAATTGTTAATATTTGTTTGATCTTTTTTCTCTTAGAATTCTTTACTATTCTTTACTTCTTCTAATTCTTTTTCAAGCATTTTTATTTTATTTTCAAGCTCATTTTATTTTTACAAGTTATTTGCTACATTATTATCAAGTGTTTACTTAATATTTTTATTTTCTTCAGTTAATTTTTGTATCTGGGCTTAACTTTTTTATTACTCTTATTTATAAAGATCAATTTAGTTAATATTTTCTGAGTTAGCTTTCTTTAATTTTTCTAATGTAGATTGGAATTCTAAAACATTTTCTTTTTATTTTTTATTTTCATTCTAAAGCTGGCTAATTTATTGTTTTAGCTCTTCACAAAAATTATTTAAAGTTAGAAATTCATTTTTATGATACAAAATATCAGCATTCAATTACTGTATCAATAAATTACTCTTTTGATCTCTTTATTGAGATTCATTTAATGAATTTTACAATGCCGAAATTTATTATTGAGTATTGAGTTTTTCTTCATCATATTAATTCTGTAATTTCATGCAAAAGTTACATAAATTTACAAAATCAGAAATTTTCAGTTTTTGAAGAATAGCAGCTAGTTGTTTCCATTCTAATCTAAATTTAAATTATTGATTATCTTAAATTGTTAAAGAAAGTTGCTCCAAATCTTTGAAATTTCCTTTAGAAGTCAGCTCATTATATTTTTGGTTAAAATATTAGTATACTTCAGTCATAATTTCTATTTTTTATTTTTTTATTTTATATTTTTCAATATTTAATTATTGATTTATAATCTTTAAACAAAAACCTTCAACTATTTAAAGTAAATTATTTATTAGAATTAATATCTATTCAATTAATTTAATATTTGCAATTTTGATATTCTAAATGATGTTATAAAAAGAAAAGTATTTTATTTTTTAGTTAATATTATAGAAATTCTAAATTATGTTTTAATTATAAAAGAATTTTAGTTTATAAAAAAAAGAAACAAATTTAAACGAACAAACATTTCCTTTTACAATAGAATTTAGTCTTAAATTTTTGTTATAATTTATTCAATAATCCAACTCATATATGTGTTGAAAAGGGGAGGGTTAATATAAAACTTTTATACTTAATAGTTATTTTTCCCAAACTGAACAAAGAAAAAAAGAAGCTTATTTTTTTTGAAAAGAAATTATTTTAAAAACCATGGTCTCCTCTTATTTTTAAAAATGCAAAAAATTATAAATTAATTCTAAACTGATTCTAAAGAATTATGGTGGAATAGACTAAAAAAATAGACACATATTTGAATTTAATAATTGATTATAATATGAAAGGTAATCAAATAAGAAAATAAAATTCATCATTTTGTAAAAAATTTATTATCTAAATTATGTCAATTAATACTTTTCTGATGTTGGATATCCAACAAAATTTAGGTGAAATCAATATTTAATTAATGCTTAATGTTCTTGGCTAAAGATTTAATGACCTAACAAAAAATACTTGTTAAATCTATGAAAGTATCTCAAATTGGTTTAAAATGATTTTTATTTTAATTTATTTAATATTCACATCTATTTTATTACAACTGATAATTTAAAGCTAAGTAATATCGTATCTTAAAGAAAATCAAAATTTATTCTAAAAGCTGCAAAATATTCAAAATAATTTAAGGTAAAATCTAATCGTTTTAATGCATGATAAATTTTTCTTAATTTTTTGTATTTTAACTTCATACTAACTAAATTGTATCTGATACACAAATAGGATATAATTTTTGAACGAAATCAGATATATAATTTAGGTATGATTTTTAGACCTAATAGAGCAATTATTATTTGTGATTTTAAAAATATAAAAATATGTCTATAATTTCATAAATTTAGTTTATTTATAAATAAATTAGAATGTTTGATTCTATATAACATCAATGAAATATTATAAATGATCATTTTATAGATTGCATAAAACCTGCTTACTTTAATTTGATTCATTAATTATCGCATGAATGCTTTTATTAAATAATAATATCAAATACATCATTTAAAAAACTTTTATATTCTAAATTGCACAAGTTAATCTTAACTGATTTATGTTGGCTTTCAATAATGATTTGTATATTATGCAAATTAATATTGAAATTGTACTGAGTATATTTTGTTAAATATTAATATACCTTTTCTCTAATACTTGCTTTATATATGATAGTTCTCTCATTGTTTTAAAATTATTTTTGGTTTTCATTTATTTAAAATTTACATATATTTTAAAATATTTGATAATTTAAAAGAAAGTGATAATATAATATCTTATCTGAAAGTAATTATTAATTTACTCTAAATACCCTAAAATATTCTAAAATACTTTGATGTAAAATCAAATCATAAAATGAAATAGAATTTGTCAAAACAGTTGTCTATAAATTTTTTTTTTGACGTTTTGAAGCTGAGATGAGAGAATTATCAGCACTGTTAAAAATCCTAAATAAAATTTAATGTTATTAAAAGTAATCTAAAATATATTATTTACAAAAAAATTAAAATTAATTTCATTTTAAAATTTAAATTAGGATTTTTCAAAAATTGTTTCATAAGATCATTGAAATAATAGTTAGAATCAGTAAGATTAAGGAAAATTAATTTAATTAATTAGAAAATAATTGTCTAGATTAAAAAATGGGTAATATTTTTGATAAAATAAAATCAGAAGAAAATGTTCAATCTGTAAATTATTACAAATAAGTTTATAAAAATGTAATGAATAGTATTTAAATAATTTTATTTAGGCAGCAAAATTTACTACACCATAGATGCGCATGAATAATCATATCTACATAAATTTATAGTATTTTTAATTACATATCTAATTATTATTTAATTAACTCATATTATCTAATTAAATAAAGAGCTTGCTCAATAAAACCATAAAGTGTTTAATAATTAAGGAATGAATTAAAAAGTTGCTTGTATGTTAAAACTTTAAGAATAAATCTATTGTAAAATAAATCATTTTAATTACTTTAGATTTTATAAAATATTTAATAAATTTTGCTTTCTAATTATTTTAAATATTGTCTCTAGTTATAATGAAATAAGAGATTCTGGTGTGAACTATTTAAATGAATCTTTTGCTCATTTAAAACATCTACAAAAATTAGATTTGGATTTATTGTAAAATTTTTTAAATAGGAAAATTTTAACAGAATAAATCTATTTAAATATTTAAGCAATAACAAAATTACTTCAAAGGGAGCTTCTCATTTGGCAAAAAATTTAGCCTGCTGTAAAAAATTGACAAGAATATAAATAAATCTAAGGTATTTTATATTTTTTTCAACAAATTAGTCTATTGATAGATTCTCTATTAATTTATCTTAAACATATTAGATATAATTAAATCGAAGACAGTGGAATAAGAGGTTTAGGAAAAGCCTTATCAAAATGCTAGAACTTATCACATTTAAAGCTTAATTTAGAGTACAAATTTAACACACACATAAAGTTTGAAGATTTTAATTTAAATACTTTACATTTTAAAGTTTCAAATATTTGCTTTCTAAATTTAGAAGTTATTTTTATTTAAATTTTTTATGAGATTAAAGTTTTATTTAAATTTAAATTTAGATTCAACAAAATAGGATAAAAAGGTTTATATGATTTTTTTTACAGATTAAGTGATTGTAAATTGATTTGTGAAATAAACCTTAATTTAAAGTAGTTTGTTTATTATTTTAAATTTTAATTTATAAATTATATAAAGATATTAATAACAATAGATCTAATTTTGTTGGTAATAGCTCTTTAGTCGATCCAGAAAATTATCTTTATCATCTGCCATCTCTAACTTCTTTACAAATTAATTTAAGGTAAAATTATTTTGAATTATTGATTAATATTTACATGTTAAAAAAAGTCTTACATATTCAGAAAAATTTCTATGGTTTTTCTTTAATTATTTTTAAAATGAATTTGAAAAATTTTAACTTAAATTCTAAAATCCTTTTCTTCATTTTTTTTATTTTGAAGAGAAAATCTTAAAAAATATAATTATTGTAATTTATTTTAAACATATAATTTTCAAAAGGTATAATGAAATTACATCAAAATTTGTAGAAATCTTAATCTCTAAATTGTGTACTAACTTGACTAAGTTAGAATTAAATTTAAGGTAATTTTTATTTACATAGATTATTTAAATTTATGTTTTATTTCGTAAATAACTTTAATTAATCAGTAAAAATTTAATCTATTTAAAAAAGGAACAACAAATTTGAGAATTGCTAATTTATTTTAGGATCAGGATTAAAAAACTGTAAAAAACTTAGTAATTTGTCAGTAAAGCTTAGGTAAAATAAGATAAATAAACTTACATTAAAAATAAATAAATTTTTAGATCAAATACACTTTTTAACTCTGGTGTTATAATTGTAGCATCTGAAATTATTAATTGTGAGAATCTAAAAGAATTATCTCTAGATTTATAGTAACAATCATTTGCTTTAAAATCTTTTTTAAATAGTGAATGATTTCTAAAATTTTAATGTAAAGATTAAACAAAATTAATCAAGAAGGAGCTTCAATGTTAGTAAAATAAATCGCAAAGTTATAAAAATTGAAATCTTTCAAGCTGAATTTAAAGTAAATTTATTATTAAAAGAATGAATATTCAAAGATTTTATGATTAAATAAAAAAGTGATAACAATATAAAAAATAATGAAATTAATTATGCGAATAATTATTATAGTTAAAGTTAAAGCATTAAATCTTTACGCATTACATTTGAGTAATCTCAAAAATTAATTTCTATTTGACTACAAATTATATTTATTTAACTTTTAAGTGAAAAAGAATGTGTATCTCAAAGATCTATACTTTTTAAGGGTGAAAATAATTTATTTAACCAATTAGAGAGATTGAAAATCAGTTTAGAGTAAATAAAATTTATTTTTATGTTCATATTTTATTTAATTAACCTTCTTTAAACTTCATTTACTCTATTCAAAAAAGATAAATTTTTGAAAATATACTTTTTAAATTAGCTAAAATTAAAATATTTAAAAATAAATTTATTCAAAGTTTTTTTATTCTTCATTTTTAGTGGATAGCTTTTAATCAATTATAAAAAAATTCTTTTTGAAAAAAATTTATTTTAATAAACAAAATTTTTTTCAAAAGACCTTTTGTTCAACTAAATTAATTTTGATAAAAGAAAAAAATAGATTTTTGAAAAAATATTCCCATCTTGGTTCCCAAAAAAAAAAAATTTTATTCATCGTTCAGATTAAATATTATTTTTTTAAATTTCAATGTTAAATAAAAAAGAAACAATAATTTAACAAATCAAGAAGCATCTATTCTGGCTAATGAAATAGCTAATTTCTTTTAATTAAAAAGCTTGCACATTAATTTAAGGTTAAAATTTATTTTGATTTTTTCAAAGTATTAATTAAAATTAGCTTATAACTAAATAAAAGTAACTCCAAATTAGGAGAAAATTAAGCTTTAATTTTAAGCACTGGGATTTAAAGTTATTAGAGTCTTACTTATTTAAGAGTTAACTTAAAGTATTATTGTTAATGTATTTTACAAACATTTTAAAATATTTGTAATTTAAATTAGTTAAAACTAAATTTAATCAGAAGATGTTAAATATTTATCATAATCTTTGGAGAGATTAGTAAATCTATAGCAACTACATATTCATTTACAGTAATGAAATATTTGATTATTCATTTCCTAGCAATATTATGTTTTTACCTTTCTCCTAATTTTAAAAAAAAGCTCTAATAATATACAAGAACAAGGGGCTCGCTATTTAGGAAGATCAATAGGAAACTTGAAGTTTTTAACACACTCTACTTTAGATTTATAGTAATAGACTCAATATATTTTAAAGCATCTATTTAATTTAATATCAAATATAACTTAAAATTTTAGTATTATTTTTCAATTCTATTATTTCCATATTAAGGAAATTAATTCAAGCATGCACTCAATAATAAATTTATTAAAAAATTTTAGCAGAAACAGTATAGGAAATCAAGGAGTTCAAAGTATTGTAGCTGGATTAAACTAATGCTAAAATCTTCTAAATTTGAAATTAGATATTTCGTAAATTAATTAATTTAAAATATTTCTTAACTTAAAATGCTTTTAAAATATTAATAATTATTTCAAAGTTACTAAGCATTAATAAAAATTAAAATTAGTGATAATAAACTTAATGATGTATCAATAGATATTTTAAGAAAGGACTTGCAAAAAAATATTAACTTGAGATATTTGTCTCTAGTTATACAGTAAATAAATTTATCTATTTCTTAAGAGATTTCTTTAATTTCATTATTTTTTATATTCAAAAAGTTTGAATTAGATTGAAAGCAAAGCACCTATTATGTAATTAAACAAATTAAAAAGATTAGTTTTTCTTTTAATAATGTGAATCGTTAAATTCCAAAAAAAATGTATATGTTTATTTAGTTTTTGAATATATAAATATTTAATAAACTTAATTTATTTGAAACCCCATATATTTAAGTAACAAAAACTACAATCAACTTTTATCTGATTCTAAAAAAATATTTTAAGAAAGGGTAACTTTATGAAAAGTGTTTACATTATGCTTTAAATATTTAGTAAATAAGATACACAAAATATGAAACATAAATAATTGAGAAATAAATAATCAATTTTTATGTTTATTATTTTAAGTTGTTAGTTGATTGTAAAATATATTTTATTTTATATTTTTTTTATCAGAATTATCTTTTTTGGCCCCAATTATTAATCTCCTAATTGTTAAAATTATATCTAATATGAATTATATTAAAAATAAAAAATTATAGGTTATTAAAAGCCATAATAATACATTCCCATTTAAAATATACTTCTAAAGTAAATTGCTGTCTATCACTTTTTGTTCTTTAAATTTTTATTCCAAATAAATAATTGATATATTCATAAACCACGCAGCTGAAAATATTATTTCTCCAGTAAATTTTATCAATCTGCTGATTTTGAATTTATATGCTTTTACATATATTGTTAAAATTGCTGATATTAGGAAAATTGTTCCACAGATAGAACAAACTCCATAAGGATATTTGTAAAAAATGCATACCACAGCTAAATAAAAGTACTTTTTTATTGCTTAAATTTAAAAGTAGTACAAAGAAAACCAGTTAGTCTCTCTTTCAATACGATCTGTATATAATCTAGAGTAGTTTCTTTTTTACTGATTCTTACTTTTCATATTTTATATGTTAAACATGAACATTTTTATTTGTATTAAAATAAGTATAATTGATATATAAAATCCAATTCTAAAAAGGTAAGACTCTTAGTTCATTTCTAAAATTTAAATAAAGATACAGATAAAAGTTATAGCTTGTGTAGTTTCTTAATCCCCATTTAATCTTTAAATTAAAAATGTTTTAATTCTGATCATCTAATTTTTTTAAATTAGAAAATGTTCAGTAAATATTATCAATATAATCAAAAATATCATCAAAAATTATTTTATGAGTAAAATAGGAATGTTCACAAGAATACTTTAACAAAAACCAAGCCTCTTAAAATTCCCAAAAGATGGTTATTAAGAATCTTTTTCACCCAATTGATATCCAAATATACTGAACTATTTATGAGATGTTTTATTCATATATTATGGTGCTTAAGGAAAAACAAAGGTTCCTACAATTTAATAAAACTAATATAGCTATGGTGGATAAGTAGCATCTAACAAAAGGAATATAGATACAGGCTATAATGTATTGAGAACATAGAAAACCACCTAAAATTAATTAATTACATCAAAAATATTCTAATTAGAACTCTTAAATTCATCCAACTGACTCGATACATTATCAAGAGATTAATTATCTAAAATTTCATCTTCAAACAAAAATGGGCCTATACCTGTTTTTAGTTAAACATTTAAATACTTTTGACTTAAAAAATATTACTCATCTTCACTAACAAAGTACTTATTTGTTAGAAATATTGCAATTATACTATCAGCTTAAAAGGTTGCTTTCACTTTGAGCTAAACTTAAAACTCATTTTTAATAAATTTAGGATTTATAATTGAATATGAACTATTAGATACCTCAGAAATATAAAATTTAACAATTGACCCTAATGAGTTTTCAGAAAGATTGAAATTTTTCAAATTTTGATCAAAAGTGAATTTTAGATATTAATTTTTATTTTATATAAAGCTACTCAAAGTCACATTTAAGTCTTTGTAGCATAACAGCTAAAAATTTTAATTTTACTCAAATTTAGTAAAATAATCACATGATTTACATGTTTTTGAAGTTGCATCAAATAACATACCTTTTTAACAAGGTGAGCAATTACCATCTAAACTTTCTTCATACCCATATTCACAGTAGCATGAAGGAGGGCTGATTCTATTGAGAGAGCAACTTGTACAATTTTCACTTTGAAATTTGCATTATTTACACTTTAAATCACATTTGACTTCATTTTTTTTTTCTATGCATTCATTATTTATCTCCTCATATTTTTCATCACAATCACAGTTTGGTAAAATTCTTTTATTAGATGAGCAAGCAATGCAAAAATTAGTATAAATCCCACTACAAGATTAGCACTTATAATCACATTTGCATGTATTTTATGGTTATTGCTCAGATTGAATGCAATTGCAACTCGGGATTATTTAGTTAGTATGTTTGCATTCTATACAGTTGTAACTATTATCAATGCATGCTTCACATTAAGTGTCACACTTTTAGCATGTACTTGTTTTTCTATCAAAAAAGTATTTCTTTTTACACACTAGGCAATTCAAGTTGTGGTCTGCATTTTAATCTTTGCATTTTATGCATATAAACTAATTGCTTTAATTTTGCATCAATTCACATAATTACTCTGTTAGATTTTATGGCGCTTTAACATTGCAAGTTTAATCTTTTTAATTGATATAAGATACCATATTCAATTTAGAAGCAATCGTAGAGCAATATTTATAGGATATAATTTAGTTATTATAGGACAAATAACCTTTCTTCAAGAATAAACATTTCATGTTTTCTAAATTTAGATAGATAAAACAAGGATCAGTATTAGTATAGTCAAAGTAAATAAAAACATTTTGTTTAAAAATATTTATATTATCTAAAAATACTTAATATTCACTTGCAGAATCTCCAAATTCTATTTCTTGGATTTAATTTCCTGGAAAAACTACAATTTCCATTGTTTCTTTTATGTAGTTGCAAAGAATTTCTAAATGATATGTTGTCATTGAAGTTTGTCTTTATTTTTTCGATTCTAGTCTTCCAATAATCATAAAGAAATTACTTTGATTTAAAAGTAAGACAGCCTTCCTAAATATTTTAGCTTTATATACATAAAAAACTTAAACAGCCATAATCTATTAATCATAATCAGGAATGAGATATACTTCCAAAAAGGCTGATGAATTTTTTATTTTTATTAACTTGAATGATTGATACTGAAAAGATTAATCAAATTCTATGTTAAAAGAGATTGTAAAAAGATCTCTATAATTATTTGTATTATAAACAATTTTACCAAGAATCTATTTATTTAACTAAAATCCTTAAAATAAATTATACTTTAGCAATGGACTAGTAAATGTAAGTGGAAGTTATACTGAGTCACTTGTATTTTCAATTAAATGTATAAAATTAATTTGATTTAAATCCAATTTATAAATACCAATAATAGGAATATCGTGATCATAGATAGTGAAAAATGATTTAATTCCTTTTTGAGTAGGATATGGATGTTCTTTAAGAAAGTAATTGGGTCATTACCTAAAGATAAGCATCCATTTATTTAATAATTATCACATTTTCCCACACAAATTTCTGTATTTGATGAGATCGAAAACTGTAAAGAACCTGTCTATATATCATAATAGCTATACTAATTTGCCCTAAACATAAAAATGAAATTTTAACTATCTGTCCAAAAAGCTATCCAAGCTAACTCATTTGAATCAAAAGAATATATTTTTTAAATTGAATCTTAGATGAAAAAGTTGACAACTAAAATTAGAGAAGAATTAACAGACATAGTAGTCAGAGTTATTTTCATTATTTATTAATTATTAACTTTAACAAAAGCAATAATAAAATCTGATAAAATTTGATTTATTGTTTAGGCAACTAAAGAAAAAGAAAAAAAGATAGTATCTCCTGATTTTAAGCTTAATTGATCTTCTGTTAAAATAAAATTTGATTGTAAAGGACCTTATTAAGCACAAGTTGAACCAAACTCAGGCTAATCAAGTATCCTTCTAATATTAGTTCTTTTTGGTATAATAAAAAGAGGAAAAATACAATCTTAGCCATTATCAAAAGTTATTGGGTTTAAACAATTTCCTAATGAATCTCTCTTTTGATTGCATTCTTATAAACTTTTACAGTATCTACAATAGTCAGGACATTTCACACATTAATTTCCATCAAAGTAATAACCTAATAAGCATGAACACCCTGTAGATGAGCTATTATCATTAATCATATTTCTAGCACATATTTTTCTTTGAGGATTCCAATCTTTGACTCCTTAAATTTCGTTATCAGTGTTAGTTGCGTTTTTCGGAACACATTGCATACTATTTTAGAAATCTAATAAGAAATTTTAAATACAAATGATACATGATCCATCATTGGTTTTAATATAACAATTATCAACTTTTTAAGACAAAGATCCTGAGTAAAGTCTTATATAGTTTAACTAAAATGAAGAATCAACAGTAAAGAATGTATATTTAAATGAAAAAAACGAATTTGTCAAAGACTATGGTAACTATTCTATACCATTCACAAATAATATGAGCTAGTATTAGTTAATTATAGTAATATGATTCCAAACATAGATATCAATATTCTAAGTAATTTATGTAGTTCCTAGCTGAATTAAATTATCTCCAAATATTAAATCATAAATATTATCACCAAAGTAAAGTCTGAGATAAGGATTATTTGAACTTAGCTTCTGATTAAATTTAATATAAAAAGAAAAAGCGATTTGACTTTATATATCATAGTAATTAGTAGAGATAAAATTTTGATTGCTAACACTAATAGTGTTACTAGATTGCTCATTAAATAATCTTTATTTTAAAAACAGATCCCCTTTATCACTGATTAGTTATCCTGGATTACTCTATGTGTAAAAGAAATCATAATTTAGTTCCAATTTAGTTCTCACTATTATTAAATATCCTACAAGTTCATTTATTTAATAATTTGTCATTTAATCAGATACTCCTATGCTAAAATATGAGATAATTTAACAAGACGGATTGACATTAAATCTTTTAGGGGGATTTCCATAGTTTATTTCTAACTCAGACAATTTAAATCCATCAATAAAAGAAAGATATAAGGGTTTTGAAACAATATCCTGACTTGCACCAATAGTTTTTATAAAAAACTAAGCTTAAATACTATTTGCTTGGAGTTGAATATCCAAAGTTATTGCCATCCATTAATTAATGTTTATCTCTGAGTATGTGATAAATTCCTCATATCCGTTTATTTTCAAATACGCTTACTATTACTCTAAGTTGTAGTCTAAAGAAATTTTTAAATTTGACTATTACATAGAAAGTATCGTATAATCTTAAGTTTTATACCCATAAAATGCTGAATAAAGATAAATGGTCATTCTTTAGACTTTTTTTTAATAATTAGGAAGCATTTAAGAAAACAAAAAAGTAGATGACTAAGAATCAGGCAATTAAAAACATGGATAAAATTCGCTTTATGAAATGGAATAAACCTCAAAATCTTCTATTGTTAGATAACCAGCTCTGAGACTAGCGATTATCTAGAGTATGATAACTAGATAAAATGTCAAATTCAATCTTTTTATCATTTTAATTTTATACTATTGAAATTTTTTTGCATATTTTCTCTTAAATTTAGATTCCCTACCTAGCTACTTACCTACTTACTTCCTTATACTTTTAACTTTTTTAATTAATTAATAAATAAATTGACTTTTCTTAATTATTATTCATATATCAAAAGTAATTCTGAAAAATATCAATTAAGAATTCCAAATCTAATAATTTTCTAAAATTTGATGAAAGTAAATTAATATTTTAATCAACTTAAAGCTTTTTGTTCTATTCTTTATTTTCAAAAGGAAGCTTATTGCTTACTAGTGAAAAAATATTGATTTTTAATATTACAAGCACTTTTACTTTGTATAATAAATAAATAATGTATGTAATCAAGATATTTTGTACTTTATTTTATTTGTTTATCAAAATAAAATTTGAAATTATTTATTTGTTTTCTTGTAGAATTAGAATGATGCTTTAAAATGAAAGATAGTAAATGATCATAAATTAAAATTATGATTTGAAAATAAAAAAGTAAAGTTAATAACTCTCAAATATTCAAATTTTTAATCAGCAACTTAAATTGTAATTTAATTAGATTATTCATAAATGAATTTGCAAGTAAATTAATACTTAAAAGTATTGTTATTTATTTGTTTAAAACTTTCAGTATTTATTTAAACTTTTTCAAAAAATATTTTCTTGGA
Organism: Tetrahymena elliotti 4EA; assembly: GCA_000231825.2. Classification (NCBI taxonomy): domain Eukaryota; phylum Ciliophora; class Oligohymenophorea; order Hymenostomatida; family Tetrahymenidae; genus Tetrahymena; species Tetrahymena elliotti. The sequence continues at coordinate 71,633 of JH720405.1, forward strand.
TTATATTCTTAATCTAAAAACTAAAGTATTAAAAATAAGATCTTTTATTTTTATATAATAGTAAGTTAATGTAAAAATATATTCACAAAATAATATTAGAAAGAAAAATAAATTACTTAATCTAAACTCTGCAAATAATGAGCTGATAATGATATAATAAATTGTAACATAGGGCCTATTATTTATAATTTTATTAGTCATATTTTTAGAAATAAAGTAAAGTCCTATATAAAAAAAACAATTGTCCCAAAATATTAGATAAATTTAACAATTCTCCTTTTAGAGTATGTTGAGGAGATACCTTCTAGAAAGTGATTTTTAATCTGAATACAATTTTCATCTTATGTGAAATAAATATCTTTTATTGTGGTTCTATCTTCCAAGGTAAACTCCCTATGATTTAATATCAAAATCAATCAATATTAACTTAAGGTAAATATCAACAACTAAACAATATTGGCTTTGTGAAATCTCTCAATACTATTTGTAGTATTATAAAAATTTGCAGAAATTGATGAGTCTTCCCTTCAAAGCAAATATCAGAGAGGAAGAGTCTAGAGAAGGAGTCAGCGAATAGGGATGGCTGAGAGGAGATTAGGTTTCTCATAGACTATTTTAATTCCTGTAGAATAATAAAATGAACATATATTCTTACCACTGATTAGTATGTTTGTCTCTCCCTAATTCAAGCTAGTTATCACTGATTGCTGGAGAGCTTACTCGAAATTATAAGAATTTGGGTATAAGCACGACTAGATCAACCACTCGAAGAACTTTGTACAGCAGCTGAATGAGGATTAAACACAAAACAAAAAAAATCAAAAGAGAAATTGTGCTAAAATGGAAAAAAATAAAGATAGAAGTGCAAAATAGTAAGCGTTGAGATAATCTACACCTAAACTATTGAAAACTATTGCTGACACTTAAAGGAATAGTTAAGAAATTTCTAACTATTTGCATGATATTCAAGATTGCTGATTCTATCTTAGTAATTAAAACTGATCTAATTTTACAGGCTCTTAAAGCAATATAATATCATATTTAAAACTGATAGTAATTATTTTTGTGATTTTTTTTTAATTTCTTTAAAAGCTTTTCAATTTTATTATAACAACTTCATTAAAATGTTTCAATTATTCCTTATTTAGTAAAAATATAATTTTTTTATTAAATAAAATAAATATGATTCCAAACTGAAATAAATACTATCGATCCTAAAAGTAGTATTTTATTTGAATTTAGAACCATATGCATAAATAAAGCTTATTGGCAGAATAAATAACTATAGAGGAATCTTAGACAATCAAAGTTAACTTCAAATAATGTAAAATATAACAAAAATCAAAGTAAATTTACTGTTGTTGGACTCTTTTTTTTAACAAACCTTTCAGAATAAATTTTGATTAAAGAATTTAACGACCGTTGTATTTAATAAATAAGATACATCATTAAATAAGAAACACAAATAATCTAGAAATAAATAATCAATTTTTCACTTTATTTATTTAAGTTGATTAAAATATATTTATTTTATTAGAATTATGTTTTTTCTCCCCAATTATTAATCTCCTAATTGTCACAAATATATCTAATAAGAATTGAATTAAAAATAATCCATTATAAATCACTAAAAGCCATAATACTAGATTCCCATTTAAAATATAACTCTAAAGCAAATTGCTGTCTATCACCTTTTCTTCTTTAAATTTCTATTCCAAATAAATAATTTATATAATCATAAACCACACAGCTGAAAATATTATTTCTCCTGTAAATTTTATGAATCTGCTTATTTTGGATTTATATGCTTTTACATATATTGTTTAAATTGCTGATATTAGAAAAACTACTCCACAGGTAGAACAAACTCCATAAGGATATTTGTAAAAAATGCATACCACAGCTAAATAAAAGTACTTTTTTATTGCTTAAATTTAAAAGTAATACAAATAAAACCTGTTATTATTTCCTTCAATACGCTCGGTATATAAGCTAGAGTAATTTCTTTTTTTTTAACTCTTACTTTTCATATTTTAAATGTTAAACACAAGCATTTTGATTTGCATTATGACAAGTAGAATAGATATATAAAATCCAATCCTAAAAAAGTAAGACTCTTAGTTCACTTCATAAAATTAAATAAAGATACAAATAAAAGTTATAGCTTGTGTAGTTTCTTAATCCCCATTTAATCTTTAAATTAAAAATGTTTTAATTTTGACAAGATTATGATTTTTAAATTGAATATGTTCAGCAAATATTATCAAAAGCAAAAATATCATTAAAAATTATTTTATTAGTAAAATAGGAATGTTCACAAGAATACTTTAACAAAAACCAAGTCTCTTAAAATTTCCAAAAGAAGGTTATTCAGAATCTTTTTCATCCAATTAATATCCAAATATACTGAACTATTTATGAGATGTTTGACTCATATATTCAGGTGTTTTAGGAAAAACAAAGGTTCCAACAATTTAAAAAAACTAATATAGCTATGGTGGATAAACAGCATCTAGCAAAAGGAATATAGATATTGGCTATAATGTATTTAGAACATAGAAAACAACCTATAATTAATTAATTAGGTTAAATATATTCTAATTAGAACTCTTAAATTCATTCAGCTGACTTGATACATTATCAAGAGATTAGTTATCTAAAATTTCATCTTCAAACAAGAATGGGCCTATATCTGTTTTTAGTTACACATTTAATTACTTTTGACTTAATATATATTATTCATCTTCACTCACAAAGTACTTGTTTGTTAGAAACATTGCAATTATTTTATCAGCTGAAAAGCTCCTTTTCACTATGAGCTAAACTTAAAACTCATTTTTGATAAATTTAGGATTAATAATTGAATATGAACTATTAGGTACCTCAGAGATATAAAATTTAACAATTGACCCTAATGAATTTTCAGAAAGATTAAAATTTTTCAAATTTTGATCAAAAGTGAATTTTAGATATTAATTTTTATTTTATGTAAAGCTACTCAAAGTCACATTTAAATTTTTGATGCATTATAGCTAAAGACTTTAATTTTACTCAAATTTAGTAAAATAATCACATGATTTACATGTTTTTGTAGTTGCATCAAATAATGTACCTTTTTAACAAGGCTAACATGAGCCATCTAAACTTTCTTCATATCCATATTCACAGTAGCATGAAGGAGGGTTGATTCTATTGAGAGAGCAACTTATACAATTGTTACTTTAAAATTAGCATTATTTACACTTTAAATCACATTTGACATCATTTTTTTTTTCTATGCATTCATTATTTATCTCCTCATATTTTTCATCACAATCACAGTTTGGTAAAATTCTTTTATTAGATGAGCAAGTAATGCAAGCTTTACTATTTATACCACTACAAGAATAGCACTTATAATCACATTTGCATGTATTTTATGATTATTGTTCAAATTGAATACAATTACAACTGGGGATTATTTAGTTAGTATATTTGCATTCTATACAATTTTAGCTATTATTAATACATGCTTCACATTAAATGTCGCATTTTTAGCATGTATTTGTTTTTTTATCAAAAAAATATTTCTTTTTGCACACTAGGCAATTCGAATTGGGGTCAGCATTTTAATCTTTGCATTTTATGCATATAAACTAACTGGTTTAATATTGCATAAGTTCACATAATTACTCTGTTATATTTTATGGTGCTTTAACATTACAAGTTTAATCTTTTTCATTGATAAAAGATACCATATTCAATTTAGAAGCAATTGTAGAGCAATATTTATAGGATATAATTTAGTTATTATAGAACAAATAACCTTTCTTCAAGTATAAACATTTCATATTTGATAAATTTAGATAGACAAAACAAGGGTCAGTATTAGTATAGTCAAAGTAAATAAAAACATTTTGTTTAAATATATTTATATTATCTAAAAATACTTAATATTCACTTGCAGAATCTCCAAATTCTATTTCTTGGATTTAATTTCCTGGAAAAACTACAATTTACATAGTTTCTTTTATATAGTTGCAAAGAACCTCTAAATAATATGTTGTTATTGAAATTTGTCTTAACTTTTTTGATTCTACTTTTCCTGTAATCATAAAAAAATTATTTTAATTTAAAAGTAAGACAGCCTTCCTAAATATTTTAGAAGCATTTACATAAAAAACTTAGACAGCCATAATTTATTAATCATAATCAGGTATGAGATAAACTTCTAAAAAGGATTATACATTTTTTATTTTTATTAACTTGAATGATAGACACTGAAAAGACTAATCAAATTCAATATTAAAAGATATTGTAAAAAGATCTCCATAATTATTTGTATTATAAATGATTTTACCAAGAATCTATTTATTTAACTAAAATCCTTAAAATAAATTATAGTTTAGCAATGGACTAGTAAATGTAAGTGGAGGTTATACTGAGTCACTTGTATTTTCAATTAAATGTATAAAATTAATTTGATTTAAATCCAATTTATAAATACCAATAATAGGAATATCGTGATCATAGATAGTGAAAAATGATTTAATTCCTTTTTGAGTAGGATATGGAATGTTCTTTATGAAAGTAATTGGATCATTACCTAAAGATAAGCATCCATTTATTTAATAATTATCACATTTTCCCACACAAATTTATGTATTTTATGAGATCACAAACTGTAAAGAGCCTGTTTGTATATCATAATAGCTATACTAATTGGCCCTAAACATAGAAATGAAATTTTAACTATCTGTCCAGAAAGCTATCCAAGCTAACTCATTTTAATCAAAGGTATGTTATTTTTAAATCTAATCTTAAAAGATAAATTTGACTACAAAAATAAGAAAAGAATTTATTGTCTAAGTGCTAAGAGTTATTTTCATTATTTATTAATTATTAACTTAAATACTAGAAATAATTATGTCTGATAAAATTTGATTTATTGTTTAGACAACTAAAGAAAAGGAAAAAAAGATAGTATCTCCTGATTTTAATCCTAATTGATCTTCTGTAAATATAAAATTTGTTTGTAGAGGATCTTACTAAGTGCAAGTTGTACCAAAATCAGGTTAATCAAGTACTCTTCGAGTATTAGTTCTTTTTGGGATAATAAAAAGAGGAATAATGCAATCTTAGCCATTATCAAAAGCAATCGGGTTTAAACACTTTCCTTATGAATTTCTCTGTTGATGACATTCTTATAAACTTTTACAGTATCTACAATAGTCAGGACATTTCACACATTAATTTCCATCAAAGTAATAACCTAATAAACATGAACATCCATCAGGTGAGTTATTATCATTAATCATATTTTTAGCACATATTTTTCTTTGAGGATTCCAATCTTTAACTCCTTAAATTTCGTTATCTGTGTTGGTAGTGTTTTTAGGAACACATTTCATGTTATTTTAGAAATCTAATAAGAAATTTTAAAAACAAATGATACATGATCCATCATAACTTTTAATATAACAATTATCAACTTTTTAAGACAAAGATCCAGAGTAGAGTCTTATATAGTTTAGCTAAAACGAAGAATCAAGAGTAAAGAATTTATATTTAAATGAAAAAAATTATTATGATAAAATCAATGGTGAATATTCAATACCATTAACAAATAATGAGAGGGAGAATTAATTAACAATAACAATATGATTCCAAACATAGATATCAATATTTTATGTAATTTATGTGGTTTTGAGTTAAATTAAATTATCTCCAAATATTAAATCATAACTCTATTCATAAAAGTAAAGCCTAAGATAAGGATTATTTGAATTTAGCTTCTGATTAAATTTAATATAAAAAGAAAAAACAATTTGACCTTAAATATCATAATAATTAGTAGAAATAAAATTTTGATTACTAACACTAATAGTGTTACTAGATTGCTCATTAAATAGTTTTAATTTTAAAAACAAATCCCCCTTATCACTGATTAACTGTCCTGGATTACTCTTTGTATAAAAGAAATCATATTTGAGTTCTAATTTAGTTTTTATTAATAGTAAATAGTTAGTAATTTAAACTACTTAATAATTTGCTATTTAATTTAATATTCCTATGCTAAAATATGAGATAAACTAGCAAGATGGATTAACACCCAATCTTATAGGAGGATTACCATAGTTTATTTCTAATTCAGAAAAATTAAATTCATCAAAAAATGAAATAGTTAATGGATTTGAAACTGTTTCTTAAGTTAAATCTATTCTTCTTATAAAAAATTAAACATATATGCTATTTGCTTGGAGTTTAATATCCAAAGTTATTGCCATCCATTAATTAATTTTTATCTCTGAGTATGTGATTTATTCCTTCTACCCATTTACTTTCAAATAAACTTACTATTAATCTAAGTTATAGTCTAAAGAAATTTTTAAATTAGACTAATACATAGAAAAAATAGTATAATCTTAAGTTTTATATCCATAAAATGCAGTATAAATTAAAATGACCATTCGTTTGACTTTTAGTGAATAATTAGGAAACATTTAAGAAAACTAAAAAGTTGATGATTAAGAATCGGGCAATTATTAACATGGCTAAATTTCACTTATTGAACTGGAAAAAACAAGTATATCTTCCGTTGTTAGGTAAGCGGCTCTCAGACTAATAATTAACTAGAGTATAAAAACTAAAACAAACTTCAAATTATTTCTTTTTCGCAATTTAATTTGATTTTTTTAAAATTTGTTTTGCATATTTTATCTTAAATTTGGATTCTGTGCCTACACTACTAAGTACCTACTTATTTACCTGCCTAACTATTTTTTTAATTAATTAATCAACACTTAATATCAAATTAATCAAAATCTATTTTTTTTTTCCCTTAATTAGATAAAAGAAATCAAAGGATTTAATCAAATTAAATCTTTTTGCTTTCTTATCCATTATTTTCAAAAGGACACTTCATAGTTACGTTACTATCAAAAATAAATTAATTAATTATCCACATTTTTATTTTATAAAAAAAAATAATAACTCAGCTTTTTTGTATTTTGTAATATTTTATGTGTGTAAATAATGTAATCTATTCTGAAAAACTATTATGAGCCAAAAATGGCTTCTTTTTCAGTAAATTTGTAATTAATTATTTCATTTTATTCAAGTTACATTGACTAGAATTTTTTGGGTGTTTTTAACTAAAATAAAAGTACAACAACACTTGAAATTATTTTGTTAAATTTATAATACAATTAGATTAATTATCAAAAACAATAATTAATAACTGTATCTAATATCCAAATTTCAGATCTTCAACTTTATTTAAATTAGATTATTAATAAATTTGAAAGTCAATTAATATCTTGGAAAAATAGATAGCTATTTATTGAAAAGCATCAGTCATCAATATTTATTTAATCTTATAAAAAATTTTTTGGATTAAATTCTTAGTCCCAAAGCTAATACTTAGAAGATAAGATCATTTATTTTTTATTGTATTTAACAATAAAATAAATTTCTTCTCAAATGAAAAATCAACTTTTTCAAAATATAATTGTAAATTTGAGGTATATTTAATCTTTTTTAAAAATCATAATCTAATTTTAAAATAATATTCTAGATTTTGAGATGAGATGTTACTATTTATTAAGATTATTCTTTTGATTTTATAATCATGAATTTGTTATGAATAATTGATATACAAATTAATAAAAGATTGATAAATAAACTTTATATGAAATTTAAGTTATGTAACATACTGAATCAATCTTATTTTAATTATGATTTCTAATTTTTTTATTGAAAAAATTTTTTAAAATTTAGAAAATTATTTTTCATGAACTTTTAGTTAATATTAATTATTTAATTTATGAAATTTATATGTCTTTTTTTAAAAAGTAATAATAAAATAAAATTTTAATTAAATAGAAAAAAAATATCTGCTTAATATTGATAAAAAAGTTTTAATACTCAGGTATTTTTTTAGTTATTTTTAGCTACATAATTGAACTGATATTATTAAAAAATTAATCAAAACCTTAATTTTAATAAATAATAATGTTTACAATAATCTTTACATTATTTAAAAACAAGTAAAGTCTGACATTTAATTAAATTAATCATTATTTCAAAATATTAATGATAATTTGACTAATTTCTTCAATCTTTTTGCCTTTATTAATTTTGATTTTAATCTTTATGCACTCATTTTATCAAAACTGCAAATTATAAAAATAAAAATTGAATAAAGAAATATTTCAAAGAAAGAGAAAAGCATAAAAATATGAGTTAAATGTAAAAAGAATAAAATTGAATGAATGAGTGATCAAAGATAAAGTAAACCAGCCTAAATTAGTCAGTTATTAGTTGCTCATGAATTAAATATTTATTTATTCATTTAAAAATGTATAATAATAATTATTAATATTGAAACATTATTTTTACTCAAGGTTAAGACTTAAATTTAAGAGATGAGAGCATTTTGCTAATTCTGATCCTAATCCTTAGATACCGATTTCACCAATATTATTATTACTTTAATATATTTATCAAAAAAAGATTGAATAAAGAAATATTTAAAAGAATGAGAAAAGCATAAAAAGTGAATTTTATGTAAAAAAATAATTAATGAATCAAAAGATATCAAGTAAGCCAACCTAAATTAGTGAGTCATGAGTTACCCGTAAATTAAAATATTTCAAAAATATATAGTTATTACTGAAAACTATTTTTACCTAAGGTAAAGATTCAAAGTTTAAAGATTAGAGTATTTTGCTAATTCAGATCCTAATCCTTAGACACCCAAATCATGAATATTACTCATCCTTTTCAAAATTATAAAAATTAAAATGGAATAACGAAATATTTAAAAAAATAAAAAATCATAAATGCTAATTAAACATAAAAAGAACAAGTAAAATTTAATGAATATGTCAACAAATATCACATAAACCTAAATCAGTTATCAGTTGCTCTTAATTAAACTAAAGCATTTATTTATTCATTCAAAAATTCATAATTAATATTGTAACAATATTTTTACCAGAGGAAAAGAGTTAAAGCTTAGAGATTAGAGCATTTTGCTAATTAAGATCCTAATCTTTAGATTCCCATATTACCAATATTATTCTAACTTTTAAAAATTTACAAAAATAAAAATTGAATAATAAATGTGAATTTTATGGAAAAAAAGTTAATAAAAGTGATTTAGTGAATCAACAGATACAAGTAAACCAACCTAAATTAGTCTGTGTTCAGCTACTCATCAATTAAAGTATTCATTTATTCAAAAATGCAAAATTAATATTGAAACACTATTTTTACCTAATTCCAAGATTTAAATTTTAGAGATTAGTGCATTTTGCTAATTCCGATCCTAATCCCTAGACACCAACTTCATCCATTTTAACATCACTTTTTTAAAGTAAAAATAAAAATTAGATCAAGAAAGAAAGAAAAAATCATAAAAATGTGAATTAATTATAAAAAATCAATTAAATTAAATTAAATGAATGAATAAACGAATATCAATAAACTAACCATAATTAGTTGGTCTAAAACATTTATTTATTGGTTCATTTAAAAATGTTTAAGTATTATTAAAGTGCTATTTTTACAAGAGACGAAGAGTCAAAGTTTAGAGATTAGAGCA
>AFXF02001864.1:0-90395 GCA_000231825.2 Tetrahymena elliotti 4EA
CCCAACCCCAACCCCAACCCCAACCCCAACCCCAACCCCAATAAGCTTTTCTTAATTTTTTGTTTAATAAATAAATTGAAAACAACTTAAATTAATTTTGAATTGGTTTAATTTACCAAACTTCACTTGATTATTATGTTTTTTAGATAAAATTACTTTTATATGAAAATAAGATTTTTAACAAGCTTAAATTTTTCTTTTTTCTTTTAAAATTCATATCTCGACTTTCTTTAAAATATTTTCATCATTTTTGAATATTAAAATTTAAAAATGCCTAGAATCAAATCTATTTATAATTTGCTAAAGAAATTTACTTTGAACTAAAAAGAGAAATAAAAGTTATAAATTTGTATTTAGATTTAAAGGATTTTCTGAAACTTAATAAATATGAAAGATAGATATGAAGTAAAATATATGAATTTTGATAAAAAACAAAAAAAATCTAATTTAGTAAGCAATAATAAATTATTAAAAATAAAACAAAGTATAAATCAAAGAATTAATTCAAATTAAAAATAAATTTTTTATTTCAATTTTATGAAGATTGAATCTTTTTAATATTTGTAGAGAGATCAATACCATATACTTTAATCTTCAAATTCATATATTAATTTTCTTTAAATTCTTCATGCACTCCTAAATCCTCAATAGTGTCTGTGCAATTGGAATTTTCTGTAATTGTTATAGTCTTAGAAATATTTATATTATCTTTAATGAAATTGTGAGTAAGAATAGCTTCAAATTTAACAATTTAAGATTAATTATCTTGATCAAAAAATTTATTAATTTTTTTATTCTTGAAATGATGGTTTATTTTATCACACAAATCACTTATCATGGTATTTTTAGATTCAACCATCAAAAAGGGATGTCCAAAGCAAGTACCTTCGCTATCTGTGAAATAACCACCTATTAGGTAATCTTCTTCTTTATCATATGGTCTTTCTAAAATATGCATATACTTGAAAGACTAAGAGGAAGCTACAAAATTCATACTATTATTTAAGTTTGGACATCTTAATAAAACATGAGGATTTCTTCTATTCACTCTGGAAATAACAATTTAATCAGTTAAATTTTCTTTCAAATCATATTATCTTTTTTTTATTAATTAATAAAATTTTTCAAAGGAGTTTAAAAATAATTAATTCATACATTTAATCTAAAGGGCTTTCTTCAACCAATTTGATGTAATCTTCTAGCTTTGTTTATCTAGAAATAATTATCGATTTTTCTTGAGGTTTGTTTATCAAGTATTCAGACTAGGTGTGATCCATTAAATAAAATTAATAGTTTACACAGCTACTTCTTTCTATTGCTTTCATATTCTCATCATATCCAAATCTTAACTCAGTGATTTATTCCAGTTCAGATATAATTGTGTCATCTTTTATTGCAAAATCTACCCAGGCCTTTTTTTCAATAAATAAATAATTCAAAACAAAATATTTAAAAAACTAATCTTGAAAAGATATTTTAAGTTTTTATTTACCTTTTTATCATGATTATAATACTAGAAGTATATTTTTTAGTAATCTTTTCCTTCAAAGTAATATTGCTTTACATAATGAAAGCAATTATTATTCATGTTTCGATTGACAAATAAAATTTACTTCATTAATTATTCTTTAAACAACTTCGAATGTAAACTCTCCCTATAGCTCATGGGATTTTTTTTCTTAGACAGGGCAATTAGGATCCATCTAAAAAATGAATAAAATAAATATTCAACAAATATTTTTTTAATTTATTTTACTGGATTGAAAGTAATAGAAAAGGTGTTTTCTTTTTATTTATAGAATTCTTCCAAATCTAATTTCTATATTCAATAAAAACATTTTTTGTTAGTTTTTCTCAAATAAATCATACTTCTGTTAAATGTTAGTCAAAATGCTTTTCTTTAAGGACTAACACACCATAGTAACGGTTAAGAAGAACTTGGTAAACTTTTTTATTAAGAGCCTCATTAATATCTAATGGAAAGGCTAAGTGGTCTTTCTCAATGAAAATTTCATAATCTTAAAAAAATTTTGATTCAGTAATATTGAGCTATTTAGCTATTTTTTGAATAGCTAATTCAAAGTTTTCCCAAACTTTTACAAAAACATAATTTTTTAATTTAATTTACCAGCCCTTACTTGGCTCAAAAAATTCAAAGTCAATTTCATTATCAATTTTTTATATTTATTTGTAAAAAATAACTAAATCCTATCTTTTTAATTATTCATCTTTTGATAGTTTTTCCTATTTTAAATGAAATTTAAAATAAAATAAAAGAAATAAGAAAAAATGTTACTTCAGTATCTTTTGTTATTTAAATAGGTTATTTTTTAATTTCTACATTATCATCTTCTTCTTCAGTATAATATTCATCAGATATATTTTAAATTGATAAGTTCAACTTATTTGGGTACCTTGGGAGAACAAGCAAAGCATACTCCTATGAAGAAAATATTTTACTATAAAATAGCTACTTAACTTTAAAATTTCCCATACTTAGTTTAAGCAAATTAGATAAATTAGCTACTTTCTCTTGCTAAACACCATAAGTAATTTTAAAAAGTTAGATATCATCCTCATTTTATTTTAACTAATTAGCAAGCTATTTAATGAAATAATCTAAAGTTATCATATTCTTGAGAGAAATATTTTTCCCAAAATCGTCAAAATTTTCTATTGAGACATATTAATTTTTATATTTCTTGTGGAAAAACAAAGAATTTCCTATTTTATTTATTTTAATGATTTAATAAAATAGTTTGCAATTATCATTAAAAATATCTTCATTTAAGTAAGGTATTAATTATTATTTTTGTCAAGTTCCTAAATAAAAATTTTATCCAAATAATTTATTTAATGCAAAATCTTAGCAAATTATTAATTATTTTTATTAAATTTAAACAAGAAATTATTTTATTGGATAATGTAAAGAGCTTTTAACACCCAATTAACAAAAATATATTTAGTTTAAAAAAATTATTAAAAAAAATTATTTTTCATCAAAATTCCAATAATCCAAACTAAAAGATTTAAGGTAAGTATATTACAGGTCTCCTGCAAGTAAAAATATAGTGAATTATTCACAATATTGGATAAATTAAAGACTTTATTCAAATTTTTTTTTATTATAGATTGCTAAGACAATCGAATTTTACTTAGAATATTTAAGAAGATATCTTCTGAAAAAATATAATAAATGATTTAATTTACCTTCCATTTGCTAAAGGTCTTAAAAAGTTAAAAGTTTAATTTAGAAAAATTCTTTATTTCTTCTATCATCTTCTTCTCTTTTTTTCTTTTCAAGGTATATGTTTTTTATTTATTGTGGGATATCTAAATCTGTAATATCTTAAAGAATTTGTTTTGCTTTATTTTTCTAGACATAAACAAGCATATATGCCGTTTCTTTTTTTAATATTGTTGTTTCTTCAATTTATTCTGTTTTCTATTTAAAGTTTAACTAACATATTTACAAATTAAAAATAAAACAAAAGAATACCTAGTTAAACTTTTTTTCTACAAATTCACCTCCTTCTCCACCATCTATAACTTCTTCTTCTGTAATTATATCGACACGGGAGTCATTGAATTTGTACCATTTGTTGAGTTTATTGATAAAAACATAGTAATGACCTGAACCACTTTATTTACCACTGTGTATGAGGACTGCATATAACATATACAAGTAGTTTTCCTTTAATTTTTAATTATTATTTAATCTTATTATTCTGCTAATTTAAAATAAATACTCTTGATTCCTCTTTTTCCTTAACTGAGTTATCCATAAAATTATACATATCTAACTCTAAAGGATAATTGTATTTATCTAAGATTTTAACTAGTCTCATCTATGAATTAATAATAATAAATGAACACAATATTCTTTTCAAGCCAATATAAATAAAAAATCTATATTTTTTACTTTTTAGTAGTCAAAGTCAAACCTCTTGAGAGTCATTTGCAATACAGGGGGTAAATTTTAGAATTTAACTCCTTTTATTGCATCTTGTCTACCAAATTTAGGATCTTCTGTGTCATACTTTTCAATAAAATTCTCTTTAAGGTTAGAATATTTAGCATTTAATTTTTACTTAATCATCACCAGTCATGAGTTCTTCTGTAGTATATTCCATAAGTGATTCATAGATATCTTTTTTCCCTATAAAATAAATATTTTATTAGATGTTAAGTGTTTTGTATAATAGCTATACTTTTTATATAGCAGCAATACCTTTAACTTATAATTAAATGTCAAAAAATGTCTCTTTTCTTTCAGAACAAAACTCAACGTTTTTGCATTTTATATAATTTTTTGCTACTCCTTAAAACAAATTTTAAATGCTTCCTTTCAATTTCTCATATTTGTTCACTTTGCTTTCTAAAGCTTCAATGATGTTACCTGTTTTAGACACATATTTATTTCCAATAAAAATATTATTTTTGCTTATTTTTACAACTAAATTCTTGCACATCTTGCTAATTGAATGCATCTTCTCTATCCCATCCAAAACTCCTACAGAGCTCTACTGTGCTTTGCTAATTATATTTAATTTGCAAATAAATTATTTTATTTATTTTAGACATTAATGATTGATGTCATACTGCTCTACTTTCTTTTAAAAGACCATTAAATAGAATTTGCATTGAGTCAGGAAACTTCAAAGGATCACCATTTGTTGGTATTTATAACACTAATCTTGTAAAGTCGCTTAAATGGTAAAGTGTCTACAAATAGCTATTCATGTAGCATGTATTTCCTTAATTTCTTAGGCCTACATAAGGTATTTCTTCCTCACTTAACACAAAAAAATATGAATTTGGATGAGCAGAAAATATCTTTAAAATATTTACATTTCATGGCCATTTTAACCATTTTCTTAATTTGCTGTATTAGGGTCTTTAAACTTTTTATCAGATTCAATTTCAGTCATTTGATTTAATTTTGAATATATTTGATTGCTTTACTATTCTCTTTATTTGATAATTATGCTTACTGTCAATAATAAATAACTAAAGTTAATTTTTGATGGCAAACTATTATTTAACTCCTTATATCTTCCGTATCCAAATGACTTTTTATTGTTTTAAATTATATATAATTTGCTTGCTTTTTTCAAGCTAGAAGTTTTTCTAAAAAATACAAAATAACTATTTGATATGTATGATAAGTAAAAAATCTATTTAATTTTGATATTCAACTTATCAATAATTAATAAATAGGTGCCTAAATTAAAAATATTTGAAATCAAATTTTGCTGACTCTAACTAAATTAAAAAGAATGAATGCTTCTTAAAATAGAAAATTAAAATAATTACTTAAACTTTTATATCTAGAATAGAATACTTTAATAAAACCAAATTTAATTGTTGCTAAAATGAATTTTTATTTATAAAAATAATATTAATATTAAAAAAATAATAAAAAGAAATAAACAATTTTAATAAAAGCAAGTAATTGGAATAATGAATCTATCACTTTTTCAATAAAATTATTTTAATTTATTGTTTATGCTTAAAATAATTTCAAAGTATCAATAATTGTAGTTAGAATAAATAATTTTCATTTTATTTAGTTTTTATCTTGAGCTAGTTTTATTGTATTTTTCATTTTTACAATTCTAACTAATCAACTATAGTTAGTAAAAAAATAAACCTTCATTGCTATCAAAAGAAAGAAAATAGTTAGTGATTAACATAAAAATTCTTCAACTCCATGTTTTAATTTAATTCTAAAATTTCAAATGGCTCTATTTTTTAATTTATTACCAAAAAATAGATTTGGATTTCTAAAAAAAACTATTGTCTTCAACTCTTCTATTAATTATTTTTTCTATTTATTTGTTCACTTTTATTTTTTTGTAAATATGAGTAATATGTAAAATAAATAAATAAATAAAAATAAATTTTGTTGAAATAAAAAATAGATATATTTAGAATACATTTATTTCTTTGGTATTTTGATGAAAAATTTGTTAATATAAAATTGTAAATAAATTAATCTGTCAAAGCTATTGAAAATTTTGTTATTAGGATACATTTTATTTTTTTAATTATTTGTCAGATGATTACATACAAATAAATGCTAAAAGTAAGAATACATAATTATATTAATCTCAAAATTTCTTTAGCAATCCTTTAAAATAATTATTTTATGAATTTTTTAAAAATTTTTTGGAGATATGGTCCATTTTTAATGAAATTTGTATTTGTTTCAATCATCAAAATCTTCATCTTACTCAAATAACGATTTTAATTTACATATATCTTGAGGTAATCCTCTTATAATATTTATTTTATCATCCTATAATTTATTTTAAAATTAATCAAAATATAATTAAGTAAACTCAATGAATTTTTATTACTATTTTATGTAATTCAACTTAAGGTGCTTGCTTTGTGTATTAATCTTTATTTTTAAAAATTTATATTTATTCTATGTCTATCTTCTTTTCTTCTTTTTTCTATGATAGACAAGATTATTTATAAATAACATTTAACTGATATCATTTAATTTACTTTATCTAAAAATTCTTCTAAATGCTTTTGCAATTCAGTGTGTATAGCTTTTTTGTTGGTTTCTGTTTTTTTATTTCTCACTCTTTCCCATACTTCTTTTCTATATATTAATAGAACAATTCATTCAAAAATCAGCAAAAACCTCATAAAAGATGATAGAAAACTAATCTTATATTTTAATAGTAATTAGTTACCTTGCATTATATATTTTAAAAGCAATACTTTATAATCTTTTTCCCTC
Organism: Tetrahymena elliotti 4EA; assembly: GCA_000231825.2. Taxonomy (NCBI): domain Eukaryota; phylum Ciliophora; class Oligohymenophorea; order Hymenostomatida; family Tetrahymenidae; genus Tetrahymena; species Tetrahymena elliotti. The sequence continues at coordinate 6,758 of AFXF02001864.1, forward strand.
AATACCACTAATTGCTTTTGTCAAATCAACAATTCTTTCTATTTTAAAAATGATATTTAAAATAGTGTAAAGATTGATCATTTGAAGAATTAATGCTTATCAACAAATTATTCTAAAAATTTAAAACCTGAAGCTTGCTATTCGAGATCTTCTTAATCCATTTAAATTGTTTGTAGTTAGCTTTAATCTATTTTAAAATTTCTTTGACTTTAGGTGCTAAGTTGTATTATTTATTTGACAAATTATTTAATCTAGATTTAATTTTTAGTACTTTTAGATTTATTTATACCAATAAAAAATAAAGTTTGAAAATAATCCTGTTAACAAAATCACTAAAAAATAATAAATACAATTGATAGATAAATAGATATCACTTTTTTTTGGTTAAAAATTTTCAATTTTAGAAATGTTCATAGTATACTGAATATAATATTAAAAATTTTTTATTTATTTTACATTATCAAAAAAACCAGTAAATAACTGCTAAGTAAACACTCCATATTATAAACTAGAGTTCAAGTCACTTTAATAAAATATCTAAAAAAATAAAACCCTGATTTTTAAAAGATGATTTCTATTTTAAATGCAAATTTTAATTTTACTAATTTGCATATTTTTTGAATAAAAATTTTTCATCAGCTTTTTTAAAAAGATTTATGATATATTTTAAATCTATGCCATACAAAAAATCTTTTTAAATATTTAGCAAAAGATATGTTTAATTTTTTTATTGATGTTATTCAATTTAAAGAAATTAAGAGCTTACTTTTTGAAATATTTAAACATTTTTTTGAAAACAATTCTGATTTTTGTTTAATTAAAATAAATTATCTTATTTATTTTATCAAAAAGAGAATTTATTTATTATTTATTTTAGTTAGGTTAATTTTACCATTTAAATCAACAAACAAAAACATTCTTTAAATTTTTACATTCATTTGAATAAATTTATTTTATAAAAAAAAAATCTTTTCTATGAATTCTTTTTTTACAAATTATATACTTGAAACATTACAAAATTTGACTGATTTATTTATAAAAAGGAAAAATTTTAATATATTTTGATAACCTTTTTAAAGGTTGAGAAACCTATCTCAGAAAAAGTTTAGCAAATAAAAAAAATATGAAGGCTTTGCAATGAAAGGAAAAATTAAAAATATTTGATGTATAATAAAAACTATGGGATAGATACTTTACTATCAAAATATATCTGATCTTCTATTAAACTTTAACTCTATTGTCAAATTATCAAATAAAGATATTGTAAAAAAATAAAAATAATTAAATCTTTTAATTAAATTACAACTACTCTCAAATCTAAAAGAAATAAATAAAATAGCAAGTCCAAATAAAATGAGTATAACCCTTTAAGAACCAGTAGCTTCAAAGTCTGATGATAGAAAATATAAGCTAATTAAATTACCAGTAAATGATATTGAAATCTTATTGATTTCTGATCCTACAACAGAAAAGAGCTCAGCAGCTGTCAATGTAAATGCTGGACAACTTTAAGATCCTATTGAAAGATAAGGTAAGATATTTTCAAGAAATATTAAATTTGAAGTCAAAAATTTATAATAGGTCTTGCTCACTTCTTAGAACACATGCTCTTTTTAGGAACTTCTAAGTATCCAGATGCTAGTTAATTTGATGAGCATTTAAATGAATATTCTGGATATTCTAATGCATTTACTGATCTTGATTAAACAAACTATTACTTCCATTGTTCTAATGCTGGTTTTAAAGAAGCTCTTGATAGGTATGAAAAATAATTATAATTTAATAATTTAATGTAGTAATTTCACTTTTATAAAATAGATTTGCATGGTTCTTTATTGACCCTTTATTTACTAAAGAGTTGACTAATAGAGAAATGAATGCTGTTCATAGTGAAAATCAAAAGAATTTACAATAAGATTTATGGAGAGAATATCAATTAGATAGAGCAACGAGTAAAGAAGGAAATCCTTTCAACAAATTCGGTACTGGTAATCTTGAAACCTTAAATTTTGAATCAACTCGTGAAGATTTAATTAAGTTTTACAACTAATACTACTCTTCAAACTTAACTAAAGTTGTTATCCTTTCAAACGAAACTTTAGAATAGCTTGAAGCTTAGGCTGTTGAACTATTCTCTTAAATTCCTAATCGTAAATTACCAAAACCAGTTTACAAAGAGAGCCCTTACGATGCTAGCAATCTTAAGAAGTTCTTAAAGATTGTCCCATGCAAATAAGAAAAAAGAGTAAAAAACAAATAAATAAACAAATATTATTAAGCAAATCATTTTATAACTAGTTAAAATTCGATTGGGCTTTGCCAAATTATGAAAATAATTACAGAAAGAATCCAGCTTAATTGTTAAGTCATTTATATGGACATGAGGGAGAAAACAGTTTATTGAGTGCTCTAATGGATGCAGGATATGCAGAAGCTTTGAGATCTAGTGAGTATTAAATTATGGGATTATTCTCTTAACTCTCAGTAATAGTTGTATTAACTGAATAAGGTTTCGAAAATTATGAAAAAGTTATTCACTTTGTTTCTGCTTATACTAAGATGCTAAAGGAGAAAGCAAATTAATAATGGGTTTATGATGAATTTAAGAATATCTTATAATTGAAGTTTGACTTTAAAGATAAGGAAGAACCTATTAATTATACATATAAAATTGCTACTGGTATGCAAGAATGTGAACATATTGATATTTTGAGAACAGGAAATGCTCCTGAGCCATACGATAAAGCTTTAATTTAGACTGCTCTTGATGCATTAACAGTTGATAATTTAAGAGTTACTTTGATTTCTCCTACTTTGACTGATTAGTGCAATTTAACTGAAAAGTATTATCAAACTAAATACTCTATTGAGTCATTACCTGAATCAATTGTTAAGGTATTTGAGAATCCTTCTATACCAAGTGACAGTAAAAAAATGGATTTACCTCCCTAGAATACTTTACTTCCTTAAAAGTTCGATTTGTTCACTACCGAAGTTGATGTTCCTCCTAAGGATTTACTTAATAATGAACATGTTGAATTATGGTATAAACAAGATACTCAATTTAAGATCCCTAAGGTCACATTGAAGTTACGTTTCAAATGTAACGAGTAAGATATTTTTTAAATTTTAAATTATTTTTTTGTTAATTAATAAAAATAAAAATAGTTGTGGTGTTGGATTGACTGCTAAAGCCTATGCTTAAGCTTTATTGTGGAAAAACTTATTCAATGAATACACTAGAGAATTAAGATATTAAGCTGAAATGGCATTACTTGATTCAGATTTAGAATTTAAATAAGAATTAACTTTAACTGTTGATGGCTTTAGTGATTCTATTACTAACTTTATGCAACTTTACTTGCAAAAATTAGTTGAGTTCGATGCATCAAAACTATAAAAAGAATTTTAAATTTAACTCAATAAGCTCCAAAAGGATCAAAAAAATTTCTTTAAATAGCCACCTTATATTTAAGGAAATTAATATAATGAATTCCTGCTTTACAACAAGACATTCTCTCCCAAGCAAATCTTAGAAGAATCTCTTAACATTACATTTGAAAGTTTCACTGAATTCCAAGCCAATTATTTAAAGAATCTAAGATTAGAACTCTATATTGGTGGAAGTTTAACCTCAGAGTCTGCACTTAACATAGCTAATATATGTACTTCTGAAATCTTTGAAAAGAGAGGAGCAAAGCCAGTTAAAAAGGTAGAATTTATTTTTTGTAAATATCTCAAAATAAATTTTTTAAATTTTAATAATAGTCTGATTTGTTAGATATTAGAGTCATATCTCCAGCAGTTGATTAAGTTTATGTTTACACAGAATCATTAGGAGAAGAAGAAACTAACAGTTATATTTGTGTTAATTATGAAAATGGAGAATGTGTTTCAGTAAGAAGTAGAGTTCTTATGGAAATACTTGGAAATGTATTTAGCGAGACATTTTATACCTAATTAAGAACAAACGAGCAGCTTGGATATCTTGTTTGGTCAAGAACAAATGATTTTAGAGGTGTTGGTTTAGTCAGATTCATTATCTAATCAGATGTTCAACCACCATAATACATTGCTTCTCGTATTCATAGCTTCATATGTAAATAAATTAATTGTTCAAGGAGATATATAATAATTTAACTTATTTTATAGGTTAATAGAAAGTCAGATTAGATAATCTCACATAAGAATAATTTGAAAAGATTAAGGCTGCTGTTGAAGTTGATATTAAAGAAAAAGATTTTAGCATTAAAAAACAAGCAGAAAGATACTTTACATACATTACTTAACATCATTATACCTTTGACTTGAGTATTATTTTTATGATGAAATATTTTTTTTAATATTAATTAATATTTAAAGAGGAAAAAATGGTTGAAGAACTTAAAAAGATCCAAATTGCTGATTTAGTCTCAACATTTAAGAAGATTTTCTTTACTTCAAAAAGATCTACTCAGTTGCATTTAGTCAGTCCCAAGCATGCTGAACAAAACGCCCTTTTAATGAAAGTAACTGGACCTTACACTGGATACGAAAATATTACCAATCCTGCTAATATTAAAACCAAGTGCTCACTCCACCCTGATTACTATGCATATAAATTATGATCTAAATAAAAAATATTTATTTTAAGTGTTCTTTATTTAATTAGTTCAAATGTTAAAAAAATTTAAAATATAAATTAATTTCTGTCTAAATTTAAGTTTTTAATTCAAATTTAATTAAAATTGATAACAAAAATAATAAAAATAAGATATTAGATTCATAATATTGTAATTGCTCATTAATTAAGGAATCTTTAATTAAACATTTTTTTTAAAATATTTTTTTTAAGTCACTTTTTATGTGAAAAAGACACTTCTGGAATACCTTAAATAATGAAAAATTATAGTATTATAATATTCTACTCAATTTATTTAGTTTTGATAGTTTTGATAAGTATACTCATTATTAATTATTTTAAAATACAGAAACAAAAAGTAAAATATCAAGATTATTAAAAATTTAATAGAAAGATACGTAAATTAAAATATCTTTAATTATTAAAAAGAGCTTTTGATTCTTTTTTTTAAATTAATGATTTGAATCAATTAATCAATTGAACCAATCTTTAAGCTTTCCATAATTTTCTCTTCAAATTTTATTTATCTTTATAATCTAGTTTTCTAAATATTAAATTAAAGAAACTGAATAAATAAAGGTTAATATGATTAGATAAAGAAATATAAAATGTGTAAATAACTAAATAAGCTTTTCATTTTTAAAATTAACAATTTTCTTTGTTATAAATTCATAATTAATATTAAAACACTATATTTTACTATAATCTAAGAGCCAAAAATTTCAGATTAGAGTATTTTGCTAATCCAGATGCAATTTCTTAAACTCCGATTTGATCAATATTATTTTCCCTTTAAAAAATTTAAAAAATGTATAACTTAAAGAAAAATCTAAAGAAATACAAGAAATAGTTGAAATTTAATTTGTATAAAATTAACAGAGAAATAATAAATACTAATTAAATAAATTCATGAATAAGCTAAATGTTTCATTAGTCTAAAATTCATCACTAATATTTAACTACTATTTTTACCTAAGTTCTAGAGTCAATGATTAAAGATTAGAGTATTTTAATAACTCATTTACTAATTACTTAGACCCCAACTTACTAATATTATTACCACTTAAAAAATTGTTAAAAATTAATAGAATAAATTAATATAATAGAATGAGAAAAAAAATAAAAGAAAAATTCAATGATAAAATAGTTTTATATAAATAAATAAAAGCGCTGTTTTTACCATAAATTGACATTTAAAGCTTATAGATTAGAGCATTTAGATAGATCAGATCCCAATTCTTATACTCCCTTATCTTAAATATTATTTTTGCTTTTTAATATTGAAAGAACATAAATTAATTAAACTAAGAAACATTTAAAGAATGTGAAAAAATAAAATAAATAATTAAGAGGTTAATAATGAATTAATCAAGCTAGTTATTCACAAACTAATTCAAATTTTATTTTTACCAAAGATTAAGAGTCAAATTTTTCAGATTCAGAGATTTTGCTAACCCAAATGCCAATTTTTATGCTCCCATTTCAAGAATACTATTTCCCCTTTTAAAAATTATAAAATATAAAAACAAGCAGATAAATACATATTTAAAGGACTAAAAAAAGATATTGATTTTCTTTGAAAACAACAAAAAAGAATTAATGAGTAATCAAATCAGCTTTTCTTAAATGTTCATAACAAATACTCCAATAATATGTTTACCATAAGTTAAGAGTCAAATTTTATAGATTAGAGCACTATGATAATCCAGATCCCAATTTTTATGCTCCTAGGCTGCCGATGTTATTCTAACTTTTAAGAAATAGTAAAAAATAATCATGTAAAAATAAATAAAATATTAATTTGAAAATATTCGAAAAATAAAAAAATAAGAATTAAATTTAAATATAAAATATTATCAATTAATTAATTAGAAAATTAACAAATTAATCTAAATATAACTCCTAAATTAATTGTAATTCACTAAAAAATTCATTATTATTTTTTTACTTTAAGTCAAGAGTCAAAGTTTAAAGATTTGAATATTTTGCCAAACCATATCCAAGCTCTTATGCCCCAATTTCGCCAATATTATTTCCCCTAGGAAAAGATTTAAAGAATTAAATTAAAAAATTTGAATGCAATTTTAAAAAAATTAATAAAATTCATTAGCAAATTATCAAAATAATTAAAAATAGTTAGTCATTTTTGAATAAATGGATTAAATTAATAACCAAACAAAATTTTTACCAGAAATCTAGAGTTAAATTCTAGAGATTACAACATTTAGATATCATTTATGCTAATTCTTAGGCTCCTATATCACCAATATTATTATAACTTTAAAATAAAATAGGAAAAATATAAATTCATTCAGAAAGTATTTTAAGCAAAATGATACTAAATTTTATTTAAAATTCTTTTGAGCATTATTATTTAAAAACTTTTTTATTGAAAAATTATGAATTAAAATTGAAGATTTATTTACGAAAGGCCTAGAATCAAAGTTTAAAGATTAGAGCACCTTGATAACCCTATTGCTAATTTTTATGAGCATATGTCATCAATATTATTGTAACTTTTCAAAATAAAAAAATATTCAAAAATGCTAAGATGCTAGCTAATTTAATCTAAAAAAATTAAAAATAAATATTGAATGCTAATATATATAACTCCATATCTGATTACCCACAGTTGCAATAATTAGATTCTACTTTAAAGATAGGAAGTTAAATAAGGAATAAAAAAGATAATATTAAAATAAATTAATATTAGTTTTTCATAAATAATGCTTATAACTATTTTTTTACGTGAGGTTTAGATCCAAAGTTTAGAGATTAGGGATTTTTTCTAACCCAGACGCTAATTCTTAAACCGCCAAACCCACTTTGTTTTTACTTTTAAAAAATATAAAAAAACAAAAATCAAATTAAAATTTCTTAAAAGTTAAAATAAAAACACAAATTTTTTTAAAAATAATAAATGAAAGCTCATTAATTATATGGAAATCTTTCACTTATTCCTAAATTTTTAGTAGCTATTTTAAAAACAACTTTTACTTCAGGTTGAGATTTAAATTTTAGATATTAGAGCATTTTGATAAACCTGATGCTAATAATTATGCTCCTACTTCAGATATATCATTCCATCTTATAAAAAATATAAAAACATTAAAATTGAATGAAAAAGTAATGTAAAAATTTTATTTTAAAACGAAAAGAGTAAAAAAATTAATGAGTTGACAATTAAGTAAACTAAGCTATTTATTTATTAGTTAATGAATTTATTTATCAGCATGTCTTTATTTTTAATTTAATCACTAATTTTACCTCAGGTTGAGAGTCAAATTTTAGAGATTAGAGCATTTTGATAACCCAAATCCCAATCTTTATGCCCCCCATTTGTCGATATGATTTCGTCTTTTAAAATATGATAAAAATAAGAAATAAATTAAAACTTAAAGAAAAAGAAAAAGTCAATAAATATTTATTTAATTTGCTCATAATTAATTAATTATCAGTCAACAATTAATTATTTCAAATTAAAACTTCATAAATCAATGATTCCTTTTATTCAAAAACTAATTATTAATAATCAAACATTATTTTTACTAGAGGTCAAGATTTAAGGTATGGAGATTAGAGCATTTAGTCAACCCAGATGCCAATTTTTTTACTCCCATGTCATCAATCTTATTTTAGCTTTTAACAAAATATAAATAGAATAAAGAATGAGGAAAAATAAAAATGTGAATTTAACAAGAAAATAATAGATAGAAAATTAATGAAAAGATAGATAGTCAAATAAATTCAAATTATTTGTCAAGCATGAATTATTTATTAATTTGTTCACGATTTCATAATATTAATTATTTACCTTTAATCAATCTCCAGAATTTAAAATGAAGATAAATTTGAATTGAGTAACTTTTAATTTAAAAATATTAAAATTCATTCCTCATATAAGATAATAGAAATACATCACTGAGATTGATAAAACTCATTTTGTTCTAAACTGTCGTTTAATTATTTTCCTTCATTTTTTATCAATAAAGTTGGATTAATTAATTACAAATTAAAAAAAAGATTAGGAAATCAATTGCTTCAGAATTAAAAAATACTTACTATTTCAAGAGAAAATTATAATAACATTAAAATAAAAAATATCTAAAATATTAAATTTTAAAATTATTTAATAATTGCAAAATCCTTAAAGAAATCCTAAATATTATTTCCTTTTTTTAATTTTTATGAAATTTTAGAATTTTTTTATTTTAATACAAATAAATAATCTAAAAATAGATTGAAATACTCAAAAATATCCAAAAGAGATGATATAGCTTTACCATTTAAGATAATTTTCTTCTACATCTAAAGTATGCACAACTATATTTAGTTAGTATCTAATGTAAAATCCCTTTTAAAGCAAATGGAATTTGAACTAAAAACATTTATAAATTTTAATTATAACTTTTAATGGATTGCCTTAATAATAATTAAACCATTATCATTTAATTGTATAAATATAGTTTTTTTAACTATCAAAAGTAATTATAAAATAAAAGTTAGAAACACCAAATTGAATATTTTCTTTCTATTTATTTTATTATGTAATAATTCTTCAAACATTTTCTGGCCTTGTATTAACACTGTAAATATTATAGCAGCTTTACGATTTTCACTTGCTAGTAATAAAAAAAATTTAGAATTACCAAACTTCTTATAAAAGATTTGTTTATCCTCAAAAAATTTAATTTTTTTCAAAATCAAAAGATTATTCTTAGGAAACATCATGCGAAATTTAATTTTATTTTAAACAATTTTAACTTTTCCATAAAAATTAGAAAATATTTTTAAGAAAGAATCCAGAAATTAATATCAGCACTAAAATAAAAAAATGAATATATACTTATATTAAAAGAAGTAGATTGTTTAATCTGATGGCACCTCTTGTTTATGATAGATAAATTTACTGGTTGTTTTTCGTTCTTATATTTGTAGCTACAATTGTGGTAGTAATTTTCATAAAAATAATATACAGAAAAAAATCCAGAAAATCATGAGTTATTTAGATAACACTTTTAACAAAAAGAAAGTAATAAACATAAAATAGTTGAAATTCTCTAAAATCTTTATAATGTGAGTAAATATTTTTGTTTTTTTTTATTCTATTGAAACTATGTTGCAAAAATTTATAAAGTTAGAAAATTTTTATTATTTAATTTTTTATTTATTAATGAGCTATGGAATATCTAATCATTTTTTCTATATTTTCTTCTAATCTTCAAGAATATATTTTAGAAGACTAAAAACTAACCTAATATAAATACTGTTTAAATTAAATAATTTGATTGTATTGTATTGTTCACAATTAATTTCATAGCTTAGAATAATTCTTCAATTAATTAATTATTAATTTATATTAAATAAGTTTATTGAAGAAAGAGTTAATCAAACCAAAATTATTTCTATTCTTTACCTTTTTTAACTAATATTTTATTAGTTTATTGATTTAATTTCTTCTAATTTATCATTTTTCGAAGATAAAATTTGTTCGGTATTTTAAATAAATTGATTTACCTACTTACTTTTGAAAACATTCTACATGATAAATATATGATATATGAGAAATATTCATTTGAAATATTTAACAGTTACTTATATTTCAGAAAAGGGGCTTTAGCTCAGTGGCAGAGCGGAGGACTGCAAATCCTTAGGTCGCCGGTTCAATCCTGGCAGGTCCCTGTTTTTTTTATTGAAAAAAAAATTAAAAAGAAAAGATGTATGAAGGAAGTTAAACATTTTAAAAAAAGAAAGTAAAAAAAATAGATGAAATAAAAATTGAATATAATTTTATAAAAATAGAAGAAATTCTACAATTCGGTTTATATTATTATTCCACATTTTTTATTAATAATTAATTCAAATAAATCTTTATTGCCTTTTTTCAAAATTTTTATACTGATAAAAATTTTAAATCTTTAAATTCTTAATAATTAATTAATTGTATATAACAAAAAATAATTTAATAGTTAATTTTAATACAAAATAAATGAGCGAAATTGTATAATAAAAGTCAGAAAGTTAAGCAGAATAGCTTTTAAAAACATAAAAAATTAAAAAGTCTCCATCTAAATTATTAGTTTTTGATGCAACCTTGGCAAAGAGTGAATTTGTTTAGCAAATCAAAGTGAAGAGCACTAAAAATTCTTTTCATACTGGATAAAAGCTCTAATTATAGGAAGTGGAAGGAAAAATTCTTTTAAATGTTTAAAAGTGCCCACATTTTACTTTACCCTGCATTGAATATACATTAGAGAGAGAGGTATTATCAGAATTCCTAAAGCAATATGATGCTAAATTTTCAGAAGATTTGTTAGAAGAAATTTTGGAAGTAGGCAAAAAATTAACTATTCTTGATAAATATGAAATAGAATTGGATTATGTTAATATGATTAGGGAAGATTTCTTTATTATTAGATACTCTTCTACAGAGTAATTTCTTCATTTGTTATATTATAAAGTTATTTTTTTAAATTATTTTATAAAAAGACATTTAACTGAACCAGGCTAAGTCGCTGAAGAACCTTTTAAAGAATTAATTTAATAATATAAAGAAACCTTCAAGACTGATTCTAAATTCTTAGAACATATCTTTTTAAATTCATTGAAAGATATAGAAACAAGTGAAAGATTATTATAAATAATTAAAACTCATGGAGATGATGGTACCAACCAAGAGTAATCTAAGTAATAATAAATGATGGATAAACTTAATTTAATTGATTTTGTAGGTGAGAAAATGCTCCATCTTCCTGTCTATAAAAAAGATACTGGATTCTTTAATTATTCATAATATCAAGTTCTCAACTTAGAAACTCAAAAGCTCTCTGAGCCTATTTAAGTTGAAAAGATCAATTACAAAATCTGAATATTAATTTGTATTTTATCTATTTTTAAATCTTGCTATACTATGATAATACATCTTTTTAATTCTTAAATAGTTACTAAAAGTAAAATAAAAAGATTAATTAATTAAAAGAGTCACTTTCTCATTATTCCTCATTTAAATGAAATGTATTATTGTTTAATTTTTTTGTTTCTATTTATTGATTTAAAAATGTCAGGATGATTAAATTAATATTTTGCATTTTTTGGAAAATAATAAAATAAATTTAAATGATAGGCTATTAAGGTTTGATAATTTACCATCTAATTTTAATTCTTAAAGAGTTTATAAAGATCACAGTAATTCATTTATTTTAAATAGAAATAATTTATTCATAGTCCTAATAATCCTAAAGAACTCAACAACAAACATATTTTATTTTTAGTTTAATTTTACTTTTTTTATTACTTTTTCAATTGATAAATGATTTTGTCTTATTTAGAAATATTTTTTAATTGAGATTCATCATTTTAAAATTCTAAAATAAAATTAAATATTAATAAAAATGTTAATTGATTTGAATTTCATGTTTAATTCTTTGTTGAGAACTTAACTGCTTTGATTCTTAAAAATTCTTTTTTAGATAGTATATATTTTGTTTATCTCTCTCATTGACTCATACCATTAATTCAAACATTTTCATCAATTTCAAAATACTTTAAAAATATAAAAAAAAGATACTTTAATTTGAACAAAAAATATTAAATAGAAAAATAAATTTTATTTTAAAAGGTTAGAAATTCTAAACCTCTTTTTAAATAAAAAATATATACTATGTGATGTGAATTAACCTAATTATGGTTAACTTAATCTTAAACTTTTTGATTTGAAATCTACTTCTGAAGAAAGAATTAGAAAAGCCATTTTCTCTTGTAAAATAATACTTGATAATTCATCAGCAAATTTCTATTTTTGCTCATTTTTTGAAATGCACTGTTTTTTTATGAATGAATTATTATAAAAATTGATAATAAAGATTATTTTGCTTGTCAGTATAAATCTTAATTTTTGGTTGAGACTGATTGATTGTGTTTTTATAAAGAAAATCTACTGCAACAAACAAACAAATAAATATTTTAGATGAGTTCTTTAAATTCATCACTCAAAAAATAAAAAGAGTAAGCTAATAAAACTTCTAAAAAATTGCCTAGAATTAACAATTCTTTAGCAAGTTTAAAATCTCTCTCTCAACTTTGGATTGTGTCTTAAGATGTTTCAAGTGTGATTCCAAATAATTTGAATGAATCAATAAATGTTTACATGAATAAGGGATAGAAATAAGACTCTGGATTTGATAATTTTATATTTCAAGATAATTTTACAAAAAAGAAAATAACTTACGCTGATTTAAAAAGCGAGGCTAGCTAAAGACTTGCTTAATCATCAAACAATATAAGTAAAGATTATAAATATCATCATAAATGTTAATTATCTTAGTAAAATAAAACTATACTCTAGATATGCATAAGTTTCATTTGCTTTAAAAAATGTTTTTATCTTATAAATAACTCAAGAGAAAATAATTATTTTTTTGGATAGATTTGCTTATTAAAATGATTATTTAATTTTGTTTTGAATAATTTATATTTGTTTAAATAGCAAAGAGTGTTCATTCTTTAAATGAAGGTGCAAATCTAAGTTCTTTTCATCTAAATAATATTAGTTAAAATTTAAGTAATATTAATGAAACTATGCCGCATAATGCTTCTAATGTAAGTAAACTAAATTTGAGTGCTATCAATCCTAAAGCAAACAATTAAAGTCTAGACTTCCAAAGAGTAAACAAATAAACATACATAAAAGCAATACCATAATTTTAAAATTAAAATAATAAAAAGGAAATGAAAAACTCGATAAAGTAATTCAGTGACTATGCTATTATTTTAAAATCATCAGAATAATAAGTGAAAACTTTAGTAAAACAACAATTATAAAAATATGAAAGTGAGTTTAATTCTCGATAACCTAATTTCAATTCTAAAAGACTTGATTATATTGATGTAATTAAATTTGATTCTTATTAAATCATTATATTTATTCTAATATAAAAAGGCTTAAAGAGACATTTTAAGAATAGAAAAAAACTCTTTGCATTCACTGCTTAATGATGATAATTTTAAATTTAATCCTAAACTGCATAAGATGAATTTTGTTACTCTATGTTAAATGAGTCCTGATGACCGTTCCAAGATTGAAGATTATTTCAAAGAAAGCTTAAGTAAGTTTTTAATATTAGATTATTAAAGTCTTTTTTTTTTTTGAGTAAAATCATGTTTATTAATATGTAGAGTAAGATCCAAAGTAAGAATAGATGACTGCTAGAAAAGAAGAAGAAAATTAAAAATATGAAAGCTATGCTGATTTACTGATACCAGAAAATGAAACTGACCAAAAATAAAATCAGAATTAAAAAGAAAAAAAGAAAAAATTTAATTTCAATGAGGCATTTGATCCTTTCAAGCCTAAAAAAATTCTTAAAAATTATAAAAAGAAAAAGTAGGTTTTTGATTTGTTTTAAGAATAAAACCATGAGTTAACTTTAGCAGACAAAGTAGATTTGATCAAAGAGAATCTAAAAGAAAATGTGATTCTTAAATTAAAACAGTAATACAGCATTAAAAATAGTCATTTGATTGTCCCTCCTCTTGAGTATCTGTCATTTAAAGACTTGGATGTAGACAGAAATATTATTGTACTTAAATATTTAAATGAAGAGAAAGCTAAGCTTGCTAAAAATCTTTAAGAAAATTAAGAAATAAATGAAAAAATAGATATTTAAGATAAATTACCTCCTATTAAAAACTAGTTCTCTACTTTTAGCTCATAAGAAAAAACTCCACAACAATAAAACTCCAACAAAATAAATAAAAAATAATCTGAAAAACCCATCCATTCCTATGCCTATTTAGATGACTAACCAGAAGGCATACAACTATAAGAACTACCAGAATAAGAAGCTTTAAAACCCTTCTATGAAATGACTGAAAATAAAACAGATGAGCAAGTAAATTCTACATCCAAAAATTATTTTTTCAATTATTTTCCTGCATTCTTTTTACTTTGGTTTAATTTGAAAACAAAATCATTTTCAAGAAAGTAAATTTTAACTCAAAAATGCTATTCAAAGTTATTTTATTAAACCAAAAAAATATTAAAACAATTGATTGTTATTTCGAACAAATTAAAATATTCCTTTGCAATTGAAAAATGAGGGTTATGTTTGTTAGAAATGGTATTCTTATTTCTAAATAAAATTTGATGTTTTATGCAATCGATATAGTACTATTTAATCATCTCTTAATAGAAAGAAAGAGTGCCATCTAATCATCCCTTAATCAAAAAGGCACCATTTAATCATCCTTCTTATTTTTATCCTTTGATTTATTAAATATAAATTAAATAAATTTTATTAATATGATATTGATTATTTAAAAATCTTATTGAGTTTATTTCTAATTAGTTTTTTTTTAAAATCTAATTAAATGTAATATTAGATTATGGGAGAATAAAATAAATAACTAGAAGAGCTAAAATAAAGATTTAAGAGTAAAAAAATTACAGAGGAAGAATAGTTGTTTTGTAGAAGACTTGAAGAAAATGATTTAATAGAAATTGAATTTTTACTAAATAGGAATCCTGATTTGATTAATACTGTTGATAAAGTATTTTATTAATTCATTACATTAATAGTTAAATCAATTATTTTAATCTTATCAAATTAGGAAGGAGATGCAGTGCTTCATATTGCTAGTAGAAAATGTAATTTAAAAGTTATCAATTTCTTGCTGCAAAAAGGAGCTAACTTACATGCACTTAATTCTGTAAAAAGATTAATTTATTTTATTACTTTAAGTTTGTTACCAATAATTTTTTTAAAAGAATAATAAGACTCCCATTGAAGTTTGCAGATTAATTAAAAGAAAAAAATTGGAATATGTAAGACTTTTTCACTTTTTGGAACGTTTTCCTTATTTTTTTATTTCTAAAAGTTCTTCGAAAATTATCTTGAAGAAATCGAATTATAAAAGAAATGGAGAAGCTCTAAATAGCTACTTGAAAGGAATAGTAGCACTGTTATGACTCCTATTTAATGAACATAAAATAATTAAATATATGGACCATATAAATAGATAAATAAAATTAAGAAGAGCATACCCACCCACAAAATTAATAAATTTAATAAAAAAATTAATTTACTAATGAATTATCAGTCCATCTTTCTTTTTCAATTAAAATGAATTGAAATAGCTTAAATTAATAAATAAAATAACTATTATATAAACAAATTGCTTAGTTATTTCTCATAACTTCATAAATATCTAATAATATTTTAATGTAAATAATACTTTTCTTTTATTTTTTATGAGTATTTTAAATTAAACCTTAAATTAAGTCTAAAACTCAAAATAAATTCTTTTTAAGCGAAATAAATTTTAATAATTTAATAAAATACAATAAATCATAAAGATTTCTGATAATAATTTGTTAAATAAATTCAATATTAACTTTTTTGTCATAGTTTGTTAGATTGTGGATATAAACTGAATATTTCATATGGATTAAAGAAATTAGAAGATGTATTTATTGTGATAATAAATATGTAATTTTAAAAATTATCACACAAAAAAATTAAATTTAATCCATATTTCTTTCTAAATAACAAAATTTAAAGTAACAAATAATATTACTTTGAAGCTTTAAAATAACATAGTTATTTCTTCTGACATAATAATTATTTTCTAATATTTCAATGTAAATAATACATTTCTTTTTTATTTTATGAGTATTTTAGAATAAAGGTTGGCATCTTTAAAAATTAAAATAAAAATAAATTCTAAGTTAAGCCAAAACAATTTTAATAACTCATTCAAATACAATCAAATATAAATAATAAATAGAGATTTCTGATAAGAGTCATTTAATTTATTCAGATATTAACTTTTTTATCTCAGCTTGCTGGATTATTAATATTATGTTGATCACTATTTAAGGATTAAAATATAAAGAAGATATTTTCTGCAATATTTTAAGAATGCTATTTATTTGAGAGGTAATGATAGAATAAATAAATAAATTAATCACCTTTATTTCTTTTTGATTAGTTTTAAATAAATAATTTAAAGTAATAAATAAAACAAAAATAGCGAACAGCATAGTTATTTCTTGGAACTGAATAAATATCTTATCATATTCTAATCTAAACAACACTTTTCTTTTATTTCTTATAAGTATTTTGAATTAAATGTGGAATATACACAATCACTATAATAAATCAATATAAAGCCCGATAATGTTAAAAACTCATTTTAATAGATAAAAACATAAAGATTTCTAAATAAATAGTAGATTCAATTAGATATTAAATCGAAATCTTAGTTTGCTGGATTGTGTATATTATGTTGATGATTATTTTTATATTCAAGAAAATAGAAGAGATATTTTTTTGTAATATTTTAGGGATAGTACATTTAATATTAGAAATAGTTATGAAATAAATAATTTAAAGATATTTAAATTTTAATACAACAAAATGATTAATAGAAAACGGTTGGAATTGCGTATTATTATAAAGCCGCTAAGTAGAGTATATTATATATATGAATAAGTACTCTTTATTTATTGCTTATGTATTTAATTATTTACAATATCATATTACTACTTAGCTGATTAATTAAATACCTACTTTACTGTCCTACCCACCAGTAGAAAAGAAAGATTCTCCATTCTTGATTCTATAAAAAATTTATTAAAATAATAAAATCTTTAATCTTTTTCTATACAAAAGATACATTTAAAAAAATTATAGCAAAATATTAACAAATAAACAAACATAAATGAGCAGAAAGGAATTGTGGGCCAACCTCCAGAAGCATGATGCTGAACTTGCTAAAACTCATCTTAGAGATCTTTTAGCCAACAAGGAAAGAAACAAAGTAATTATTTTGATTGTTTTGCACATATTTTGATTAGAATTACTTAATTTATGCTTGTTTCTACTTTACTCATTTTAAAACGATAAATTACATTCGCAAACACAAATATGGATGTATCTTATATTTCCTAACCATCTTTCATTACAATTTATATTGAAAACAATGCCAACATGGATAAGCATCTGTTTAAAAGATGTTTCAATCTTAACCTTTATCAAACCTGAATTCTATTTTTTAAATA
The DNA here is from genome assembly GCA_000231825.2 of Tetrahymena elliotti 4EA. Classification (NCBI taxonomy): domain Eukaryota; phylum Ciliophora; class Oligohymenophorea; order Hymenostomatida; family Tetrahymenidae; genus Tetrahymena; species Tetrahymena elliotti. The sequence continues at coordinate 24,439 of AFXF02001864.1, forward strand.
AAGCATTTGATTTTTGAACATGACAACATTGTTTTGGATTTAACCCATGAAAAAATCACTGACCAAACTTTAAATCTCTTAGAAGAAGTTGCTGCTAAATCAGGAGTCTATGAAGGCGTCAAGAAGATGTTCTCAGGAGTAAATTCATTTCTTTATTTTTAAAAAAGCAGAATTAAAAAACAAAATTAGTTTGAAATTTTGAAATGCTAATCCTCTTTTAGCGAAGGAATATCATTTGGCTAATACTTATTAATGTGAAATTATATTAATTTAGGAAAAGATTAACACTACTGAAGGAAGAGCTGTCTTGCATGTTGCTTTAAGAGCTTAAAAGGGTGAAAAGATTGTTGCTGATGGAAAGAATGTTGTTGAAGAAGTTCATGAAACTCTTCACAGAATTGAAAACTTCTCCAACTAAATTCGTTCTGGTCATTTGAGAGGAAAGACTGGTAGAACCCTCAAGAATGTTGTTGTTATTGGTATTGGTGGTTCTTACTTATCCATCGAATTTGTCTACGAAGCTCTTCGCTCTCACCCTGAAGCAGTTGCCAGAGCCTAAGATAGAAAATTAAGGTAGTTAGCATTAAGATTTTTTCAAAAAACTTTTTCATTTTGATTTGACATATTCCTACTTATCTTTTTAACTTAAATAGATTCTTAGCTAATGTTGATCCTATTGACTTCTCAAGAGCCACTGAAGGATTATGTGTTGAAGAAACCCTATTCATCGTTAACTCTAAGACTTTCACCACTGCTGAAACCATGTTGAATGCTCGTACTTGTCGTAACTGGCTTATTGAACAATACAAGTTGAAGGGTAAGCATTTTTAATTAAAAATTTACTGAAAAGAATTAAAAAACAAATAAAGAATTTTATTTAAAGCAAATAAAATTATTATGAAAGAAAATTAATAAGAATTTTAATTTTCAAAATAAAAGGTATTGTTTGCAAGAATGAAGACGAAATTAAGGATTTAGTCAATCATCACATGGCTGCTGCTTCTACTAACTTGACTGATACCTCCAAGTTTGGTATCTCAGGTGAAAAGGTCTTCGGCTTCTGGGATTGGGTTGGTGGAAGATACTCTGTCTGGAGTGCAGTTGGTATCCTCCCATTATCCATTCAATTCGGTTATGATTACATGGACAGATTCTTAAAAGGTTTCTACTTTATTCAATATTTGTGTTCAAAATTATTTATGAAATAAACAAATGAAAATTAGGTGCTCACAACATTGATACTCATTTAGCCAAAGCAACTTCAATTAAAGGAAATTTACCATTATTATTAGCTTTAGTTGGATTTTACAATACCTCTATTAAGAATTTAAATGCAAGAGCAATCCTTCCTTATTGCCAAGCTCTCTGCAAATTTGTCCCTCATGTCCAATAATTGGATATGGAATCAAATGGTAAGAGAGTCAATCTTGCTGGATAACCTCTTGACTATGAATGCACAGTTGTCAATTTTGGTGAACCTGGAACAAATGGTAATTAAAATTAGAATTTTTATTTATCTAACGTAATTCAATTAAATTAAAGAAATACTTTAAATTTTTATAATTATTAATAGGTCAACATAGTTTCTATTAGCTTTTACATTAAGGTAGAGTTGTCCCTTGCGAATTTATTGGATTCTGCAAATCTTAACGTCCTGTCGTCTTAGCTGGAGAACCTGTTACCAGCCACGAAGAATTGATGTCCAATTTCTTCTCTCAAGTATGTTTTATTTTTCATTTAAAAATTAATTAACTTATGTATTTTATATTTTATTAAATAGCCTGATGCCTTAGCATGTGGTAAAACTATTGAAGAATTGAAGGCTGAAAAGGTTCCTGAAAACTTACTTAACCATAAATATTTCCCTGGAGATAGACCCTCCTTATCTTTATTATTTACTGAACTTAACCCCTACACTGCTGGTTAATTGCTTGCCCTCTACGAACATAGAACTGCTATTGAAGGTAAATTATACATTTGATTTATTGAAATAAAACATATCATTTTTCCCAAATTAATAGGTTTCTTATGGGATATTAATAGCTTTGATCAATGGGGTGTTGAATTAGGTAAGGTCCTTGCTAAATAAGTTAGAACCTTCTTCTAAAATCACCAAGATAAGAGCACTGCTGATTTCACTGGAACTAAATTTAACTCTGCTACTGAAACTTTATTATCCAAATTTGTTTAACACAAGTGAAAATAAAACATATGCTGAATATATATTTATTTATTGTTGCCATCTATTATTTGCATTTCATGTTTTAATCATCTCAAATCTATCAATTCACTTAAAACCCTATTTCTCAATATATTTTTTCAAAGAATTTTTCTTTTGTAATTTAATCAGCTAGAAATTTAATTAATACTATTTCAGATTTTGTTCCATTAATATCATATTAATATAAATCTATTGAAATTTACTTATTTAGACTTCTATTATTTATTAAAAAAGATTAATTGCAAATCTAAATCAATAAATTATTAAACTTATCGTCAATCAAGAAACTTAAAATTAAATTTTGTTTGATCCTTTTCCTTCATTTTAATTTGAAATTTAATTTTTGTTTATTTAATAAAAGCATTCAAATTAATTTTACTACTATTGAAGTTAATTATAATTTACTAAAATGAATTTGATGATAAAAAATCTAGAGTTATTTTTTCTCTTCATAAACTTAAAATATTTTCAAAAGAAGCAAGTTCAAAAATGTTTCTATTAATTTTGAAAACAAACAGAAATTTAGAAACCAAATATTTGAATCTCAACTGAATATAATTAAAAATTTTAACTTTTAAAAATTTGATCACTTAAATTTAGAAGTTGTTAAAATTTTTCAATTAATTTTAAATAAAATAGATGAAATCATAAGAAAATATTTTCTTAATAATGTGATTTTATTTGTGTGACGATAGAGTTTTACTGTTTGAGCTTCTTAAACACCATAAATAATTCAATAAATCTTGTTAAAGCAAGAAACAAATAAAGACCATTAAATTAAAAGAATATTTTTTTTGTATTTGATTTTGATGATTTAAGGTGGTTGTGAAAATAATATTTATCATTTGTGGTTATTTAATTAATAATTATTTGTTCATTGAAAGGATGAATTGATAATATGAATTTACAAATATTTACAAGGCTAAATTGATTTTTAGTTAGATTCTTTTTACATCAATTAAATCAGTCTACTCTAATTTTAATGCTAAGATATATTTAACCTAATCAAATTTATCTAAAAAAATAGCAATTACTTTTATTTAGTTATTGAAACTCAATTTCCTTAATTTTATGGATTTCTCCAGTAAAAGAATATTACAGAGATTACATAAATTCCAAATAGTAAATATTCATTCTATTTTTAATAATCAACACAATTTTTTCCAATCGATTATTCTTGAATGTTATATAAAAAACTATAAAAAATTGAACATCAAATTAATTGATTGTTTTAGTCAACAAAACACAATATGATTGTTTTTATCATTCTTTTTACAAAATTATAATTTTTTAGATAAAAAGCAACTCATGAGTGATTTTTGAGATGAAAGTGTAAAGTTTTTAATTAAGCATAATAATTATTCAATAATTTTCTCTTTTTACTTGAATAATAACCATAGATATTCAGTGATTCTTTGAGAAGAAGAGAATAAATTTATGTAATTGTTTTTACATTTTATGCTAAATTGCTATTGAATTAAAAACAATAAACATTATTTTTGAACTATATAATTTATTTAAAAAAACTCAGGTATTAAGATGAAAATGGATGGAATGCTTTAATAAAAAAAATAAATTTTATCAATAAATAGATTTTTTATCATTATTTAAGGTGATTAAAAAAATAAATTTAATATTTGAAATGCCTTAGAACTTACATATGAAAGTAGAGTTTTATTATTTAATAGAAAATACTTAAATGATCACATTTAACTTAAATTATTTTGTAAAGTATTGTTTGTGCATTTAAATTAGAATACTTTCAATAAATAACTACACACTATTTATTTTTAAACAATTATTACCTAAGTGCATATAAATAATTTACTTTGTTTTTACAATAAAAAATTTACTTACTAAAAGAAAAATTTTAGTTTTGCACTTTGATTTTCAAATATTTTGTTTCTTTTCTGTCTGTCAGTTAAGTCACTCTATTCTCTCTTTGAAAATCAGTTTAAGTTAATTGAAAAATGTGTAATATAAAAAATAAAGGATCTAAGAATTTAGAATATTTATTTTAGATTGCTAAAATCTATTTTTGGTATTGCAAGATAAGAGCACTTACTTGAAAAAATAAAAATAAATTATGGTAAGGAATAAAAGTGACAAAGTATTGCTATTTACTACCTATCAAATAAAAATATGTAATTAAGATACAGCAAGCAAAAAAATATAATTAGAAAGTGAAGAGATATATTACAGATATTAATATTTATTAAATAGTAAAGAATAAATAAGTATATTTCTTACTTTAGAAAATTAATGAATTTTTAAATAAAAGTTGGGGTAATTTGAGAGTAACACAAAAGAAAATTGATAATAGAAATTTAGTAGCCATGCAATCAAATTAATGAATGCATTTTAATCCAAATGATATTTTTAAATTGAGATAAATATTATTAAAGGCATTATGTATGTATTAAATGAATAATCTAACAAAAAATATAAATATTATATTCACTTACTAAATTAAGTTATAACTAAAATCAAAAAAAAAGAAAGATATCCTAAAGAAAATATAACAAAAAATAAACAAACAAAAAGTAGCCAAACAAACATACATTCATACATTTCAAAGCAAATTAAAGAAAATCAATTAAAAATATTGATTTGTTTACATTAATATTTCAAAAATCAATTAATAATTTTAAATCAAACAACACTATCAATCAATCTATAAATAAATGTCTCTCAGCTAAATAGAAATCATTTAACCAGACAATGGGAAGGCTAATTTCATTCTTTTCCCAACACGCTTGAGTCTAAACAAAGACAATGAATCTGCTTCTAAGCGTCGTATTAGTGGTTCCCTGAATAATTACAATAAGATATATGAAAAAATACAGTCTATTCAGATGTAGAAAGACAGATAAACAATAGGAATTCAACAACAACAACAACAATATGTTTCAGCCTAATAATCTCAAAGAAGTTCTATCAACAGTGGTTCTGTTTAGGAAAATATTTAAAAAAACTATTTCTCAGATCCTTATCCTAATAAAAAATCTAATAGCTAGCATATGAATGCTTCTTTCTCTTAATAAAGTAATTAGTAATAGATCTAAGCTAAATAAACTAGCAGCTTGCTCCCTACTGTTTTAAATTTGTAGCAACAATAAAAAGAATCGTTTGCTAAAAAGAGATCTATTTCAACATAGTCTATTGGAGGTAAAGATTCGGGATAAAATTCAACTCCATCAACTGCATCTTCATCTCAAAATAATGAGAGCAACTAAGGAAAACCATATAACACTCTTCTTAGATCTTCTATAAATTTCACTAATTAAAATTACTTGTACCAAAATCAGATGATAAACAAAGGGTGTAATAGTAATAGCAATTGCAATAGCAATAGCAATCAGAAATTAATTAATATTTAATAATAACATTACTTCACTGAAAAATAGATTAAGTCACAGATAGGATAAAAAAGCGTTCATTTCCGTAATAACACTTCTAACTCAATTGTTAATAATACAGATAATAAATTGTAATTCGATAACAATAGTGTATACTGTAAGAATTAATAGTAAACCTTAAATTCAGTGGTAGCTCCTATTAATGTTAATATTTCAAAACCTAAATTTATTAGCAGTTAAAATAATAAAAATTTGATTAGCACACCAGATATTCATAAATTAAGAAATTCAGACACTTTTAGCAATGTATCTGTAACTGTTCCAACTTTTAATCCATCAAATTCTCAATAACCCTTAATTAAAGAGCGTCGTATAATTAGAGTAAATTCAATTTTAAAAAACAAAGTAGCTGAAAACCAAGACAAATATTACTAGAATGACTAATAACTTGAAAATACTAATCTAGCCACAAGTGAAAGTTTAGATGATAACAATAATTCTTAACTGGTTGCAAAAACACTCGAAAGCACTCCTCCTTTTATTAGTGGTTTAGAGACTGTAGAAAGCAGTAGCTAAGAAAATAGAAATTCTCTTTCTGACAACATTCAATAATATTACTAAAAGAAAGCATACCAACTTATCCGTAAAAGATGTAACAGCGCCTCTCCAAAGAAATGTGTAAAATTTGATGAAAACGTATTAGTCTGCAACATGCACACTTCTACTAAGACTCAATATAAACTCTCTCAAAAAGAAATGAAGCAAGAACTTATCCGACAATGCTCACAATTTCGTAAAGACCTTCGTCTTTTGAGAATGCAATATCAAAATCAATAGCAATAATAATAAAAAATGAAACATGAACAACTTATGTTCTAGCTCAATGAGCTAATGACACTATCTTAACAAAACCAAAGCCAAAATAACGAAGTAAATTTATCAAAATTTGGACCAACCTTACCTATCAAACAATATACAAAATTTAAAGTGCTCTCGAAATTAGATAAAAACCAAGAATAAGAAAAATATCTTTAAAAAATTTAGCAAATCGACAAGCAATATAAACAAAACCTTGCCTAAAAGTTACAAACGACTTATTCAATAAAATATTTCAATTCAATGTAATAAAATTTGTAATAATAACAACAAGTACAACAACAATAAACTACCTAACAAAGTTAGCTTCCAAATTAACAACACTAAATTATTCATCCTAACAAACCTAATCCTAATATATTCAATAACACTCTCATAAAAAACTTAATATCCTAATGATATTAACTAATCCATTTCAATTCACTAAAAATTCAAACCAACTCAAAATACTCACTTATCTTTCTTGTAATTAAATAATCTAATTAAAATATCTAATTATCGAAAACAAGCAAGCATATCCAAAATTTCTTTCAACAAAAAAAAGATATTAAAGTTTGTATTATAAAAATATAGCTAAAGGAAATTAATGAAACTTGCTAAAATTACTAAATAAAATAATTCATCTATTTTTAAAAAACGATCTTATTCTATTTATTTATCCATTATATATCCATCTATCTCTTTATCTATTAACATATCTATCTATGAATCAATTAATCAATTTATCAAACCTTTATATTCATCAAATTTGTTTTAATTATTAAATCCCTTTGTCTCTTTACAAATATCAATAATTTTGATAATGTTTCTTTAACTTTCTGGAAGATTTTGATAGAAAAATAAAAAGATTATTAAGATAGATTGATACAAATATATCAGAAATTAAATATAAATATCATACATTAAAAATAATATTTTCAATTATGTAACAATCAGAATAGAATAAACCTATCATTTAGGATTCAATTAATGATTCCATTCCAATCAAATGGTATTTTTTGAAATCTTTATCAAAGATATTTGAATAACAGCTCGAAGAGTCAGAATAGTATCTAGAAACCTAGTTAGACACTGATTCATAAAAATACATTCGCGAAAAAGATTATTATACTTTGAAATATCTTAAATATTACCTACCTAGTTTTTTGGGTATTTTTGCATCCTTAATGTCTGGGGGTTGCTATTATTTACATTTTTCAGAAGTAAATAAGTACTACATAAAGAAAACTCTTGAAAATGAAGCTTTTTTGAAATAAAATCCTTCAGCTTAAAATTTATTCCCTGCTAAAGAAATTGGAGGTTCTTCCTATCCTTTCAAATAATTATCAAAAACCTAACAAAAATTAAGAATATTAATTTGCATGGGATTTTTCTTTGTAGCTGGATATTCAAATGGATATGCAAATTATAAATATAATTTAATAAATATGGATAAAGTATTCTATAAATAATAATATGAAAATGTAATTAAATACAAATCATAAGAAAAATAGTGATAATTTGTCGCCATAATAATGATGATTATTGTTTCTGTTTTGTATTAGGAATTACTCTTAAATTAAATAATTTTGTAATATACTTATTTACTTATATGTAAAGAGAGAAAAGATACTTTTTTAATTTGAGGACTGTAAAGTTTAGACACACTTTAATATATAGATAGATGATCGTCATTAAATTTTACTGAACTCTTCAATTTACAAAATTTTTACTGATAATTCTTCCAATTACATTTTTTTTAATTACATGACTGTAATCTCTAACACTTGTATATATAATAATTAAAGATTGTTTTTATAATATTCCTCTCATAAATCTAAATACTTTTGAATTAAAATTGAATGCATATTTCTTTTTTTGATTGAAATTTGGAAAAAATGTAATTTAATCCAATTTTAATACAGTGTAACCTGTATATATTAGGCGTTGTTGGGGCTTACAAAATTGCCCAGTTTTTAGTAGTATCCAATTAAAGTAAAAAAAAAAGCCCACTTCAAATTTTTTTTGTTTTAATTTTAAATTTTACAATGAATAAATGAAAAAAGATCTTTAATATTGATAAATAATGTTAAAAAATTAGAAACATATTTAATTGAATCATCTAAAATGAAATAAATTAGAAATAAACTTTACATTATTGGAATTTGTTTTGACAAATAAATTTATAATTTAGAGGGTATTTTATTCTTGATACTACAGAAATGCAGATTGTATATTTATAAATTTTTATTCATCTAACAAAGGCTACAATTGCTAATTAACATTTGTTGGCTACAACTATTATTGATCAGCATTGACTTTTTAAGCTAAAATAGAATTTTTTCACCATATAAACTCCAAATATTTTTTGATTTTATTTGAAATACTTTTCTTTCAATTACCTACTCACCATTACAAGTATTAAATTTAAACTAATAATATTATCAAAATAATGCAAATTAAAAATAAAAAAAATTATTTAAGAAGTTCTTTCTTTTAAAGTGATTTTGAGCTTCTATTCATTTAGAAAAAAATTACAAATATTTGAAAGTTTTATTTTAAAAGTGAGTTAATTTAAAATATTATTTAAATATTAAGATAAAAAATTTATCAATTAAAAAAGTAAAATACAGCGATTGATAGATAAACAAACCCGATTTTCCAAATAAAATGGCTTTTGATTCTTTCATAATTATGGTAGTATAATTTGATTTGGGTCACTATTAATAAACCCACAAACAAAATCAGAAATAAAAGCATATAAATAATTTAATTTTAGAAAAAAAATGATTTAAGACAGTTTAAAAAAATGAAAGATAATTTGTGAAGCATAAAAAACAGATACAGATAGATGATGTATATTTAAGAAGATATAATACAAATTAATTAATGGGTTTGCTAGTATTTATATTCTTTACAAAAATTTAATTAAACTTTCTTTAAAAGCAGCTTTTTCATGACATTCTAATTTGATAATCTCCATTTTATGTAATATAACGAACCCAAGGAAGAGCATGGTAACCACTCTTTTCTTATATTTTTAAATATCTAACTTAGAAACCACTCACAGTATAGTAAGGAATTTCGAAATTAATACTAATAGGCATTCTTTGGAATTTTTCTCTGTTAGGAGATACAACTGTTGGTAAGTGGAAAGTTGCAGTCATCATGTATTCTCTTTAGCCTGGGAATTACTTGAATTTCCATCCCATAGCTTCCTTTTCAGCTACGTATTCAACAGTACCATAAGCTGCCTTGAAAATTGGAGTTTCAGCATCATCAGGTACAGGAATAAAGATTTCTACATTATTAGCAGTAGATTTTTACTTGAAATTACTCTTTACTTTAACAGTGAATTCGATTTTATTAGAGTTAGGCTTTCTTTCAGGAGTAACCTCAACTGAAAATAGAGGCTTAACACGAACATCTAAACGATAAGATGCCAATTCAAATTCACCATCTGGAGGAATAAATGAAATAACTCTATCATTTTCAAACTTAGATAATCTTACACATGCATGGAACTTCATATCATCAAATTCAATAGCTCTACTCTTTGAAGTACGACCTTAAGCATCATAGAACTATTTATCGTTAATACCTAAATAACAAAAAAAAAATTAATATTCTTGTATCAATAATATAACAATTTGTTTGTTGTAGCATTATATATTAAATTATTAGAAACCAAAATAAAGAAAAAGAGAGCTTATAAAAATAATCTCAAACAATAAATTGTATTCATATTTCTTTTAAAAATGATCTTATGAATCTCTTTTTTTCTTTTCTAAAAATATATTATTAAACTGAACTTTGATTGCTCTCTAAAAAATAAAGACTGTTCATTTCCTAAATTTTCAACTTTGAAAATAAAAGTTGTTTCTAGACTAAGTTAGTAAAATTTGTATTTTCCCCATGTAAATAGAAAAACTTTTAGTTGATTGATTGATTTTTATAAATTTCTGATTAATTTATTTTTAACAAAATTTTGAATTTTAATTGCTCTTTAATTAATTTTTATTAGTTAGTCATAAATAATTTAACCTAATCATTTCCTAATTTTTCAACATTTAAAATACACTTTTTTTAACATTAATTTGCACCAAAGACTGAGTTAGTTAAGGTTGATTGAATTTTCACTCATGATTTTGTAAAGTGAGTGGGGTTGTTTCAAAGAAAAACTTAAATGATATTTTATTGAAAAAATAAAAGTTTTTCATGCAAATCAAAGGCTTATAATTGATTGATATATATATACCAATTTCTGAATAGTTGATTTTTAAATAAAATTTTGAATTTTAATTGCTTTCCAAATAATTTTTGTTATTCATAAATAATTAAGCCTAATGATTGCCGAGTTTTTCAACTTTCAAATATAATTTATTAAGTAATATTCACTCTCATTAGAGGATTAATATGTGAGAGCTATAGAATGCCTTCTATTATTTTGAATTTTATAGAGTAATTTTGTATTGCGGGCTTGTTAAAAACACTAAAATATTTTTTAAAAACTGCAACAAAAATAATAAGAAACGTGTTTTTTTTGAAGATATTTATTTATTTGGTTGCTTCTTTTTTTTCAAAAAATGTATCAACAAACTAAGGTTTAAATTAAAGGCAATATTTTTACCTAATTTGAGTTCAGGCATACCGGAGAGGAAACAACGAACTCTGATATAACCAGCTATCTCTGACTTAATTACAGTTCCATTGTGAGAAACTAACATATTTAATTTTTCAATTACATCCAAAAAGACTTCATTCTTTTTGTAAACAATGCCATCATTTCTCCAAGTAACTGCACCTGTAATTGCACCTACTTAATTTTCGATAGACAAGGAACTATTTTTGCTTTGCTTTTTTTAATCTTTTCTCAATTCGTGGGATTCTGTCTTAATTAATCCCTTAAGAATCTTATTGTCTGTAGTTTGAGGATAACCATTATCCATCATCTCATCAAGTAGTTCATAAATAATAACAAAATTATCACGCACTGATTCTTCTTCTAATTCCTTGAAATAGTCAACCAAAACTTAAATGAGCTAGTACAAGAAACTGAAAACCATCATGCAATTGGTATTCTTTCTTGAAATTGCTAAGAAGATAAGATTATTGTGATGCAAATAGAAGAAAGAGTGGCCATACTTGTCACGCAAAATGGGCTTAACAGAGAATTCGTCATATTCAAGCAATTTCTTGTTGAAAATATCATGAATGTTAATAGGCAAATCACCTTTGTAACATCTTGTGATGAGAACTCTTCCTTTATGATCTAATATATAGATGGCTGAAATACCAGTACTAATACAGGATGACATCGCTTTCTTTTCTTTAAAATATTTTTAAAAATAATTTCTATGCTAATTTAGTTGTCTTTTGTATATTAATCTAAATTACTATTTATTTATTTATTAATTTATATGTGTGTGTATTCTTCTTTATTTGCTTTTATCTTCAATCTACTTATCTCTTTATTTATTAATAAGTTAATTCTTAACAATAAAAACAAGCAATATCTCTATATCTATGCAAGCTACAAGCAATCAAACAAACAATATAAACTTCTTTATTGTATTTTATTTAATTGTTTTTCTTCCTAAGATTTTATTTTTCAAATGTAATTTCCATTCATATTTACTATTAGATACTTCATATAAATTCATTTGACTGCATTATTTAAGATCCTCATAACTTATTTCTCATTTATTTGGTATTCTTCTATTCATTTTTTATTTTTGAATAGATATATAGATAGATATCCTTAAATCTTCCAAATGTGTCACCACTTTTAGAGCTGTTGATGATAATCCTGATTTTATTTTTGCATATTAGATTTATTAATAAAAATTTTGTTTTCTATTCATTATAATTTAATTTATTCTTTGAAAATTGTTTTTTTAATATTCTTCTTTCTTTCTATTATCCTATTTATTTCATTATTTTTCAACAATTTTTTAGCATTTAATTCTTTTTTGTTTTAGATATTTGATGATATTAAATTATTTTAAACAAATACCAATTTTTTTCATATAAAATTTATAAATTTCATTAATAAGTGTATTCATTAAGATTGAGAATTCTTTTTTGAATAACAAAAAAATTTTGAAATTAATTATTTAATTTTTCAAATTAAAATGAATATCTATTAATAATTTATTATATCAACAAAGTTTAAGATTAGTTTTTCTTAAATTTGATTTCTTTTATGAATTACATAAAAAAATAAAAGTATCAAATTTATTTTTTGAATTGCAGGTTTTTATGGTGAAAACTTTCCTATTTATTTTACATTTATCTTTTAGTCAAAGAATACTTGTTTATTCTTAAAGTGGTAATAAAATAGTATTTTTTTCTACCTTAGTGAAAGAAAAGATTATTTTAGTGAGCAAAACATATTAATTTTATAGTTATTAGCGAAAAGAAAAATTTTGTTTGCTATTATCCTTAGTATATAAGAGTAATGAAATTAATTTAAGTAATATATAATCTTAAATGTAAATAGTACATGAGGTGATACTTTCTTACATATAAAAGTGAAAGAAATATATACATATAAAGTGGATTTTAAATAAATATATTTTATATAATTGAGATTGTTGTGGAAAATTTTAGTAATTTTAGATATTAGATATTTTGAATTTATCTTTCTGATATGCTTAAAATTTGAATTTATCTTTCTGATATGCTTAAAATTTGAATTTATCTTTCTGATATGCTTAAAATTTGAATAATTTCATTATAGATCTAGAAATTCTGGATCATATTTAGAATATTGAATTTAAACTTGTTACTTTGGGTTTATTTTTTTGAAAGTATATCTAACTGTAGACTTCGGTAATACTTTAATATTGTTATACTCGTTTTATTTTAGTTGAGAATCTATTTCAATGTTGTTAAGAATGAATTTTATATTTTGACTAAATATTTTATTATTTGTGTCATTCACTATTTCTACAATGTGGTTTTGCTCGCAAAAGAAAGAAATCCAATATATTTGGTAAAGGGGATTTATCTTTTCTTTTTTTGCTAGTAATTTTGCTTGCTAAACAAGAATTTCCTATGAACAATCTATTTCAAGATTTTTTCTTGATAAAGGAACTATTTCGTTTGTATAAAAGGATATAACTATGTTACTAGATTTTTCAGTCACTATGATTATTTTATAGGTTTTTTAAGGTTCAAATTTAACTTCTGTGAAGGCAAATTTTGTGGTAGAAATATATATTTAAGCCACTTACTTTATTATTTCCTTCCCATCAGAGGACATTTCATTAATTTTAACAAGATGATTTACATATTAATTATTCTCATACTCATCAGTGAGGTGTTCACGGTTTTAGTATAATATAAAATAACCTTCAACAGGTTTTTCCAGGGGTTGAATTGTGTAAATATTAACTTATTTTTCATTTTGTTGATTGTTTTCAAAAGACAGTGAAGAATAGGAATAATTCACATTCACATAACTAACACAAAGACTGCAAAAATTTTCAAAGTAATCACAAAAACTCATCCAAAAAATACCATCATTTGCTACTTCAAGTTTGTGTTTTTCTTTTAATTTTTCAGTCCACGTCAGTGTACACTGGTCTGACCACTTACCATTCCACTCAGTTTTACCCCAAGGGTTTTTAAGTTTGAGGATCTTAATACCATCTACTTCATCAGTCTCTAGAATAGAATATGCATGATTAGAAATTAATCCATTTTACTTTGCTTATCCATCTAAACTTGCATTTGAGTTAGATGGTTGCTATTAATCATTCTAATCAATCTGATTTTCTTCTATTTCATCTTTCAGCATGGTAGTGAATAAGTACCCTTTTTGCTTTCCTTCATGAATCATTTTCCAAATTTCTTCTTTATTTTGGTTTTTAAATGGAATATGTTTATTAGGAGCTCCTGTCATATCAACAACAGCATCACTAGATCCATTTTTATTTTTTCCTCCTTCTATATTTGAATAGCATCCTTTAAACTTAGCATAAGCTTTCTCTAGTAAGCAAGTCCAATAAGCCTTTGTGTCATTAGAAAATTTGCAAAATATTGGATCAGAATCATTTTTTCTGCATGGTAAATTATCATCAATTATAACAGTCTACCACTGTCCATCAATGCACATATTGACAGAATAGCAAGAATTTTTATTTTTTTAAAAAGAAAAATCAAATTTTTGTTAATTATCTTCTTTCTCTAAATTTTTATTGTCTTCTTCGTATTCAGTAAAATTGAATAATTTTTTAACAAGCTGTGGATACTAAGCAATACAAGTAAGAGAAGCAACAAAATAACAATTAGCTATCCATCCTTAGACAGTATCTTTTACTGAAATTTAATTTTACTATCCATATATACCAATTTGTTTATGCTTTTTAATAGATTCTTAAAATGATTTAATTCTTTTCCACTATAACCCCTTTGCTCTTTAGAATTTATTTAAGTTCTTAGTAAAGCTTTCTTCGCATGGAGGAAATTCTTAATCAGTGAATAATTGTTCAGAAGTTGCAATTTCTTTAAAATATTTTTATTTTATTTATTATATATTAACAGAGATAACTTTATTAGGTAATGAAATAGAGATTCCTTATTCTTAAACGCTATCAATATTAGAATTTTATTAATTATTTTAAGTCATTTATGTGCTGGATGATTTAATTAGGAGTGGAATTTCTATTGAAATAGGTGGAAAACTAACTATATTATTCAGTGATGTCAAATTATTGTTTTATGATTAGAGCTATCTGTTGGTTTATTAATTGTATTCTATTTATTACAGAGCTTTTTCTGATAATATTTCTTCTTTATCCTTTACTGTCAGCTATGAGCATTAAATTATTTTATTTTCTATTTCGAGATTAGATTTTTTTAAATTCTCATCTTAGATTTAAGCGTTTGTTTTTTCCTTTAAAAAATTTCTAATTGAAGTCTGTGATTTACTTTCAATTTATAAATTTTCTTCTAATGACAAAGACTACCTATTAAAATTGCAATTTGTTTATTTTTTTAAAATATCACTTGATAAATTTTTTATTTAACTCTCGCTTAGCATGGTGTTTTCAGAATTATTATCTAACATCTCTGCATTCTTTTAATTGTTTTAATCTAGCACAATCAAGCCTGATTTATTGTTTTTGTGGTATATTTCAATGTCATTAGGAGAAAAAGTTCTAGTCTTTTTTATGGGAGGTACTTCATGAGATTAAAAAATAAATTTCTCAGAATTAATTATAAATTCTTATTAAATTTTTAATTATTCAAGTTTTTAAAATAAATAGACCATATTTTCTGGGGTTAGTTACTCTTTAACTTGTACCTTTAAATCTAAAACATGATCTTCATGTTAATTATTATTTTAATTTGTATTAATTATATTTTCTTAGTAAATTTCCTTTTGGTTCAAACTTTAACTTAAACTTAAAACTTCTGATTTACCAAATATACCACCATCAATTTCATTTTAATTATCTTTTTAATGTTTTAATCTATCCTCCTAAGATTCTTTATTTAAAACTGAAGTATTTTATATTATATATTCATTCTAATATTAAAGCATAACCTTTTACTCCATATTTTAATTTTCTTTTTCATGTTCAAAAATATTTTCAGGTGAAGAAGATTTTTCGTTTTTCTAAGAAACTTGCTTTTTAAGAATTTATTTAAAAACTTAATCCTCTAAAATTTTTGAAGATTTTTAAATATTTTCTTCACTTTTATTTTGGGTTTAATTATCAATGCTTTTGTTTGCATCGGCATCAGCAGAATCATTTTATTTCTTCTCTTCATTAAATATACTGAATTTGTTTACACTCTACTTGTTAAAACTATTTTTTCTAGAACTTTTATTAGACTTAAGAGAAAATTCTGCATCTTTAAAGTTTTTAATGTCAATCAAAGACTTTTCACTAGAACTCATTTCAATTATATTCTTCAAAGAACTAGAACCAGGCTACATATTATTCGATGCTATTTGTTATTCTTTTTCATTCTTAATTTCTAAACTATCAAAGCTAGCTGATATACTTTTTCTGTGAATGTAAAATTGAGACATTTTAGTTAACTTTTTTTGAGGCAAAATAAACTTTTTTTTCTTAATCTCCTACTGCTCTTCCTCCTCAGTCTTACTTGATTCTTCCTCTTCTTCTTTTTAAAAATTCTGATCAGAATCTATTTTATTCTCAGATAACTTCTCTTTTAATTAATTAATATATCTATGCTCTTAATTTTCGTTTTAATTATTTAATTATTAAACAGACTATTTTTCCAACCCACCTGCCTCAAGTTATTTTTATTTAATTTAATTTTCTGATTGTTGTTCCTGTTTATCTTATAAATTTATATTATAATAATCTTATTCTTTGTTATTTATCTCTTAATTAGTTTCAATTTTTTCAATAATTATTGTTTAATTAGCAACATTTTCATTTTTATTTTCTTTATTCAATTATGATTATAAAATTTCTTGATCTTTGACATCCACTTATTTTTAATCTTTTGTTTATTTTTCTTAGCTATTGTTTTATTTATTTAAATTGTCCATTATTTATTATTCTTCTTGTGATTAATTCTTTTAAAGATCTTAGGCTTTATTGTGATTTTAATTGATATCTTGATAATTATCTTAATTAATATTTTCAATTTTATCATTCATTTTAAGGTTTTATTCTTTATGGTTATTATTAAGAGGCAATAATTAGTTCTTATTATTTTTTTAGGTAGTTAATTCAAAAGAAATAAGATCTTCTTTGCAGTTGTTTAAATTATCATTATTGCTGCTATTAATTGGACTGCTGCTTTCATTTATAAATGACCCAATACTACTTGGTTCTGGACATTTATCTACAAAAAATTCTGGCAGTTATTCGCATTTACTTAGCTGTTAATTTGTAAGCAAAGGAATCTAGGATTCAACTGCTAGCATATCATTATTAGTTTATTCATCAATAATATTAAAACTTTTTATAGTATTCATATTTTTGATTATATTTTATTCTGAAGTTTGTGTCAAGCTATTAGATTGCTAATTCTAATATTAATTTGTATTTTTATTATTGTTTGTAGTAGATTCATTATTCTAGCTGTCTAGCTATTTATTTGGTGGAACCTAATTAATAGTTTCATCGGCAAAAAGATTATTTTAGATTACATTGCTTTCAATTTGTTTGGCTTTAATTTTATTCTAATTTTCTTATTTAATAGCGGCAACCTAGTTTTAATTTTATGAAGAAATTTATTTAGAATTGGATTAATATTTGCTATCAATATTAAATACAATTTCTTCTTCTTCTTCTTCTTCTTCCATTTATTTTTCATGTGAAATATCATCTGCATTTTCATTTAATTTATTGTTTTTATTATCCTCCTTAACTAATTAACCCTCGTCTTCTATTTCTTCCACTTTTAAATCATCTTATTCAATTTATTATTTTGTTTTATTTTCTTCCTGCTAGAAAAATTAATTTTCTTTCAACTCAAAATTCTCTGATGAAGCTTTTGAAAGACTTTTTACAACTAGTTACTTTTCTTCATTGATATTTATCAACTATTCATTTTTCTCTTTAAATTATGATGATCTTTAGGATATTAAATTTTTGCTTTCGCTTATGCTCATTTTGCTACTTTTTTATCTTCTTTGAATTGAGCTTCCCATTTTTTTTACTTCTTTTATAGAACTAGGCTGTTCGACTTTAGAAGAACTTCTACTATGCTGATTTTATGGTTTATTTTCTTGTCGTTTTTCAATAAAATTATTGTTCTCAATAGAAATTCTTTACTATTATACATTTTTTCTATTTTCAATTTTGATTACTTAGGCAGTGAAATCATCATTTTATTAAGTTTGGAAGTTAGTAGTGCCATTTTCATCATATTTTACATCTTCTTCTACTTCTAAAAATTATTTATTTTCATTGGAATCAATTGTTTCTTTTACAAATTTATATTATTTTTTCTATCTTTTATGCTTTTTGCTTCCATCCTAGCTCATCCCACTCTTTTAGCTTATAAGTCTGTTCTATCCAGACCCTTCCCCATCCTTAGATATTTGTGAATTAATTAAAGCATTTTAATTAATATTTAAACAATATTTACTTTATAAGTATGCTAATCATAATTCTTAACACCACCTTCACTGACTAAAGGAGGAATGAACTAAATTTTGGTTTTCATTTTTTTGAATGGGCTATTGTATTAACTATTATTAGATAGCTTTTTGACTGGAACCTAGCAATTATTTTGTAAATCCTCAGGGTTATGAACTCCTTTTGATTTAGAACAACCCATAAATATGTATATATACAAGTATATTAGATTAGTTGTTAATTTAGTATACAATTTTTACAATTAATTAAATTGAAAAAATATTTAATTTTTTGTTTTGCTTATCAGCCTAAGAAAACTGAAGTAGTATATTCATTTCACTATTTAAGCATAAGCAAAAGTTATCTCTACAAGTTTATCACCGCAATCAATTAAAAATAAAATCCCCTTACTTAATCACTTTAATTAAAGACAAAGTAGAAATATTACATTTGTATAAACAAATTAATTCAAGTTCTTCACTTTACCATCACAAACAACTCTGTCTTTGTTAATAGCAATAGAATAAATCAATCAATTAAAAAATAAGTTTAATGAATGAATATCTTTTCATTTTATAATAAATATTTTAATTCTATTCTTTCCCTCTTTCAGAAAATTTTAAGCTTAAAAATACACAATAAAATAATTTTTTATGTAAAGATTCATGCTAAATTGAATAAAATCATCATTTCTTCATTGCTAGCTTAAAGGTAAATTTAGATTTTAATTCTGAATCCTACATAACTAATATTTTAAATTTTGTTAATATAAAAAGTAAAATATGCTAGAAGAATTCAAAAATATAGAGTTTAACTGAATTTTGGGAATAAATTCATCACCTTTTTTATTTAAACAATATTTTATTTCTTCCGCTTTGATATCTTGTTATTAACTCATTTTTATTATTTTTTAAGAAGAATTTCATTTCTGAAAGATTTTATTGGATAGTAATCAATTTGTTCATTATTTTTATTATTCAAGCATGAATTAACAAATAAGGAAAATAAACAAGAAAACTTGGAAAAGCAAGTTATTTTAATTAAATTTAATTTTTATGATAAAGACTTATTCAGCAGCTATAAATTTGATAATAAATTGCCTTGATAGAAAAAATTAAAAAATTTTTAAAAGCATCTCAATTCTTACATATATAGTTTATTTATCATTTCCTAGATATCATATTAATTATCAACTAAATATATTGATCATTTTTTAATTTTGATGTTTTCAATGCAAAAAAGAAAAAATTATTTAAAGCAAAAAAAGGTTATCTCTACTGTTTTATTATTTATTTATTAATAAATTAAATTTTAATATCACTTTCTTCATCTAAACATGTTTATGACCCATACTCACTAATTTTTGTTTTATATCCTATTATTATTTATTATTGATAGATTACTATTATTATTTATTTTTTTGTTCATTATTTATTTATTAATATAATAACCAAAAACTAAAATTTAAAATTTAAGTATTTTCTGATAAAAAAAATAAAGTTAATAACTGAACAATTAATAAAGATATTCATTTTAAAATTTATTTCTTAATTGTTATTTATTTTACAAACAACACATATCTATCAAATAACTAACTTAAGATAAATTTTACAATAAAATAAACAAATTTTCAAAAGATAAATAAATTAGATTCTTAATTATTAACAAATAGCTAAAAAGTATAAAGATATTTTTTATTTAGAGTATTTGCATTTCATTTCGATTAATGAGACAACTTTTATAGACAAAAAATAAGTAAATTTAATAATTTATTTTTATTTTATCTACTGAAAAAAAGTAAACTACTTTAATCGCATCTATCTCTTTTAATAAAATAATATAAAAATGCTTGCCTCTTAATACTTTGATAGATTCTTTTTTAGAATCATCAAACAATAATAAATATTTTGAAGCAAAATTTAAAAAAGAAAGAAAATTAAAACTTTAAATTAATTAAATTAAATTTTACAAATATTAACTCATCTCACAAGATTATAAAAATAACTTTTATTTAATAAGGATTCACATCCAATACTTTATAATTTAGATAAGCTTTTAAGAAAAATCAGCCATCTTCATTTAAAAGATATTTAGCTCTCTAAATAATGCAAAGTAATTAAGATTTAGTAATTTAGATGATTTCATTAAATTATCTTTGTACATGACCTTAAACTTTATTGCAAAGCTAATAAATTTTATAGATTTTGGTACAATCTTCATCAGAAAGAGCCAAAGAGAATCGCTTTTCAAAGTATTCTCTTTTCATGAATTATTCTTTGCTTTTGAAGAAATTAGGAAAAACTACATTTAACTTTTATTCATATTTTTAAATTTGTTCCAAATAAGGTTTAAAGTTTTTTTCTTTTGAGTTTTATATATCTTATTCAATCAGCAATTCCTCTTCTTTGTTTTTTTCTATGCGCTAAGCTCTTCTTAATAGCTCTCTTAAAAAAGAATTTGAAATTATTAAAAGAGCTGAAACTAGTCTTTGATTTTGAGAAACTTCAACAAGTCGCTTCACTGCTAAAACATCTTCAACTTTAAGAAGACCCACTTGATAATTATTCATGATCATTCTATAATGGTGTATTTCTTTGTCTTTAAAAAAATCAGGAACTTTTACTTCAAAGTAATTTTCAAAGTCAATTAACTATTTCAAGTAATCTTCAAAACTAACTTTTTTTTCTATGTAAAAATTAGATATTTTAGTGACAGACATGTCCATCTTTGTTAAAAGTACATTATCTATTTCATAAATCTTAGAGCTTTCATCAATCATTTTCTATGACTAATTATTTGTTGAATTATCAATTTCATTATTTGTCTAAATTGTAATTTAAACATTCTATTATTTACTCTATTCATTAGAATTGCTTTTAGAGTTAGTGTCTTCCATTTATACATCTCCTTTATCAGCTTCTTTTGGTTTTCTTTTAGGTTTTCTCTAACATGACCAAGGAGTGATCCTATAATTATTTTGAACATATTTTTTTAAATTTACTTTTGTTTTCTCATAAGCAGATTTCTTTTAAGGCTCTATTTTTGGTTTAATCCTAAAAATTGCCTTGCTCTGAATTTTATATCTCTCTGATTTATTTTAGTTAGTATCCTGTAAAGTTTCTTGGTAATTTTATAAGTTCTTTTCAACTATTATTTGGTTCTGAGTTTAATTTTTTAAAGTCTCATTTAGAGTCTCAGTTTCTTTTCTCTTAACCAAATTTAAAGAATTATTATAATTTTACTTAATGTCAGAAACATATTTTTTAGTGCTCTCAACTACCCTTTAATATTCAAGCTCAACAGGTAGGTTCTTATTCCTCTCTAGCAAATTACTCCAACTCTAAAACTTGTCAAGAAGATATTACAAAATATTCTAATTTTTCAAACACTAATCCTTAAAAATAGTTAAATTTTTTAACAATTTTTAGGTTTCTTCCTTTGAATTCTAATCCTGCATTTTATTTATATTATTTTTTTATAAATATATATTATACAAAACCAATCTCTCCAAAACAAAAAGCTTTAAAATTTGCATAAATTAAATTATTAGAGTGAATTTTTACTCAAAATTTTAAACAAAAAGTTCAAAAATTAAAAAATTAAAATAATTCTATTTAGCTAATTGTTATTTAAATCTTAGAATCTTTCAAGAAAACAGCTCTAAATTTTAGCAACCTGATAAAAAGTAATTTTGCTCAATTGAAACCAGATAAATATATATATATTAACATACAAATATGTCACAAATGTATTTCAAGCTAATATAATATAGTTTATTAATGATAAAGAGTTTTTTTAATTGAAATCATTTATTTATTTATCAACATAAAAATATAAATCTTATGTAATTCAATGCAGTTCAGTATTTTTTATTAATAATCTTTGAGCTTTACTTAAAATTGAAACCATTTTTATTTGTATTAATTTAGTGTTTATTTCACGTGAAAATTTAACTTTGTTTGAATAAAAATAAAAGTTTTAGAAAATTTAGAAGTTATTTTGTTTGGGTATTGTTCTTACCTTGCTATATATAATTTTGTACAAAATAAATATTTCTATTAATTTTATTAATATTTTTGTGATTCACTTAAAGCAATCTAATATTTTTTTAGTTTAAATTAGGTTGTCTTACTTCATTAATTCTAAAATGTTTTTGTGAACTGTTTTTTTTCTTATTTTTTTTTATTCTTATCCAGAGAACAGTCTTTTAGTAACATCTGATCCATTTTACTTAGTCACCTTCAAAGCTAAAGAGGCTATTTCACCTAAACTTTTAGCTTTTTTTGCAGCTTATTTTGTTCCAAACATATTACAACTAGTCGCTAGTTGATTGTAGTAGGTTTTATTATAGAAGCAGTCACTCCATAATGAAGAATTTTAACTATTTGAAATAATAATTAAACATTTTTAATTATAATGTAAAATACTTATGAAAATAAGATGGGTTATTTATATTCAAGAAACTGATTTCTGAGTTATTTTTCATAGCTCTTAATACAATAGAAGATAACTATTAATTTTTAGGAGATTGTTATTTGCTTTGAGGGCTTTTATCCAAACGATTTGCTTTGTCTTAAGTATTAATAATTGTATCTTAAATTTACATAGAGCAACTTTATTTTCTCATAATTTTTTTCATTTCTTGATTGTTCTTCTAAATTGAATTAAAAGTGGATTCTGCAAATAAATTTATACCCTGTTTATAAGTAAAAATTAAATTAATTGTAAGAGAAACACAAGTAAATATAATTAAATTACTTTCTTAGCAAATTCTTTATAATATTAAATAGGTTTTTAGTCTGAATTCTGTTAATTTGGTTCTTGCATAGATTTTAAATTGTTAAATCTCTAAGGACTTATTTTTTGGTTAAGTAAATTTGCTAATTTTTATTCTCTCTTTTCTTTAATTCTGAATTATCTCTCATTTTCTTATTTTGTATCATAAACATTGTTCAAATTAAGTAGCTATCTATGATTCATAAATCTCTAAGCAAACGACTATTTCTCCTTTTATTTTTACCTCATTATGCGTTCTTACATTTCTAAATAATTTATATTAAAATTAATTTAAATTAACACATAAAACAAACATACCTTAAATCCGAGATTTATTTTTTTATATATCTTAATGAATAATCTCTTGGTTCTTTAAGTCCTATCAATTAAATAAAATTTAAAATATTTTTTTTTCTCTTCCACACATAATTAAATTACCAAGAACTCACGATGCACTAATTCCCTCAATCCTATTTTTCCTCTGTTGAAATTGAGCTCTTCTTCACCATCTTTGACAGCTTATCTGAACTTAAGTTTAAATTCAATAAATTTCTTTGCACCAAAAAACTCTTTGTTATCAAATCTTTCATCCTCCATGATACAACCAACACCTTCCCTTATGCTAAATTAACAGACAAAAATAAAATAAATCTTACAACAAATTAAAAAAATAAGTACAAATCAATAGAAAAGTTAGATTATTTGGTATTCAAATCATTTTCAATATACTCTTTAAAGTATTTATCTAAATTTATTATTTCTATTGGCTGAGTTTTTTACTTCTTTGTTATTTCAAATTCTTTCTCATCCAAATTATTTTCGGATTAAATCCTCCTCATTGACTCTTACTTTTTTTATATTTCTTTTACCACAACAGGAGTTTCACTATATAATTTTTATGGTTCCCAGTCTTTTGATAAAAAAATTCAAATCAAATTTTTGCAAAAAATAAAGTTTTGAATTCTAAATCAATCAATCCTGAATTGAAATCAAATATTTTTCAAAGCAAATAAATCATTAAATTTGATAAAAATTGGAATAAAATAATTTTATCTGAAAATAAAAAGTAATTTTAATAAAAGAGTGAATACATTTATTAGTTGTTAAGACTACTGGCTGGCTTAAACCATATTAGAATTAAGGTTTCTATATTTATTTAGGAGGCCTTTTGACTAAACTTTACTGTTTCTTTTTAATTAAGTATGAAGGCTTATCAGATATTTTAGAGTTTTCACTAATTTTATCTAAATTCTTAATTGAAGATGCATTTTACATTTAATTGGTTTCAATTTATTATCTACTTAGAATAAAATCTTCTTCTTCTTTTATGTTATCCAATATGTCAATCATTAGTTTTTTTTCTTATGAATCAGCCAGATTAGATTATTAAAATGTATGTAAAGGTGACAAAAAAGATTCTTTTAGAAAATCATTGCTTTAAGAAATATTCATTAAAGCAGGCGAAGCTAAAGAGTCAGATAACCTCGTGCTTAAGGTTGTATTATGAGAATTTATTTTAGTTAATTGTACTTCAGGCAATTAAATTATGACTTATTTTTAAGATTTAACTTGCTACTGTTAAAATTCTGTATCATTTTCAAGCTCTTCTTAATTAATCTCCAACAAACTAAGCAACTCTTTTTTAGAAAATATTTTTATTTTTCAATACATTTTTTAAATTAAAAATAATTACTATTTTTAGGTGGCTAAAGGCGATAAGCTTTTAAAAGGTCTTCTTTAGTAGCAGACTTTGATCTTTTATGCATAATCACTAAAGCCTTATTTAACTTTTCAAACTTATACTTTTTGTATAATTTGTTATTTAGCTCTTCTTAAAATTGATCTTCACAAGTATTAAATTTTAATTTATTTCTAAATTCTTCCTTAATTCCAAACACATCATTAAGAACTTTCAAAATTTCTCCCTCTTCATTTAACACCTCACCATACTAATATTCAAAATTAGTAAAATTAAAAAATTTTCAAATAAAATTTAATTTCAAAAGAAATTTTATCACCTTTTTTAAAGCGTTTTTGTAGTTGTTAGAGCATGTTATAACTATCTCATCATGGACTCCTTCTAAATAATTTTATGCTAACCACACTTATAGTTTAAAACATTCTATAAGTCTTGAGTAATTACCCTAATATTCTTCTAATAATGTAATATTTCCTAAAACTGTTATTATCAAGCTAATCTATTAATTAATGTAATTCAGTAAATATTATTTTGCTCTCATATTCAATATTTTACATAACTTTAAAATTAATGCATTATCCTCACTTTCTACTACTAAGGTAAGTTATATTAGTTTTATAATATTTACTGTTTTATATTAAATTGCTGAACAATATTGTCCCAAACTTTGTTCATCATTTTTTGACACATTTCAAAACTAAATTGAAATAATTTAAAATTAATTAAAACTAAATTAATTAAGTAAATAATTATATTAAATAAAACAAATTAAAATTTTATGATTTATTAATTAGCTATTCTATTAATATTTATTTGATTAACACAGATATGGTGAAGACAAAAAGGTAAATAAACAAATAAAAGTCTTTTGTTTTTTGAAAAATTATAAAATAAAGTTTTACAAAATTTCTAAACTTTTCACATAAAATATTAGATATTTTATTCTAAATAGTAAAAATAAAAGAAAATTTATTTAAAATAACAACTAAATGCTTAAAAATTAAATTGAAAGAATTCTGGTGTTATTTAGAATTAGAATTTACTTTAAATAAAATAATTTACTTTTGCTGTTCAAAGTAGAAATTTGAGACTTCGATCTTAATGTTGATCATTTCTTTTTAGTAATCATCTTCCTTAATTTTAGAAATTAATTAATATAAAATAAATAGAATTTGTTAGATTACCCAACAGTCCTAAACTTATTTGCAAATTTCAAGACCTTTTTTTAATGAAAGAGCATATTAACTGATCATGTTTTTTTATTTAAAGTAAAAAGCCCAGAATTGACAAAGTTTCAAGGAGCAGACAATCATTTATTTAGTATGAAATAAGACTAATAAAATATTTTAAATAAAAATTAATTCAATTTTCATCAAATTAGTGTTTTTCGAATTTTACCCTTTTTTTTTTGAATGAGCTTTTTCCTCTTTTCTTCTTATTCTAATTACTTTTTTGTTTAGTATGTAAACAGTCTATCAGTAGAATTATCATTATCATCGTCTTCATCATCATCTTCTTCCTTATCTAGCTTGTCTAAATCAAATTTCTTTTCCTCTTTTTAGGCTTATTTCTAAGCCTTGGAATTACTTTTTTCTTATACATGCTTTTTAAAGTCAAATTTCTCACTTTTTAATTCTGAGTCATATGAAATAAGCCCCTTAAATTCAGATCTTTATGACATTTTGACAAAGCCTATTAAACTGCTCTCCATCTGAATTGACAATCTATTTATATTTGGATTTCTATCTCTGCTGACATCCTATCCTTTCAAAATTAATGTCAAAATAATTCTATTTTGCTCACTAAGTAGTTCATTTGCTCTTTTTAGAAGAAGGAATAATGTTTTTAGCTTCTATTCACTGGGTTTAATTTCTGATGATTTTACTTTTTTCATAATGTATGAAAGACAACCAAAATACCTCCTAATTAACTTTAAAGTTTAAACACTACTAATTTGAATGCATTAATCTGAATTGAAGAAGCAATAAATTTTGGAGATAGCACTACGGTATCTTCCCTAATTATGTCAATAAATTGAAATTTACTTGAGTTTTGGATCAAAAAAAATTTACATCATTCATTAACCTAATTACTTCTACTATAAACATGTTGATCTAATTATGATTAGTGAATATCTAAATTTAGTTCTCTTATTCTTTTATCTTGGCCCTAAGCTGCTCCTGCTCCTGAATCTTTTAAGCCTCAGCCTTCTTTTTATTGCCTAGGGCTGAGTATATTTTGTTGACTAGCATTTTAATCTCTATAAGTGATTAAATTCAACTTCTATTTGTTGTAAAAACTTCTATATAGTCTATTTAATATAAAACAAAAAACAAAAACTAGTTTAAGTTTTATTAAAAGAGATTAAGACTGTTTTAAGTTATTTAAAAACACAAACTAAACCCTTTATATAAAAAATAAATATTTATTTATTCGAATATAAATATTAGTAAATAAAAGTAAATACACACACTTTATATTAATAGAGTTTAACCATAAATTTTTTATTCTATTCAGTTACTAATTTTCTTACATTATGTTTGAGAAATGAAACTTGTTTTACTTTCACTAAAATAGATGAGTTATTTGTTTATTAAACATAAAAAATGATAAACAAAAAAATAATCAAATATTTATTAAAATTTTAATCCTATTTTTAAACTGACATAGCACAAAACTTATTACAAAAATGTGCAACTTAAAATATTTCTTCTTGTTTGGACTCAGAAAATGAAAATAAAAGCTATATATTATTAAATTTGAAAATGGTTTAATAATACATTTAAAAGAGAAACTTACTTAAGAGATATGCATCTGGCAAAAAATTTATTTTATTTTTTTTATTTGAATTTATTAATCTATAAATATTAATTGCTGTTAGTTAAATAAAAAAGAATTTAAATTCTAAAAAAATAAAATATTATTTTATTAAAAAAGATACTACTTGGTGAAACATTATCATTAATAAATAGTAGTTTTTTAAGTTAAAAGCTTTGAAAATAGAATTGGGTTTTTTTTTTTTGAATTAAGTGACTTCAAGCTAATTTTTAGCTTATGAATTTAATATTTTTAAGAAATTATTACTTTTTTTATATTTTTGTTTTTTCTATTAAAAATTGAACATAATTTTATTTTACTTTTTAACTTTTTACTAAATCCTTCTTTCAATAAATAAATTTTATAGAAATTATTTGATCATAAATTTGATTTACCTGTTTAAGTATTTTGTTTGATATTTTTCTAATTTTAATTAATGTTAAGATTTAAATTTTTTGAAATCTTTTCTTCAATGGTTCAATAAATATTTGCTTTTAGGAATTTCTCATAAACAAATCTTAATTCTATCAAGATATTTTGGTAGGATTATTTTAAAAAAATTTTAATGGAAATTATTTATATCAGTTTTGAATATTTGAATAGTGGGAATAAATTTATTTTATTTAGGGAATGAAAAATAGTTTATTGAATAATCAGAAATCTAAGAAAGCTTTATCAAATTTTCTATATAATTTTAAGGGAATTCCTTCAGTAATATGAGAATTTATTTGAAGCTCTTAATGTAATTTGATTGGTTTGCCTATTTTATTAAAAAATGTTAAGTTTTTTCTAATTGAATGATAGCGATAAATAAAACTATAAACTATAATTAAGTATATTTTAATCAAAATTGCACTAAAGTTTTTAATAGAACTTAAGAATACTTATTTGGGAGAAGTAATTAACAAAGTAGAAAGGCAAACCAACCACATAAATCAATTTATTCTCCATTTTATTTTATTTTCTAAACAATGAAGTTACTGAATAGGTATTTAAACCTTTAAGAGCAAAATGAAAATACCAAAAAATCAAAATTGGATAATCATGGATAGCACCATTTCAATTACAAACCAGGAAATACTCCTTTTGAGGCTTACTTAAGAGTAAGACCTTTATTCCTACCTGAACAAATGAGAAATCCTTAAAATTCTATTGAAGTTCTTGATAGGGAATCTGTTATTTTCAGACATGAGCATCAGCAAGGTCTTAAATCGCTGACAAAAGATAAGCTTTACAGGTAAAAATTGCATTTTTAAGAATATTTTTTACACCAAAAATTAATCATTTTTTAATTGAATTATTTTTGTCTTTGAAAAAAGATGTTCTAAAACTGTACCACCAGGCGGAAAAACAAATCAATTACTACAGTTAGGAATACTTGACCTAGCCCATGATGCATTTAAAGGATTAAATTAAGCAATTTTTGTGATTGGAGGAAAGGACTCTGGAAAAACTCACACTTTCATAGGAAATGTAGGTGATCCTGGTAAATAGATCTGTTAATTATTTGTATTTAAAACTAAATATTTTTTAAAGAAGAACATGAAATAAAATATTTTAAGTCTAAATGAATGAATAAATTGTTATTTCTATTTTAAATTTATAGAGGAATAGGAATAATTTTTTATTTAAGAATAAATATAAAATAAATATGCAATAAATAACCTTCACTAGCTTAAGTCAAATTTTAATTTAAATAGGATTATGTTTTTTGATACCAAACACGATTTATTAGCTAAAGTAAAAACATTATCCTGATGCTAGAATTTATCTCAGCTGCTTTAGTTTTTAAAATAATTTCAAGGATCTCCTAGCATACACAGGAGAGAGTTTAGAGCATAGATCAACATATAATGGGGCATATCTTCCTGGTTTATCAATAAATGATTGCCCAGACATGTAAACCTATTTAACATTTCTTAAAACGGCATTAGTTGTTAATGGCAAAAGAGATATCAACAGAGTGAGAGAATTAATTTCTAAGATTTATTCTTTTATTAAATTATTTTTTTTGTGCTTAGGATTTTTCTTAAGCATTCACACTATTCAACTGTTAACCAGACAAAGAAATATTTATTATAAAATTTACTATTATAAACAACGTTGATGGGGGAAAGGAGTCAGATTAAAAGCAAGCAACAGCTGATTTGTTTATAATAGATACAGAATCATATGAATCATTAGATAAGATAGATAGTAAAGGAGTTAATAATGCTATGTTATCATTTAACAATTGCATGAGAACAATATATGAAATAAATATGAAAATGAGGGAAGATAACTTTGTCCATTATGAACAATCTCCCTTCACTTCTTATTTCAAAGAGTATCTTGGAGGAAAATCAAAAACATATATTATTGGAACAGTTTCTCCTTACTCAGGTCATTTAGAAGTAATTTAAATGCAATTTAAATAAGTAATTTAAGATTCTTTTCTATAAAGTATTCCATGAGAACTGTGAGAGAAGTATAATGGGCATATAAGAGTAAGTCGAATGGATTTTATCATTAAGACCCAACTATAGGTAAGCAAGCTCTTGCATAGGAAGTTGGATATCTAAAAATAATGCACAACCACTCAGTCTTAATAGCCTAAGAAATAGCGATGTATCTAAAAAGAAAAAATTTAGTGGAAGAAGAAGAAAAGCAAAAAGTAAACAATTAATAAAAGAATATAAAAAATAGCTTTTGAGATATTTTATTAAAAGCTTTTCCTACAACATTTATTAACAAATTTATAATATGAAATTAGTACATTTAGTTCCTAGGAAGAATCTTCAAGAAAATGTATTATGTGAATAGGATATGTCATGAAAAAATAATAAAGATTATAGAATTAAGAGACCAAATTACAGATCTTTGTAGCTAAATTATAGAATTAGAGAAGAGTGTTATGAAAGAGCAGTTAAGATCCCCTGATATCAAAGAATTTTTCTTGGTTAAAATAGTTCCTCTTATGTATAATTTAGTATATTCTAAAATCTAAAAAGCCTAGCATGTACCAATTTTTTTATTTTTCTTTGAAATTTTAATATTTTTATCATTTATCTTGAAAAGAGTTTACAAAAGAAAATCAAGATTTTAAAGGCTGAAAATCTCACATTAGTCACACTCAGAAAAGACATTAAAGACTTCAATGAACTTCTCTTAAAAAAAAATAAACAAATAAATTAGAATCACTAAGATGCTATTTATTGGTTTGCTAGAACATTTTTAGATCATATAAATTGGTCACTTTTTAATTTCTTCAAATCCTTTAATCATCCTGATAAAGAAAAGCTTTTAGAGAACAAAGTTAGAGTTGAAAAAACAATAGCTCAGAATTTTTAAAGGATATTCACATCTTTGAATGTAAATTTTATAATTCTTCTCTACCTAAAATTTATTTAAAATTTATTAAAAAGATCACAGATTAAGATAAATTTGAAGATAAAGCTTTCTCTTATCTAGGAATAAGACTTATTGACATTTAGCAAGAAAAAAAAAAAGTAAAAAACTCTGTTTTTGTTTATAAAGCCCCTTCAATAGTTAATCTTAATAAGAGAGCCTCATACTTTTCTAACAGTCATCAAGCCGTAAAATCTTATTTTTTAAATTCATAAAAAAAATAAATAAATGTAAGCTTTTCACAATCTAATTATGATTTAATTCAAATTTAAATTTTAAATTATTTTTCATATTTAAATCATAACTTAATTAATTCCACCAACAGTCTTGAAATTTGATTACAAAATTAAATTTTATCAAATAAATAAATTTAATAACTATGTTTGTAAACAATTTTTAATTAAAGGAGGTGATTTGAATTTAATTTTTTATTTTAAACTAAATACTCTTATTCTTAACTTTACTTATTTTAACTAGTAATTATTTGAGATTGAAACTAAATACTGTCATTATTATCTTTACAAAAGTAAATTAATGACATGCAGATATCTTAAGTTGCAAATATTTGCAGTTTATTTTAAATGTTAAATATTTGTTTAACTGAATTAAAAAGAAATTTTTTGTTTCAAAAAATGAAATTTAAATAAGCTTTTGCCATTAATTTATTATCCTCTTTTTAATTTTGAACATAAAAATTATAAAATTAAAAAAAAATAATGGAATAAATGAAATCATTTGTTAAATTAATAGAGTCGTAACCACCTTGAAGATGATGGACATCTTTCTTCAACTTAGAATATCCTTAGAAAATAATTGAGTTCTGTATTTGATTTGCCATCTTCTGCTGTCCTTATTAAATCAAGCGTTAAAACAGAATATAAAACTAAGAAAAATAAGAAAAATTCTAAGTCGTTCAATAGCTTAGAAGAAAAAGGATCTGATGATGAAGATTAAAGTGATGAAGAATATGAATTTTAGGTTATAAATCCAGGAACTCCTATTTACCAAAAGAGGAAATACAAATAAATGAGAAGGATATCATAAAAAAACTCTTCATAGAGCATAAAAAATAAGAGAGATAATTCTCATGCTTACTTATTTGGTGATAACTAATTTGAAGAAGATGAATCTAACAATCTCATTTAAAACAGCAAAATTTTTGATAATGAGCCTGTACATATTCCAAGATTATAGTTACCCACTATTGATATCTAAACAAACAAAAACAGCATAAAAATTTTTAGAAAAATCTAATCAACTAACTCTCGTACTCAATCAGTAAATAATAGCTACTAACTTAACAATTCTTAGCTTGCATAAATTTAAAATGGAAACATATTTTCTTAACCTGCTAGTGAGGTTAATTCGAATTCATACAGACAATCAAATATAATAGCTCTTATTTAAGACCTTAAAAATAACCAACAAAATACTCATACAAAGTATATTTTATTTTTTTCCTTTTATTTATTAAAATAATTTTGAATAAATTAATTAAATAAATATACAAAGAACAAACAAGATGAACAAATCGTTTGAGGAACCAGGGTATTAGATGAAGGATCCTGATGATACTTAAACTGAAACTATAACATTTGGTATCTCTAAAAAAGATAGATTTGAAAAAGAATAAATTTAAGAAAATTTCGAAACTTAAGATTTGACAAACCAGCAACATAGGAATTAAAAGAATTAAGAAGATGAATTTAAGGACCATAATAATTCTTTATTAAATGCTATTTCTACATAAAGAAATTACTAATTGTAATCAGAGTAATCTAGTGAATTTATTTACACTAACAGATCTGATGCACTTGTTGATAGTCATAATGATAAAAGTAATAAATAAATTCCTATTGTATAATCAGAAGATCTCTACTATAAGGATATTTAGTTAAAGAGTTAATTTAATGATAAGCTAGTTATTAATGTTAATTTATTCAAAAATGACCTAGATAAATATAAGCTTCCCTTCTCTATTAAGAGAATATTTAATGGTAACTAAATAAATAGATAATAGTAAGCTGAATCACCAACTAAAAAAGTCAGATAGTAATCTATCTAAGGAAATGCTAATGATTTTTTCAGCCCCTAACTACCAAAAATACCTCCTAAAAACAGTTTTTTCAATAGATAATCAGAAATAGCTAAACAATATTAAAAAAATTATCAATCATCTGTTGATATTAAAAGTCACAATAATAATAACTTGCAAAGATAGAATGATTAAATGTTCTCAAATAAATCAATATATCAAGATAGCCTATAAGCTCTAATATAAAATTTTTCATCTCCTTTCAAAAGATATACAACAGTCGAAAACGTTTTTACTAATAACGATAACATATTAGAAGATCAACCTCTGCTTTCAACAAAGTCAGTCAGCATGAAACAGAAAATGTTAATGAAAAAATAATATTATGCTCTAAGAAGAAAAAAAGAACAACCTAAATTCAGGTCCAACAATATTCAATAAATTGCTCATAAATCAGAAACAGACTTAGATTTAGATTAAAACTAAGCATCCCAGCAAATTGCTTCTTGAAAAATTATAAAACTAATTTTTTATATTTGACAAAAACATCACTCAATTTAATATCAATATATTCTTCAAGTTAAAATATTAATTTAATTTAGTAAATTCCTATTTATTTTAAAAATATATTCCATAATAAATCTTTCTTAGTAATCAACTTAAATAATATGTTTTAGCCTCTAAAACTATCCAATTATTCATTCTATTATCTCTTTGTTTTTCCTTTAGAAATGAACAGGTTTATTTATTTTCAATAGATTAAAAATTGTTCTAAATAATAAAATAAACTCTTAATCAAACAAATAGCACTTGATCAGTAAATGAAAAATTTTATCAAGTTTTATTTTTACTTAAAAGTTTATAAACATATAAAATATCTAATTTATTTTTAATAGAATGTAAAAAAGATGTAAGAAGCTTGATCAAATCAAACAAATAAAAATGTTTTTTAAAATTAATTTTATATCAAATAATTTATCATTAAAATTTATTTACTCTTAAGTTCTATTTATTATTCAAAGTATATAAATATGAGTTAAAATAATTTACTGATTAATCTGATAAATTCAAGATAATAAGAAACAATTTGATAAAATAAAAAATTTTTACCTTTTTGATTGATTGATTAATAAATGAATAAGATATATTTGAATTTGTTGAATAATTAAATTAGATATTTTAATTAAAACAAAAAAGAAAAGTAAATAAATATACAAATTATTTAAATAAATTAGATTTATCATTTTCAATTGATTTACTCATTCATTCATTTATTAACTAGATTTTATTCAAAACTTTAATAGAAGAAGATGCGTTTTCGTATTATGCAATTTACCATTCAATTGAATTATTTTATTTTTATTAAAAGTTATTTTATTTTAAGTTTTCAAAGTTGCACTAAGAAACTTCTATTTTTGTTACTGATTTACCTGCTTTCATGAATTCTTTCCTCATATAAATATAAATTTCTATTTCTAAAACTTTTAAATTTTCTTCTGATAATTAATTAAGTGTATTTATATAAAGTAAAATGGATTTATCTTAAACTTCATGAGGTAAATGGTAACAAATATTGTCTTTAGAAAGCTTAGATTAACTAAAACAAATATCTTACTAAGATTGTAGATCCCTAAACTTAATTAGCTCTATATTATCTTTTTAGAATATTTTTTCTAGCATTTCTGGTTTTCTACTTACAAAAAAGACATTGATAAATTCATGTGATTTAAAATTGAGTGGAACTAAAGATATATCTATAAAATTAGGTAAAAAATTATATACAGTAGCTTATTTTTTAAAGTGGATTCTGCCAAACAAATCATTAGGTTAAGTCTTGTAGAATAAAAGAGTGATTTAACAACATAATTAATCTAATTGGATTTCTGCTTCTTAAAATCCACTTTGGAAATCTTGAATCTTACAAATTTACTTTTAGGATTATTCATCAAAAATGGTAAGATCATAATTTTAAAATGGAGAGTCGAAGTAAATATAAATAGATTATTTTTTATTTTAAAACCTTAATACTCTATTTTCTTATTTCAAATTTCTTAGTTTGTTAGGAGACTATTGAAGTTCAGATGATTCAGTATTCAAATTAATTGTTTTTTTATCAATAATTTTAATTTATTAAATTTGTTTGATTAATGTTTCTTTAATAAGTTCTAAGTCAGTTGGTTGTGTTTAAATAATTTAATATTAATTTATCATATGCTGTTTTATCTTTTAAATAATATTTTGTTTACTCTTTTATTTGCTAATTGTTTATTAAGAAATATTCTCTTTTTGTTTTATTTCTATGTTTCGATTTCCATCATCTTAATTACAAGCAATGAGTAAATTTTAATTTTATTATTATAGGTTTTTCTTAGGTTAGTGTATAGTGATACTGTTTATATTTAACTAAAGATTATTTTTATTTTTATTGTTATTTTAATTTGTTTCCTTCTCATTAATAGTATGTTGATCTAAAGAGATATGTTACTTTCTTTATAGAGGCTTAAGGGTTATTCTATTATCCCTTTTTATCAATTAATTTTCAGTTTTTTGGAG
Source organism: Tetrahymena elliotti 4EA (assembly GCA_000231825.2). Classification (NCBI taxonomy): domain Eukaryota; phylum Ciliophora; class Oligohymenophorea; order Hymenostomatida; family Tetrahymenidae; genus Tetrahymena; species Tetrahymena elliotti. The sequence continues at coordinate 60,218 of AFXF02001864.1, forward strand.
AAGGGCTAAATTATTTAATTAGATGCTTTAATTTACTTTATTTAAGAACAATTAATTTTAATTTATTTTGTTTTAATTTTGAGTTTCAACTGAACTTTATCTTGTTTAAAATTAAGAATAATCAAAGATGTAAATTGTTTATAAAATCTCTTTTTATAACAGTAAAACTACTTTTTCCCTTTTAAAAGCTAGATATTCACCTATAAAATTGATCAAACTAGCTCTTGAAATTTAATTTGGATTGTTAATTATTGCTTTTTCTTAATTTAATATCTTATTGCATATCTATTGAATTGTCTAAATAAATACATTTACTTATTCATTTTCATTACTTTCGCTGTTTAAAAATTTATCGAATTATTATATTTGCTGCATTCCAGAATTAAGCTGTTCTTTTATAAAACTAAATAGTTTTCGGAATTAATCAATTTCTATTTTTTAAGAATAGTTGCTAACATAATTTATTAGTTGCTAAAAGTCTTAAAAGTTAGGCATAGCACTCTATTTTGATTCATTTTTAGAAATATTTTCTTAAACATTAAACATAATAATCATCAATTCATATTTCTCAATAAGCCCTTGAGTTTTTTCATATACCTTAATCAAAGGAGAAAAAGCATATTTTTATAGTTTAAATTAATCCTAGAAAAAGCAAATTTATTAATAGAATTTCTAAATATTTTGATATGCATTAATAAAGTTGTTTGTATTTTCTAGAGTATTTTATATAATTTAGGATATGAATTACTTAAGTTCCCATTCACATAAATGAATGACTTAAAAATCAATGTTCATTTTAAGGTAGTAATAAATGAAATTCTCAAATAAAAAATTATAATTTTAAATGATGTCTATTTTATTTACTTTAAGTTTTTCAAAAATATTTGTAATAGAATACTGTTTGTGTTCTTTAAAAAAGTGCAAAAATATTTCATATCTAGGTTTAATAAAAGTTATTCCCTCAATAATATTGCTAAGTGTTGACACATCTTTTTCTTACTACCTTTTTATAAAATCATCTTCGTATGGCTGTGCAGCCCTTATAAGCATTTTCATTTCCTTTTCAAATTATTCTAAAAATTCCTAGTTTTACTCTTGTAAGCTTTCAGGAGGACCACATGTAAATATTTTAGGTTTCAGTTTTTAGTTTTCTTCAATTTTGTTAGAAATAAACATTAAATTTTAAATTGATATTTGTTATTATCTAAATTTCTAAGTCTTTTACAAGTCAGTTGGCTATTGAAATATATTCAGTTCAGCTTATAGCTAAGAAAATAACTTACTTAATTAATTAATAGCTTAACATTACATTACATCTAGAAAGGATAACATTTATTCAAAGAAATATTTATCTGCAGGAAGTGTATAAAACCTAGAACTAAAATTAAACTTTCCAAAAATAGCTTTCATATCAATCAAAACACTAGCAATATTTTAAAATATTTTTTACCCTTTCAGCCCAGTTTGATCAGCTACCTCCATTAATAAGTAAAGACTAGGTAAACAAAAATCAATAACTTCTTTTTGATATTCTTCTTAATTTGAATTCAAAGAAAACTTTTCATAAAAGAATAACTCCAAAGAATTTACAATTCTATTATAATTTTCTCTCACTTCATTAATCATTTACTTTTTTTCCTTTTTAAATAATTTAAATTAGACTAAAATAATTTGATTTTATTACTTCATTTAATTATTATTTAATCTCTTTAGCTCTCGTTAGAAATGGTTTAGTCAAAAAATAACTAAGCATCAAAATACTTCCTCTCTAAAGAAAATTTCTTGCTGAGTCAACAAATTCCTCTTTTTTTCAATTAAAAGAATCAATAAAAATTTCAATTTTATCAAAATTTTATAATTTTATCTTAAAGAAAATCAAAAAATTAAAATTAATTTTGTCAAATAATAATTCAGTTTCTTAAAATGAAATAAAACTTAACTCTAAAGCTCAAGTTTTTCAATAGAAAATAATAAATTAAAAGTTAAATTGATATCTGTTGAGTTAGTTTTCCATTATAAAGCATGAAGTTAATATTTTGATTTGTGGCTAAATCTTAAAATATTAAATGATTTCTTTCCAAAATTGAAGAGTTTTTAGAAATAATTTTACAGAGAATAATTTAGAATTTGTTGACAGGTGTATGAGTGATTGAGGAGATTTCACATGAAAGTGAGTTTTGAAGTTAGATTACATTAAAAATAGAAAGACTTTGTATATATTTAAAGTCATTCTCAAAATCTGTCAATATATTTTTCCATATTTATTCATATTGCGACATTTAATCTAGAACATTTTAAGCAAGTTTTTTTGTCAATATTTGATTTTTTGTGTTGAATTCCTAGATTTAAAAAGTCAAGAAATAAATAAGATTTTTAAAAAAAATGAATTACACTTTAAATATTTTGCAAATACTTTTGAATCCTAATCCTTTGATCTATAAAATAAATTAAATTTTCAAACAAGGTTATGTAATCTCTAATATCTAATCTTTTTAACAAAATATGTTTATTTAATTGTAATTTAGAATATGTTACACTGCTCTTTAAGTTATTTTATCCATTTTGCAATAATTATTTTCATCTCTTTGCAGGGTTGTTTTTGCAGATAATATCATAGATTAGTGGATTCTACTTGCTTCTTCAATCAATTTAATGCATCTTTCTTTTTGTTTGGTCAAAGAAAACAAATCAAACTTGCTGGCTAAAACCTTTTTAGTAATTTCCTCAAAATATTTGTTGAACCTTCTCTCTTATTTAGAGAAAGTGTCTATAAAGTGCTTTAAAGAAAACACAGTTGCATTGTTTTTAAAGCTGTCCAAATAAATATTGAATTCACTTTCACTTAATATGATTTATCCCAAAAATTCATAAAATTTATCGTGCTAAATTTCTTCTTCAGCCTTATCTAATATGCTTTGTCTTCCACTATCTTTTCCTCCCTTAAAAAAGCTGCTTTGTCTGTTTAATATTTTTAAAATAATTATTCAGTTTTATATTTCAAATTATTAGTGCATATTAATAAACCAAGCTTCAAACTAAAAAACAAAATAACAAACTCTTAAATTAATGAGTATCAAACCAAGATTAATAAATCATAAGGATAGATCATATGAAATTTAAGGCGAAGTAAATATTATATCATTTTCAGAATTATAAAAATGTTTACAAGCTTTTTCTGTGCAAAGAAGTATTTGATTTTGAGTTTAAAGAATGGGGAGATGGAATTTATTTAGAGCTGTTCATGTGAGCTTAATAAGAGGACTGAATATGAAATGTTTTTTTTAAATTAAATCTTTTAGAAGAGGTATTTCTAGAGGTTAGACTTGTGCTTTAGATTCTATTTGATTTATGTTTATCGATATCAAGTGATGGCAATCTATATGAATCTAATCTTTGTTCATTTCTTGTAAAGGATATTGATTGGTTCAGTGGAGTTTTAGAAGGAAGAAAATCTATAGAAGTATGTAAATTTCTTATGTTTTTATCTTATTATATTGAGCAATAAAGACTATATCTAGTAGGACTATTTTCATATTTGTCAACATAATCTTATAAAGAAGTTGCATTAGAACTACTCCCATAATTATTCGTAAATTATTGCATAAGAGACTACTTTTTATTTTATATTGGTGAATCATTTGATGCTGTTGTATGGCTGTTATTTGTATTTGAACTCTAAGTAGCTGTCCTTAATTAAGATGATTTTAATCTGGTATTACTGCTAAAAAAAGATTTATTTAAAGGATTTTAATTTTCATCAAGAGTTTTTAAGGTATATCCATCTAACAGTGTTGTTTATTGATCCCTAATGATTGATTTTGATTTAGGTAATTACTCTTCTTATTATACTTTTTCTAAACTTTGATATCTATTTCGATTAGAAATAACTCCTTGATTGACTACATTGCTTCGAAAATTTTTATTGAGAGGAGATCCCTATTTTTGAAAGATCACCTTCCTATTGCTTGCTGAGTTTGGAGATTTTTGAGAAGGAGAATTATTTCTATTGCTTTTAATAGCTATTTGAGAAATATCTAATTCCTTTAATTTTGTTTTGAATTTCATAATTAATTTTTTTAAGGAGATTGTAAAATAGTTGATTTATTTATTGATCCTTATTAATATTAATTGATTATTTTTTTGATTTCAATGCTTGTTTCTTTGCTTATTTGCTTTTTTTGTTTGACCAAGCGAATTAATTAAGCAAGCAAGGTCTAATTACATTTAATTGCAAAAATACTTGTTGTTAAATTTGTTAATGGTCTTTTTAATTAAATTATTATTAAAAAATAATGTGGTTGTAAATATCTTTTGCTTGTAGATATCCTAATAATTGTTAATTTCGTGGTTAAATTTTAATTTCATAAAAATATTATTATTTATTGATTTAAAGATAATTAATTATTACTTTATATTTCGCTTAAAGATTTTTTCAAATATTTATTGAAAACTCTAATTTTCATTACTTTTGTTTACTTATTTAATCATTTTTCAGATGTTTTAATAATAGCCTTGTTATCAACAATTAAATTTCTAAAATAAATGAAATTAATAATTGCTTTACGAATATAAGTTGGCTTGTTGTGAATAAATGAATAATATTAAATTTCAATCTATGCTTAAAATTCTTAATATTTTATTCTGAGCTTTTCGAATTCAATAATTTTTCTTCTTTTTAATAGTTAAATTTGCTATTTCTAAGCAAACAAACAAATAAATAAATAAATAAATAAACTTGATTTACCAACAAACATAAATTTTAATTATATAAATTTGTAGGTATTGTTTAGGTATGTGTTTCTTTTTTAAAAAACGAAAAGAATAAGTTTAAGCAATTTTTATTTTAAAGTTCCTAAATCATTTAAAAATTAATTTTAAATTTGAAAGAAGAAAAAATGTATTTTAGGAATGCTAAAAAACTAAGTGAATGTCAAGTGATTTCTAAAATTAAATTGTGATAAATCAATCAATCACTTTAAACCATGTAAACATCAAAAGAATTTTTTCTAAACCCTTTGAAAATAAATGGTTTTAATCCTCTATAAAATTAAAAAGATGAAGAAAATTTGCAAATTTTGTTAGGAATAACTTATTCAATTTATGTTAATTTTTAAAATATTGTTTATTTTTCTACAATTCTTTAATATAAGTTTGATTTCTTCTTCAATATAAAAATTTAATAATACTTTTGATTGGTTCTTTTATTCAAATTAACAAAACTGTTTTTGTTTACTTATTTTATTATAATAAGTAGATATAAATATTCTTAAGAAGGCTAGTTCCTTCTTAATTTGAGAATTAAATGTGAAAATAAAGTAAAATAATTAAATAATTAGGATTTAAATATCTTAAATATACAATTTAATTTAGTGATAGAAATATTAAATAAAACCTTACATATTATTTTATTGAGCAGATTTTATTAAAAATAGAATATAAATAAATGGAAAAAGAGATAGATGAATATCATTTTTAGAATTTTATAATAGAGTTAAATTGAAAATGTTCAAAACTTGATATGCAAAGAAGAAGCATCTGCACATTAGTAATTAATTAGTTATTTATTTAGCTAAAATTATTAAATATTTTGAAAAAATGTTAAATTTTCAATTATAAGGAATAGTCTTTCCTTGCTTAGCAAGAACATATCTACAAAAGAAATTAATTTATTCTCTATTTCTTCTTCTTTAAGATTCTACTCTTTCAGCTCTCCTTTAATGTCCAGGCATAAGGATCTTTAATTTAATTGAAGTTGAATTAATAAAAAATGTTAAAATTATTTTTGATATTTTAAGCTCAAACTCTATTTAGTTTTGACATAAAACATTGAATTTCTAGAAATTCTAACAATGTGAATAATAAAAAGCTAATTAATTATTACTTCAAGCATTCTTGGATGTTTGTATTTAAAAATGTGGATCTTCAAGGGATCTGTTTTAAGTTTAAAATATTAAATATTTAGATTTTCTTATCTCAAAAATGCAATCAATTATTTTTACTGTAATCCTTATAAATTGCCTTTACTTCACGCTTAATTTAACCAGGTCTAAGGGCTCCATGACTATTAATAATTAAGATTATTTTTGTTTCAATTCAATAACATAGTAAAGAAAAGGCTTCAAGTAAACCTAAAATAAGTAATTGAAGTTTTTATCATTATAATATTTACGCAACTTCCTTAAAGTAGTGCTTTGTAATAGAGTTAACAATAAACTATGAAAGCTAGTTGGGATTCATTTACTTTAACTTACTTATTATTTTTATATATTCAATTTAACCTTTTAACTTGTATTATTATCAAATAATCAATAAACAATTAATGTCTATTGATTTATTAACAATTTCTTTACTTATCATTTTAATCCTATCTAATACTATTTAAAAGCAAATCTTTTTAAAGTATTAGTTGTGTGTATTCTCTATCATAAACCTACTTGAAAATTAATTTATAGAGCTATCACATTCTTTCACAATGAAAAGTAGTTCACTTAATAGATATTTTACTTCATAACTTTATGATTAAAAGCCAGTCATATTTTAATTTATCAATAAGTAAAGAATAATTATTTTAATTTATTTAAAAATAAAAATTAAAAAAAAATGGAGTTTGCCCAATAAAAATAAGATTCCTTTTGAAAATATTAATTTAACACACTCTTCTTTATGAATAAATTGATAAATTTAAACTTTTTTTTATGAATATATTTAATATTAAAATCATCATAAATTTATTAAAATTAGATTATTATTCTGAATCATTAAATGGAACTAAAAATAAATTTTAAGTTTTTAAACACAAGCCTAATTTAAAAAATTAGATTAATAAGCCATATTTTATTAACTTATCAAAAGAATAACTAATCTATTTTATTGGAGTGTTAAAATTTATTATTTTTCATTTCATATTAAGAAACTGAAGAAGATTATAAAAATTAGTTTTTTGAACTTCTCTAAAACTTTAAGAAAATAAAATTTAATTTTCATTTCAAAAAAAGTTATTTTAAAAAAAAACAAATTAAAATTTTTTAATAATCATTGTATTTAAAAGAATTTAAGTGTAACTAATTTAAAAGCTATTAATGAATTTAAAGATAAATTAAAATCTTTAGTCAATCTAAAAATGTTAATAGATACATTGAGTATATCTATATTATTAATCCTAAATTTAAGCTGATTCCCATTTAAAACTAAGGTATATTTTATGTCAAAAAATACTAAAAAAGCTTTTGAATAAACAAAATATTGTGTGAAGGAAAGGAAGTAAATAACAAATAAAATAGATTACAGATAATAAAACTAATATTTTAACAAAATATCGCCAATAATTTTACAAGTAAAGTTTAAGGCTAATAAGAAATTTATGGATATTAAATTAAATTATAATTTATTTGTTTGTTTGTTTATTTGTATGTTATTTTAATTAGCATACTTTACTAAAACTTAATTTTACAAATTTTCAGTAAATAATTGTTTCTTTATTTTTTGGCTGATTGATTGATAATCATTTATTAAAAGACAAAATAGTCTTCTATAACTTCTTAAATTATTTTTTAAAACTATGTAGAACTCCACTGTATATCAATAATAAAACATGGATTAATATTTAAATGCAGTTACATAAAGCCCTTAATCTTAAATTAAGAAATAGTCTAAAGATGGAAAGATATACATTAGTAAGATACCTCAATTGAAGCTATCTACTAATCATAATATGAAGGATATAAATTTCAATGCTTAAAATTGGGTTTAACTTGATAAGTTTAAGATTAAGCCTTTTGGAGCATCTCCAATTAGTGATAGGGCTTCTACTGCAATGCTTACTCCTTCAACTCTACGTAAGAAAGTAGTTAGATCTTCTATTAATAATTCTGCTTCACTTCCAAATGTGAATTTGTAAAGTCAAATCCATTCAAGAAATCAATCATAGTAGCTTTATCAAATGACCAACAATAACAACGAGTAGGCTAACTCATCTATCATTATTCATTAAAATGATTAATAGTAGATTGCAAGCCAATTATCATTAATTCAAACTCACTAGTCTATTTAACTTTCCTAACAATCTCCTAACCCATTTAATCTAAAATAAAATTAAATTCATTAACAAGTAAATCGCTTATTAATAAATGATGTCATTAATGAATAAAAGTTTTAAAGTTTTGTCAAGAAATACATAAATGAAAATCCTATTTTTATTTAGCATCAATAAGTTGTTCAATCACTTGAAAATATGCCAAATAGTGTAACTAATTAATGAATCTATCTTATTATTTCAATTATTAATATATAATAAAATGTTATTTTTTTAGATAAATTTATTGATAAAATATTTTTTGAATAGGTCAAATAGACTCTTGATGTTTTAAATATTTATAACAAAGAAAAGTTCAAAAATATGAGCTACAACTGTGTTATCAGTTCTCAAACTAAAGCTGCTTTGTTTTCATTATTGGAAAAATTGTAGAGGGAAATTTTAGAATAAAGCAAAAGTCGCTTTCATGATGGGTTGATAAACGAATTAATTGCAATATTAAATGATAGTATCCCTCAATTAATCAGATAGATATCTGACTAAGATAGTCATCTAGCCATATTTTGTGAAGGATTTTACAAATTTTTTGTAATCTTGATGGATAACGTATAATCAAGACTCCTATATAAAATAAAAAGGGAAATGAATCAAAAATTTGTAGAAAACGAAAAGGTGATCTAAGATCAAAAACTGCACATTTAAGGCTTGAATGTATTTAATTAATTAAATATTAAATTTATGTTTTAAAATTACTTGAAATAAAAAGAATGAAATTGATAATTTGATGAAAAGAATAAATGAAGAGCAAAAGAATTGCTTGAACATCGAAGGAAAGCTAAAAGAAGAAATTATTAATCTTAAAACAACTATCTAAGAGATGAAATATAATTTAGATGATATGCAAAACCTTGATTTTGCTCCAACACAATTAGAAGGAGTAAGCAGTTTTATCAATTTTTAAAATTATTTTTTAATTTATTTTTTGAATGAAAGCTTGCAAAAACAACAAGTAAAATGATGAACATGATCAAAAAAGAGTCAACAGCTGCTCAGTAAGCAGAAATAAAGACTGAATCTCAATTACTTGCTCTATCAAATGTTCTTCTTTCTATGAGCAAATCTAAATTCAACGATTCAGATATTTTTAGTTAAAAAAATAATTTTTACAATTCGGTTAACAATAAATTAAGCAAGTAATATTTTAATTGCTTGTCATTTATTTATTCAAAATTAATTAAAAAAAAGACTATTTGGAGAGCATCCTTTCACTAAATGTTTACATCATATAAACTTCTTAGGGATGCAAAGTAATGAATTGATTAATTTCATTTTAAATTTAAAATAATGATCTCATTAAAAAAAATTAGTTGATGAAAAATCACCTATGAATAAAAGGAATGCTAAGCAAACTCTTACTCATTTCTTTTAAAGGTAATTAGCTAGTTACAAATCAGAAGCCAACCCTTGTGATTAGCTAATAGATTATCTTTAGAATGAAGTTTGCTAAGACTATGAAGACACATGCTAGATGGTTGGATATATTATTTACTATTTAAAAGATAGATATTAAAAAGATGCCTTTAGCTATTTCTTTAGCCAACTTTTTGGCATTTTCGAATAGCCATTACCTAGTAAAGAAGAAATAAGATTATTAATTTTAACTTTTTAGAATCTGTAGCATTTTTATGAAGAAAAAAGAAACTTAATTGCTGATAATGAGGATATGAGTTAAATATCTCCTATAAACGTTTAACATGATAGATTATTAACTCAAACATAAAATATTAACAATTAAAATGCTAGTATGAATTAGGTTAAGTTTGATTAAGTGAATATTAACAACACATAAAGCTATAACCCAATTTCTGAATTCAATTGCAATAGTTCAAATTTAGAATTAAGCATGCCCTTAGATACTGCTTTTGAAGAAATACCATGGAGTTTAGTTGTCAAAGCATTTGATTAATCTGAATTTAATCTTTAATTTCTTGATGCTGTTAAGCAAAAAATTCAACTAAATTAAATTTCTGCTGTTTTATTTTTGAGTAAACTTTTACAAATAGTCTAATAAGAGGGAAAAGATAATATAACTTCTTAAATCAACCAAGTAATTAGTAAGTTCCCACATCTTTCTACAAACCAGCAAAAATTAAATAACTAAGATCTAATTAGTTTGTGCACTTAGCTCAAAGTTAAGCATCAAAATTTTGTATAATACACTTTGTATTTATATCAAGAAGAGCTTTAAGTTAAATAAAAAATGCTAAATAGTAATTAAGCAGAAATCATAGACAATGATTTTAATGATTTAATCAAGAACTCCTTTTTCTAAATTTTAAAATTACAAAAATTACATCTTTCTCCATTTATTGAAAAGAATTTCTAGAATATGTTATTGAAGTAAGCTTAGACTGAAGCTATACATGAAGAAACTATAAACAGTATTAACAGCTTAGCCTCAAATACAGAAAATCTAAATCAAACTGTAAGAAGGAAATTCACAAAATCCTTTAACAAAATAAAAGCTCAAAATACATTATCTAGAATTGGATCTAAAAATAATATAGAAAGCCCTCTTTCAGAGAAAGGATAACCTTTAATAAAATTACTAACAAAGTAGTCTGAAATAGCTTCTGGTTAATCTTCCCCTAAAAGATCGAATGATGCACAATCGAGTTCCGTCAAATTCTCAAAATTCAAAAAATGATTTATTCTAACATATTAAATTTACTATTATTCATAAATTTTACATTAATTTTATTTTACACAAATGTCTTAAATTACTCTCAAATATGTTTCAGATGTTTTAACTTCTAATTATCTTTTAATTATCAAATATATGTGTCTCCCTAATAACTATTCAGGTTTTCTTTTATTTACTGTATTCCCTAATTATCAAATATATGTGTCTCCCTAATAACTATTCAGATTTTCTTTTAATAATGGTCCTTAATTTTGACTATTTTCAAAAAAATTGTCTTTATTTTTTGCAAGGAAATACAGTAATTAAAATAGGTGTATGGATATGAATTTAATCAATATTAAGAAATATTTTAAAAACAATTTTTAGAAATCTTCAAATTGTCTTTCTATGAATTGAAATGTATTTGCTTTTATGATTTGTCTAAATAATAATAAGCATTGAAGAGAAAATTTTTAATAGTAAAAAAAATATGTTTGTATTTGAGAGCATAATTTAATAATTAAAGAAATTTTTAATATTTTTTTCTTTTAAAATCTAAGTTTATAGATAAGAGATGAATGATGGACCATTAACATTTAAACATTCAAAGCCTAAGATTAGAGTAAGAGAAATATGATAGATTATTTTTATTTGATTATTTCTAATTTTTATTCCCAGATTGTAGCTAAGAGATGAATGACCGTATATTAATATTTAATTTTTTCTCATTTAAAGTCTAAGATTGTATTAAGAGATATATGACACATTATTAATACTTAATTTAACTAATTTAAAGACTAATTTGCTGTAAGAATATATGAAAGTTTATTTCTTTTTAACTTTTTCTATTTAAAAAGATTGAAGTAAGAGATATTTGATAATTTCTAATTTAAAGTCTAAGATTGTGGCTAAGAGATAAATGACAGTTTATTAATATTTAATTTTTTAATAATACAAAAGAGATAAAATGATAATCAAAATTTTAAAGATTAGAAATTAATTAAACAGAGATTTTATTAATTGAATATTTTAATTTAAAGTAAATATTTTGATAACTCTTTTGTGGCAATATTAGAAGACTTTGTTGAAATTGTGTTATTAATATTAATTAAATCACAAGATATATTCCGCAAAATCTTTATTTTTTTTAATTAAAATTTTCAAAAATTTAAAATTGCGGTGAAGGAATTAATATGATAGGTATTTAGACATTACAAAAATATCAATTCTAACTGAATATAATAACAAATTATATGTATTATAGAGGAAGACGAAATTAACATAGAGGAGACTCTCAAATTGTAAAGTGATTAAAGATATATCAGATTTAAGTAGTGGTGTATAGATAATGGTGCTATTATGGAAGGAGTAAAAATAAATGCATTTATATTTTATCTGTTTAAATTGATAAAAATTATTTTTTTTAGATTTAATTTCCTGCAGCATTTGGTCCTTTAGGTGTTCCTGGTTTGGCTGCTGATTAAGATATATCTCCTTAAAAAGTAAAATGAAATTCTGCTTAAACAATATAACTCAACTTATATTAATATTAAAAGGTTATTTTAGCTATCCCAAATAAAATTATTATCTCTGAAGACAAAGCTTATGGGTGTGAAATAGAAGAAATAATAGAAAAGTAACTTTTAAGATATTTTTTAATGAATTATCAAGCAAATAAAAATTAAATTTATTTAGATTTCCAGAACTTTTTGATGAAGAAAAATGCGGAGATGCTGATTTTAATATTCTTGCACTCTATTTAATGTATGAAAAATTAAAAGGTGAACAGTCGTTTTGGTATCACTACTTTGAGATCAACTAAAGATCTTACACTTTGCTAGATTGGAGTCCTGAAGAGCTTGCTCAGCTTGAAGATAGTTATATTTTATAAGAAGTAATTCTATCTTAAAACTTTATTATAAAAAATAAAATAAATTGATAAGTAGAAGATATGATTTCTAATGATTAATTTATTTAGAATATGTTATTTATTTTTTACGTTATAATTTATAATAAAGCTTTAATCTCTTAAAAATGAAATGGAAAAATAATGGAGAAACCTAGAAAAAGTAGTTAAGCTTTATCCTTAATACTTTCCACCAGATAAAGTAGATAAAGAGCTATTTTAATATTGTCTTGAGCTTTGTATGACTAGAGGGTATTTATTGTTATTTTAAGTTGGAGTTTATTAATATTCATATATTTTTTTAGGTACGGATGGACTCTTCCTAGTGTTTGCCTTGTTCCTTTAGCAGATATGTTCAATCATAATTGTGATACTACAACTCATTACATAATAAATAAGGAGTTTGAAAAGTATCCTAAGAAGGCCCATCAAGAATATAGAATCAAAAAGCATAAAATAGACTTATAGATAATGAAGGATCCTCTTTTAGTCTTTTCTAAAGAAGATAAAATCAAAAATAATTTATATCAGTAATCATTAATTAAACAAAAATAAGAGTTTATTTGTAAATATAAATACTTTTCTTTATTAGATATCAAAATAGAAGATTGAAATATGTTTATCAGTTTAGACAATATCTTAGTGAAGAGAGCTAAAAGAGTTTAGATTTAAAAGTTATTGATTGGATACCAAGAGATGAGTTAAAACAATTATGTGCAGAAATAAATATTAATAAGCTGAAATAAACAAAAGTAATATCAAAATTATAATTACAAATCAATGAAACAAAATAATTTTATAAATGAAGGAATAAAACTTATTTGCTTATAAATTCTATCCAACCACAGACTCTGAAGATAATGATACGTCTGATGAAGAGAAAACAGAGAGGAAGGGATAAAATTTATAACTTAAGAATGCTGAGTTAGAAAAATTCTATAATATGAAGGTGGAACCAAAGGTTTAAAAGGAAAAGAAAAAAAAATGGGAAGAAGATGTTTTACTTGAATAGGAATAAGATGGAATAGTTATGTAAGTGAAATAGCTTACTATTCACAGTAAATTTATTTAATTAAATTTATTAATTAAATCCTTATTGTTTGTGAATTAATCAATAAGCAAATAAAAAGGCCATCTAAGAAGATTAAGAAAATAAAGGTGGTGAAGAGGTAGAAGCAGAAGATTGGGAGAGTTGTGATAGTTCTAGTGATTTTAGTGATGTTAGTGAAGAATCATCTTTTAGTTGGTATGATGATGAAGATACAGAGAATTACTTTGTTGTAACAACAAGATAACCGTAAAAATTAAAATGTACTTTTGTTTAAATAAAATACAATTATTTTAAATGAAAAAAGAGAAAAGAAGGGATAATAATTATATAATTGTTATGGATAACGTACTAATAGATTCTTGCTTATGTGGTATGGTTTTGCATTCATGAAGAATCGCTATGATTCATACTCATTTAGAGTAAAAAAAATTAATCAATTAATATAATAATTCATTTTTCAATTTAATAAGTTATGGATGAACATGCAACCTGAAAAATTGAATGATGTTTTATTTGAGAAGATTATTTTTTAGGAATATTTAGCAAACGATACCTGCTCTGGAGGTTTTGTTTGGAAGAAAAAAGATAAAGTTGATTTAAAAGATTTAACTTAGGAGTTTAGAGTTAAAAAGAATCAAATATGTATTGGTAAATAATCAATCAATAAAGCATTTTCAATTAAAGATTTTCATATTTTTTATCAAAAGATCTAATTATATATTTAAGATTGTATCTCATGATGCACTACAAAGGACCTGACTCTAAAAGACTGATAGTAAGTTTACCTATTTCACCAATTTATGAGTCTTTTGTTTTAACATTTACAGTTAAACTGTTATAATATCTCAGAAATAAGTAAGCTAAAAATAATTTATCAAAGATTTCACAAAAATATTTTAATAAATAAATAGATACACAACTTCTGTTGAAGAAGATTAAAAAATATTGCTTAATCCTGATATTAATTATAAATTGAGATTTGCTGTTGTCTATAGATTAAATTAGAAACTTATCTTAGAAGAACAAATTAAATTACTCAATCAAGCAATCTTAGTAATAGGCAAATTGGATAGTAAAATCCCACTAATAGACAATTTATTAAATCCTATTTACACAAATGAGAGTGATAATCAATCTCAAATTTACATTAATAGATATAAATTGAAACCATACTTAGAATAATTATATGAAAGCTTTGAAAAAGACCTATTTAAATATCCCAAAAATGAAATTATAGAAATATTAAAATGACTTCATTAACTTTTAAACATATATCTAAATAGCCCAAAAATGAAATTATAGACATATATGAAATTATTAAATAAATTTCCTATTTTTAATTTAAAATACTTTATGTAAATCTGTTTATTTATTTATTATTTTTTCTTAAGCTAATAAATTATTTTAGATTGATCTCTATATTTTACACGAATTATTATTATTTATTTATGTGGTTTTTTTCTAGTTTAAATTTATTCAATAATTAAAAAATTTCTAATTTAATAAATGGTATCTCATTAATACTTAACAAGACTTAATTCAAATAAAAAGTATTAAAAAATGTTTTTGTTTTATTATCAAGTAATAGAAAATATTCAATTTAATAAATTAAATAAAAAAAAGAGATTCCTTTTACTTTTTACTTATCAAAGAGACAGATTTTTTTTAATTATATATGTTATTAAAATTTAATATTTATATGGCTTTAAGCAAAAATTCTAAGAAGATCCTCTCATATATTTATTCTGATCGCATTATTTTATTAAGGAAAATACCAATTAAAAAGGTTTGTAATTTTTATTAATTTTGGGGAAATCAATTTTCAAATTATGAAGAATAATTCGATTAATATACTAAATGAATAAAGTAATATAAGTTAGAATCTTTTTTACTTACTCAGATTTGTTTTTTCTTTTTACTATTTTTAAAGCAATAATTAGAATATATAAAATTCTGAGGAAGATCTTCTCATATTTAAAAAATACAATTTTTTCTCCATATAAGAATGTTTTGATTGTTAAAAATAAAGAATAAAATATCATCTAACTTGATTTAAAACAACCTCATTATTATCACTGAAAAATTAATTTTATAATTCTTAAAGAAGCATAATATTTATAAGAATTTTAAGCTATTTGAATTATGAATTATGAGCTTTTTACAAATATTATATATTGAGACTAATTAAAATAAAGAGAGTAGCTAATTGACTTGTTAATATAGGATGAATATTATATAGGAGTAATAAATTTTAGATGAATTAGTGAGAGAGATCAATTCATCTATCTCAACTTAAATTGATATTGTGTTGTTTTAATATATTTCTATAAAAATCAATGTCTTGTATAGCTTTTTGAGCATATTCTTTGCTTTTAATAGAAACATGTTTGTAGTATTCAATTTCTTCCAAAAGCTTTTAATTTTCAATTGTAATTTCCTGAACAGAAGCTTCTTTATAATGCATTTATTCTTTTAAGAATTTTTATTACTTTTCTTGTTCTAAAAGTTTTTCTTTAAGTTTATCATTTTCTTTTTTTACATGGATATCTCCTTCTGAATTTTTACTGTTAATTTTATCATATTCTTCAGTTATTTTTGACAAAATCACCTTAAATTATGACAATTCTTCCTTGATTTCATTCTTTTCTTCAAACACTCTTTCATAATCCTTTTTTAATTCAGCATTTACCTATTTTTACTTCTTCAATTCTCCCTTTTAAACAAAAAAATTTAATCTAATATTTTTTTTAATTTAAATTTTACTTCAATTGTTCTTATTGATTTATACTTGTCATTGTTTAATACAAGAGAAAGCTCAGCAACTTCCATTCTTAATTTATCAAGCATTTCATTTTTAACATCAAGCATTTTTTTCATATCTATATTATCCTTTTGATGCTTTTTGCATAATTCCTACAACTTTTACATTTCTTTCTGTTGATTAAAAAGAATTCAATAAATATCAAAAACAATACAAAAATAATAGTTTACTCTCATCGAGTTATTTTCACGAGTAAGCTTTACTAATTCCTAAGCAATAATTTCACTTTAATCCTTCTTCTTTTCAATGTTGAATGACATAGATGTATTTTCTTTTTCTGTTGGTTATTTTTCAGAAATGCTTTAATAATGAGAAGATTAGAGTGATGAATTAGATGATGCCTCTTTTTTCTTAAAATTAAGACTTTTAATTGGCATAGTCTTTTGCTTTTAAGTTAAAATAATTAAATTGACATTTACTATTTTTAACTTAAATTTTTACATTAGCAGAAGAAGTAGTCTTTTTTTTTTGTTGAGAAACATCTTCTAAACTTTAAATTTTTTGTTCACTCTTTTTTAGCATTTGTTAAGCTTTTTAAAGAAGATCACTTGTGTTAGATTTCTTTCCTTCCTAGATTGAATATGAGTCACTATCATCTTCTAAAGTCATAATAGACTAATTTTGTGAATATTAAAGTACAGAATCATTATAATCTTCATCATTTTCAGTAAAATTGATCATAAATTTATCATTCTATTAACTTTAATTATTTCCTTATTCAGTTTAAGTTTATACATCAATTCCAACACTATAAATTTGAATTGAGGCTTATGTTTCAGCATCTCTTTATTAGTTTTATTTATGGTGTTAATCTGGGTTTACTTTGTCAATTGTGTCTTAAAGTTCCTTTATTTTTTATCTAAAATATGTTTAGATTTAAATATATTAAACAATAAAATCTACTTTTATATTTTGCTTTCCTTAATCAAGAGTAACCTTTCTTCTTCAAGTCTTAAAACAATATCAATCTGATACTCAAGAGCCTCTTTGATATCTTGGTAGTTTTCACCTTAAGCCTACCCTTATTATTCTTCTTAACTCATGATTATAATATTTTGTTATATTTGAATTAATTTTCAGTAAATGATTAAATTAAATAAGCTTTTGTAAATTATATTAAAAATTTGTGTTTGAACCTCAAAAAAATTTAAATTCAATCAATTATCTTAATCATTAATCAGAGATATCCATAAAAAAAATTATAATTTATCAAACCACCCACAAAGACTAAAAAATAAATTTATCAAAATTGATATAATAACTTACTTATAAGATATTCTATTTGTTATCTTGAAAAACTACATAAAATGAAATTTACATTATTTCTTCTAAAATTTCAAAAAATCATTTTTTCTGAATTAAAATAATAAATCTGATGATATTTTCAATAAAATATTTACAGAATACTACTTTTTAAAGAGGAAGTTAATTAACTTTCTGAATTTTCAAATAATAATTTTTTAAGATGAGCTTAAATTTAAATCATTTATTTAAAAACTTTAGCAAAAAATATAAACTTTTAAACACTCTTCTCCCTCATAGGCGTTATTTAAAACACTTAAAAAAATTAGATTTACAATTATTACATATTTAATTGAATAAAACCGATATAATTTGACTATTTGATCAAATTAAAATATCTGATAAAGAAGAAATCTAATATTTTACATCTATTTCTATTAAGATAAACAAATTTCATCAATTTTAAAATAAATTAAGATTAGAAATATTTAAAATCAAAATAATGTTTCACTATTTGTTATTTTTAATTACCATTAACTTTATAATTTTGAAAATTTTCCAAATATTTTTTATACTTGAAGGACTGTAGTCACTAACACTGAAAAAGCTTAGATTTAATTAATCTTTAAATTTTTTACTTTTTTAAATGAATGAATTCAAATTTTAAGTAAAACTTAATATTTTTTAATGAAAAAGCCAAAACAAGAATTATTTAATTTCCAATTCTGATTTTATTTTTTTTATGAAAAATTGAAAAATCAATTTTAGATATTAAACAATTATTTTTTTCTAAATAATTTTTATTTGATATTTATATTGAAATTTAATATTGATAATCAATGAAAAATAGCATTCCTATTAATTTAATAAAATAATTTAATTTTTTTAGAACGTTAAACATGCAAAAAAATTTGTTTCTTTGAAAACTTTTAAAAGCTCTTACTGAAGTAATTTTTATGAAGTCCTTTTAGTAAGTAAGAGAAAGACATTCTTATAGAAGTACTATGAAAAAATCGAATTAATTTAGTAATATTCTTAATTAAATATTTTTTATTAATAAATGGATAAATACTTTTTATATCAATTTAAATGAAGATTAAATTGTGGTTGGTAAATATTGAGTTAAGGTTTATATATGGTTATTATTAAGTTTAAATGAATATTTGTTTTAGGTTAACAACAAGTTTTTGTGATTAATTATGTCATTTAGCATCAATCAAAAGAATGTGCTTTATTCAATTAATGAAAAAATAAGTAGGTTTTAATTGATAAGAATACCAAAGTATATGTACATCTATTTATCAATCAAGCAATCAAGAAAGCTATTTATTAATCAATCAATTTATTAATTATTAATTGTATTTGATCTTCCACATTATTTAATCAATTTCAAAGCCAACTATTTATTTGATTATAGAGATAAATAGGTAGTAAAGCTTTGTGTTAGCTTTCGCTCATATATTGAAGAATAAAGTTACAAGAGATGAGCAAGATAGTGATAGTTCCATAAATGAGAACAAGTAACTCAATTTTGCAATATTTTGCTTAAGAATCTAATTTAATATTTAAATATAAGATAGAAAAAAGATCATTGGAAATGGCAACAAAAATTTGTAATTAAATGTAGAAAATTTTAATTTGACCATTTTTGAATGAAATTCCATCAAAGATAGAGATTATTTTATCTAAATTAATTGAATTTCAAATAGCTAATGTAATATTATTATATTATAGGAGGACATGATAGGATTATATGATGTTTCAACACAATTTAATTCAAATAATTTATCTACTAAAACAGGCATCAGGTCTTAGGGTTCAAGTGAAGGTAAGATATTTTAACCAAATTTTACTTAGAGCTAATATAATAAATTATTAAGAGATGGATTACTGGCTTGATCAGAGTTCTCATGGTAATAAAGCCATAGTTAGATAGTAGAGAATGTAGAGTGTAAACTAACAAAATTAACAGCAATATTAAGTGACACAGTTCAAAAGAAACAATAATAACATTAATAGCAATATGGATTATTATTCATATGTGAGAGGCACATAATCAACAAAAAATTCTTCTTTTAGTTTCATATTTGATGAGTAGAGTAGTTCAAAAGCTGAAACTTCAAGACAAATTCCTTCTACAGAAAATAAATATAAAGAATAAAATGGATAGAATGGTAGTGATGCAAAATAAACTAATTATGAAAATGAATTTTTAGATATAAATAATAACAACAATACTTATTTAAGATCAAGGGGAACTTCTAAAGAGTACTCCTTTCCAATAATATTAGCTAAAGATAAATTAGAAGAAGCATCAAATAATTAAAACTATAATAAATCTAAGCAATTTTATGATTAAACGAGCAGTTAGCCTTTGAATTAGGCTAATATTTAGAGAGATGAAGTAGTTTATTAAAGTTAACCTTAAATCCATTAAATTATTGATAAGTAATCCTCATAAATTTAAAATAGTAAACAGAGAAAAAACTTTTCAAGCTATCAAAAAAAAAGAATAGATTATTTGGAGTAAAACTAGATTGAATCTAATCATATTAATTTATCCTCAAATATTGAGTCGTAGCCTGGCTAAAAAGTTGGGATTGAGCCTAATAAAAATAATAGAATTAGATCATAAATATATTAAAAAAAAAGATAGTAATTTGAAAATATTTTTATAAACGAAATGCAAACTTAAAAAAAAGAATATCCAAACACTAATGGTTTCAGTTTGGTTGATAGAGAAGCCTACATAGATGGTGATTAAGTTAAAAGTACCAATTCTTCTCCAAAAAATGCTTAAAACAAACCTGTAAATATTCAACAAGCCCTTTTAAGACCTACTAAAATAGATCCTCTAAACCAAATTTAATAAAAAAAATAAAATCCAACAGATCTAAGCTACCCTAGTAACTTAATAAATTCTACTAATTAGCCTTTAGAATAATAAAACAAATAAAAAGAAAACTAAGTTGCTTCTTCTTTGAGTAGTGCATCTACTAATTAAGAAAAGTTTCAATTTGAATAAGAAAACTTTGAAGAAATGCACTTCTTTTAAGTTGAATTTTTATAAAAGTGTAAATCTTGGATGAATTAGCTTGAAAAGAAATTTTGAAAATTTTATATGCTTAAAGTAAATAATAATATCAATTAATAAACAAACAAATACAAATTTAATTACTAGACTGATAGGATGTCAATTATTATAAATAAATAAATAAATAAAGAAATAACTAACTTGTAGATTAACTGCAATACTGATAATACAAATGCATTTATACAAGAACTAATTATTGAATTAGTTAGAAATTATTAAGATACTTTCTTTCTTACTTTCTTACTCTGTCAAATTATAATCACTACTTGGGGATATTTGGATTGGTAGGTATTTTTTGAGGGAAAAGCATTTTTTCATCATTAGTTAGAAGCTTTTTCCACTCCTCAGATACATTATAGAATTATTTGATGCTTTCTTTCTATACGATTTAATAAAATAAATTTTAATTTTTAAAAAAGAAATATTTAAAGTTAAAAAACTGAGTAATATATAATAAATTAATCTTTAATATTTTAGTGCTAAAATAAAAAACTAACCAACTTACCTTTTATTTCATGTTTTTCTTTATGCGTTCTTCTCTGCTAATACCAATTTCAAAGTCTTACTTAAAGTCCTGCATTTAGTTTTTATGTTCCTCTCTTTGCTTTTCTATTTTTTCAAGAGCATCATTACCCACTAATCCTTGGAACAAATTATCTAATTGATAAAATTTAATATTATTATTAATACTATTATCTTTTCAATTTAAAATCTGAATTCCTTCTAATTTAACAAGTAAATATATATATGTTCTTAACGTTTATTTTATTCTTTGACCAATAAAATTATATCATTTAATTTTTTATTCATATTCACCAAAGCATTTAATTTTTTAAAAATGTTGATTTTTTTTTAAAGTCATTTTAGAAATTTACTTTTTTTTAGTTTAATTTTTTAATCAAATAAATGCAAAGGAATTTATTAAATATGATTTTTTGTAAAATAAAGAATTAGAATCTTAAAAAATATCTTTAAGATCAATCAAATCCAAAAAATAGGTTTTATATTTATTATTGAAGCAATTTTTCAACCAAATTGGATTAATTGATTAGTAATAAATTGATTCTTTATTAGTTCTTTATAGATAAAAATAAGAAAAAATTTTTCTTTCTTTTTTTTTTGGTTTTGGTTTATTTACTATGATTAATTTGTAAATGTTAAAATATAATTTTTTTACCTTTTGAGCCTCTTGTGTAGATTGTATCAAGAGTGACTACAAAAGATTCTGCCTTTTTGAATGTATCTTGCAAAGCATGAGATTTTAATTCAAGTAATTTTCTTTTTTTTCTTTCTTATGCAAGAATCATTTTAACTTTTGCTAATAATTAAGCACTTTACTAATTACGACTAGTTTTACTTTGGATTTCTTTTGTTAGCTTAATTGATTGGTCCTCTAGCTCCTAGCCAAGCTACAAAATTTTATCAGAATATATTTTATGATTTTCTAAAGTTTGTTTGTTAGAATCTTTTAACTTTTTATATACTGTTTCTAGTTCTCCAATTTTTCTTTTTTGCTCAACTATATATTTTTCAGCTTGGCTGAATTCAAGTGTTACCATAGAAACACTTTTTAATTCTTTTTCTTTGTTTTTATCTTTTTTATTGGCTTCTCTAAATTCATCATATTATAATTTAGCCTCATGGTCAATGATTCCATAAGCTTCTTCAGAGTTTGATTCAAGTTCACATAAAATATAAACTTACTTATCACCAATACTTTCCAAAGTTCTTCCTCCTAAAATAATAATTTCTCCTGATTATTCACTCTGATTAGATGCCATAGCAAATGAATATCTAGGGGTTGGCACATATCCTCCACAATTAGGTCTTGACCAATATCCTTCATCTGTAAATAATAGAAAACTTAAATAATTTTATAAAAATAATAAAATTACTTAAATTTAATAGATAGAAATCATTTAGATAAGTTGCAGTCAAACTCTTAATTGCATCTTCTGGGCAACTAATACCTCCAAATAAGCAGATAATATTTTCTTTAACAGGAAGCATTTTCTTTATAAAACAAAATTAACAATGCTTGATATAAATTAGAAGAAATTACATGGAAAGCTCTTGGACAAGGCTTTTATCCCCTTGTTTCTAAATTAAAGATTCTTCTTTTTTCAATATCCATAATAATTGAAGTATCTGTACATTGCTTTTTTTAGTTAAACCCTCCAAAAATAAATATCTAAGTGGAAGATATTTTTATTGCACTGTGAGCTTTAGTTGGAGGAAACAAATGATGATCCTAATTAATTATTCGAAATAAATTTAACTTTCAATCATCAAAAAATATTTAATTGTCTACTTAAAAATCTATCTTTTCCCATTTAATTGGTTTATAATCATCAAATCCACTATCCCATTCCATATTATCTAATGAGAAAGACCACACTTCATTAGTGAGTAAATTTTCTGGCATGGAAGCTCCACCTATTACAAATTTCCTGTCTCCCATATTAACAAGCTGGGAATATATTTTAGGTGGATTAGGTCCTGTTTATTTTTTATCATATTTTCAATTTACAAAAAAAATAAACTAATAAAATTCACCATTAAACCAAAAGAAAGAATTCCAAACTCTTGTATCACAATTAAGGACATACATATCATTCAAGATTTTCTTTTCAGGAGAAAGTCCTCCATAAATAAATAAGTAAGGTGACTAATACCAACTCTAATGATAGATTCTTTTAGATGGAATTTTTCCAGTGCATTCATATTCAGTCCAATCCTAATTAACTGATAATTTCATAGTCAATCAATATGCCATTTTAATTAAATATGTACTTGGATCGAAGTAGTGAATTGTGTTGTTTTAAAGTGCAGGATTTAAAGTGAAGGGATTATCAAGCTCAGCTATTCTAAACTAAATGCTATTAGTTGTGTTAATAGTAGGGGCATTTTTCCCTTATCCTAAATTAATTGTGTTGCTTGTTTTAATTTCTCCTTTATCTTTATCATTTTCTATAATAAATAATGAGACTTTCAATATGAATAAATGATGATTTGCAATATTTTACAAAATAATTTGGTATCTTTAGTAACCTCTTTTGGTTTAACGCCTCCAAAATAAATATATTTGTTTTTATCAATTAAATAATCCAGTGAAACGCCCTCTTCTATGCGAGGGACTTCATTGGTTTTGCTGTATTAGACTTTTTTATAAAATAAATTCTTCATCAAATGTAAGTTTCTTTTTGTAATTTGAATTATAATGCTTGATAAATTGATACAATATTTAAAATATAACATATAAGCAAAATTCATTAATTAATTCATTTGTAGTATTTATTCACTAATTTTATAATTCAATTTTTCTTAATGACTCCTTAATCAACCAAAACTGGAATTTCAGCAGCTAACCAGGGACCCAACTAAAAGTTATTTTTAAAATAATTTCTTTAAAAAGATTATTCGATAAATGTATATGTAAATTACACCCAAAGCCAATGCGTGAGCAATACCGAATTTAGGACTGTTTTTAGCCCATAAAGGAGCAAAGTGAATATCTAAGCAAATCTTACCTCCTCTGATAATAATTATTGATCAAAAAAAATGAGATTAAATGTAAGAAAATTGAAAATATTGATTTTTACCTATACATTTTGTGGGTTTTACCATCAAGTTCGGGTAAACATAATTCAATAGGAGATGCAGGGTAGGTGGCAGGAATTTCAAATTCTAAATCGAAATCGTAACGAACCAAATTGTGAATGTACCAACATTTGCCTTTCCATACCTTGCCTTCCTTATCAGAAGCAATTTTAATCCAATCGTTATCTTGCTATTTATTCACTTCAATGTACTTAATTAAAATTAAGTATTCTTCTTTAACTCTGTCCAACCATTTTTCGTCTCTGGGACCAGCGTTAACCTTGCAAAGAGGGATTTTTTCAACTATAGATTTAATGCCTTCCATTCCTAAATTAATTTGTTTATTTGATATAACTATCTAATAAGTATTTTTATATTTTTGATAAAAAATATATCTTTAGTTTTGAGATTAATTTAACTTTAAACAGAACAAGAATTAATAATAATAAGCTGACTGAAATCAACAGACTGACTGATTTTAAAAACACGTAATTTATTTATTATTATTGGTTTATATTCTTTCTTTCTAATGATTTGAAATTTTTGATTTTTTTGTTCTAAATTTTCATTGATTTTTTTTATTTGTTTTTTCATATCTTTTTTGAATTTTTAATTTGGTAGTATTTGATTTATTTTTTCTAACTGATTTTTTTATTGCTTTTTCTTCTTATATTTAATTTGAATTTTTTAAAAATTAACTTGTTTATCGTAAAAAAAAGAGAAATAAAAAAATTATTTTATACATTTTGAATAGTGACAAAACAAGAAAATAAATAGAGTGCGAAGAAATTTAGTGTAGACGGAGTGCATTTTGGAGTGTCAAAAACTTACGAGAAGCAAAATGAAAAACTTCCTGGATGTTTCAATATAATCTGATTTTTTTTTAAGAGCGATTATGCACCTCATGTACAGTATCTAAATAAATTCGCATCTTTATTTATCTCTCCGTAAAGAAAAGACATCAATTTTCTTATATTTTTTGTTAAAGAGAGTTTTAAATTTTAAAAAACTTAATTAGGAACATAGCATAGACAATTTAGTCTCTAATGTTATTTTAGAATCTAAATTAACATATTAGTCTTGCTTAAAATCAATAAGTTAATCTCTCCAACAAAATTTTTTGAGATAATTAATAGCTTTTCTTTTTTTTTCAAGTTTATTTTTGGTTCTTTAAGATTTTTTTGTTCAAAAATTAATTATACAACTGAGTGAGTCTCTATTTCAATTAATATTTGTTTGAAATATTTAATTTATGAAATGCGTATGTAAATAGAAGAATTTGTTTTTTTCTCTGGCTCTTACATTTGTTAATAGAAGCCTTTTGTAAAAAAGGAAATTAAAGTTGAAAATAATTTAACTAATAAATTAAATAAATAAATAAAAAAGAAATTAAATTATTTGATAATTTAAAAAGAAAAGGAATGAATCTTGTATCTTTGGCATTAGTATTATTAGCAACAATTAGTCTTTCTTATTGTAAGATTACTACTGTTAGTATTCCTTACTAGAAGATGAAAAAATAATAAAATAGCAACTACATTATCAAGTTTAGTTATGATATCGGTTAAGGATCTTTTGTTGCTCGCGCAAAGTTCAACAAGCCTTTGATTTAGTCGAACAGAGAAGACAATTCAACTATTACTCTTGCAGTTGTTCTTGATGATAAATGGGATGAATATTAAGCTTCTGAAACATGCAAATAAAAACTTGATAACGCAAGACTCAATGACAAATTCATCATTCCCAACGATGGTAGAACATGGGGTCCCGATCTTAAATTCTCCCTTGTTTAGGTCGTCAGAAGGTAAATTTTTATTTTTATTATTTCTAAGATATTAAACTACTATTTATTATAAACAATAGGAGAACTTACTTTTACACAATTTTAGATTGCGAAGGTGTGCTTAATGGTAAAAACCCTGCTGGATTAAAGATAGAAATCTAAACTGAGATGTTGAATGTTGATGAATCTCATTTCTCTTCTGAAGAAGAAGGTTTCCTCTATCCTTTCTTCTTCCTCCTTGTTATTTGCTCCGTCTTTTTATCTAAAAACATATAGCGTTTGGTTAAGTTATATAACAAAGAAGAAGAATTAGATTGGGCTTTCTTACTTGCTAATATCACCCTTATAATGCAAATTTTAAATATATTCTTTGAATGGACTCACATGCTTATTTACGCTTCAAATGGTAAGGGTTCCTTCGTTCTTCAATTATTCGGCTAGCTTTTTGGTATTGCAGCTTAATTCACTATGGCTATCTTATTCATTCTTATCTCTTGGGGTTGGACTATCAATTACTCTGAGCTTGAAAACTTCGATATTTACATTCCTCTCGCTGTAATTAGTTTATTATTATTATAAAAAAGCTAAATAAAATTATTTTAAAAACCAATAGGTCCTATTAGGTATAGTTCACATGATGATTGTTGGTTTAAGCAAATTAACGGATGATGAAAGTCATAAATTCCATCAATATGGTGGTTTTGTTGGCTGGATTATTGTATTCTTGCGTTTGGGTATGTTTATCTATTTCTTATTCGGTATTAAGGATACCCTCAAGACTGCTAGAGAAAAAGTTAAAGTCTTTATTTACAAATTCGTTATTGTTGGTTCTCTTTACTTCCTTGCCTTCCCAGTTATTTTGTTTATTACTGCCTTTATCGCTGATTACGTATAACATAGAGTCATTACTATAGGCTCATTACTCATGTAATCCATAGCTATTATTTTTATGAGTTTCTAATTCACATCCAAGACCAGTGGTTACAACGAAGTTTCTATCAAGGCTAACCCTCTTCTACCTTATGGAAAGTTAGATTGATTGATTAATTTTTGTAAAAGGAAATAAGATCAAAGAATTAAGTATACAAATTAGGATAAAACTTACTTTCGTTAACTCCCAACGAGCTAGTCTAGTTTAATCTGCGTTTTGTATTTAATTAGTTAATATAAATTTTTTTGATATGTATCGTTAATATAATGTAAATTTATTTGTAATTTCAAATCTTTTTTCAATTAAATTAGGGGAAAAATTTTTTTTCAAAGGATATAAATAAATATACAAATTACATGTACTCGTACACATCTATATATATAAATATAAGCAAAAAAAGAAAGAAGAAAAGAAATAAATATACTTTCATTTTCAAAAGAACTCAAAAAGAATATTCATTAATAAATAATAAAAAATCTTTAAATTAATTATTACACTTATTTTTTTTAAATTAAAATGGCATCTAGAATAGCATCATTATCAAAGCAGTTTCTTAATTAAAAGAGTCTTTACTCTTTTGCAACATCTGCTAAACTCTCAAGCAAGAAGATCAATTAATTTTTAGCTGCATCATACATGATTCCCCATCCTGAAAAGGCATTTAAAGGAGGTGAAGATGCATGTTTTTGCAATAATTAGCTACTCTGTGTTGCAGATGGTGTTGGTGGTTGGGCTCAATATGGTGTTGACCCAGGTCTTTATAGCAAAGAATTAGTCAAGCACATTGAGGAAAATTTCAAAAACAAGCAAAATGAATATTTGTTAAATCCCCAATAATTAATCATAGATTCTCATGGTTAAACCAAAGCTACTGGTTCAACAACATGCTGCATTCTTACCATTGATGAGCAAAAACCCATTGTTAATACAAGTTATATTGGTGATAGTGGATATGCAATTTTTAGAAAATAAAAAAAGGCCATCAGTCCTGTCTTTGTTAGTGAAGAATAAACTAAATCCTTTAACTTTCCTTACTAAATAGGTTCAGAAGGAGATAGTCCTACCAAATCATGGATTTTTGATCATTAAATTGAACACAATGATATTATAGTTGTTGGCACAGATGGTGTATTTGATAACATTGATGAAAATTAAATTTTGAATTGCATTAAGCCCTTCTGGGAATTCAACGACAACATCACTGATATAAACCTTTTATCAGAAATAATAGCTAAATACGCTTTCAAATTATCTGTTGATCCTGTCTATAATTCTCCTTTTGCAAAGAGAGCTAAGAAGGCCTATTACAATTATAGAGGAGGTAAATCTGATGATATTACTGTTATCGTTGCCCAAGTCAAGCTTCTTTCAGAATAAAATCACCAATAAGAAAAAACTGAATGAGAAACAAAATAAAAATTATTTTGGAATGGCAAAGAAAAGTTAGAATCTTGAGTGACAATGGAGAAAATAAATAAATAATTAAAAAAAGAATAAAAATATTTTATAATAAAAAATGTTTAATTAAAAAAATAAATTGGAAATTAATTTTTGAGTTAATAAATATTCTATCAAATAAATATTATCTAATAAAAATATTTATTCATTATCAAAATTTAATTCTTTAGCATTTCTTAATGCTTTTTTTTTAAATTTATTAAATTTTTTGTTCAAATTTTTACAAAACTTAAAAAAAAATTGTCATTTACTTACTTACTTGCTATTTTATCAGATCAATAAAATAGAATTGTAAAGCTTTCATTTATTTATTATTCAAAATCCTTTTAAAAGAAAATTAGTCAATAAAAAACCTGAAATGTCTGAGGAACTAGCCCTCGTTTTAAAGATAATGTTAATATTAAATTTACTGCATAGTGAGTTTGATTAAAATAATTTATTTAATGATTTGATTTAGCTCTGTAGCTTACAAAATTTTTTTTGGCTGATAAATTTATGTTGAAATTAAAATTTTGAGGTTAGTTAGACTTCAAAAAAAGTGTAAAAAAAATACTAATATAAAGATCCTATATAGATTAGCTTAAGTTAGAATCTAGATAAAGAGAAAGAAAGAAATAAATTTTTAACTAAAATAATGATAAATTGTAATTATATTATCTATCCATACTAAATAAATATTCATCATATATATCTATCTATCTATTATTTCAAATAAGGAGTCTCAAAATATCAGTTTGGATGTAGTAACCACCGGTTTAGTTTTAAACGACATTGAAAGTTTAGGTAAATCTAAATTCGTCGGTGTTGTCCATTTGGAGAGCACCGAAGATGAGCATAACGTATTAGCCAGGTCTTTCAATGATGTCTAAATCATCAATTTTGTAAATAATCTTTTCGTAACCAAGGGATTCGATTTTCTTGGAAATTTATTGGATTCCGTTGCATTCTTCACCATTATAATTCATTTATGAGTCTTAGCCATAGAAGTTAACCATAGCTCCTCTTTGAGACTTATCCTTCATCATAGCACCATAGTATTCGCTGCAGAAAGTTTGACCGAATTACTTTTTATCCATTTTGACTTTTTTGTTGCTAATATTTTTATTATTTTATGATATTTTTACTTTATTAATTGTTTAATTATTTATTATTTTTATCTAATTACTAAGATTTTTAATTTTTCCCGCAAAGTTAATCACTAGCAAATTTATAATAATTGTATCTTTACATTATTCATTTCTTATCTTAGTCAGCATTTCGCGACTACATTAAATATATAAATAGTGACACACTCTTTTATTTTTCAAATTTTAGTGTCACTATTAGCTTCTTTTTATTTTATAATTATTGACTCTACTTCAATTTATGCATCTTTAGTTTCTTTTTGCTAAATCAGACTCAGTCTGAACACAACTTATTTTTTTGTTAGTTTGGATCAAAAATCCAAATTTAAAATTATTAGACTAATTTAAATATTTAGTTTTCAAAGATAATTTCATTTAAGAATTAAATAATTCTAACTGTTGAAAGTTTAAGAAAAATACATTTTTTCATTCAAAATACATATTTATCTTATT